>OU612044.1:22498150-23098150 GCA_914767935.1 Coremacera marginata
TACATACTAATTTGCAATTTTCATATTTTGAGTAACAACACACAATAGACTGAACCGACTGAAGACTGAAAAGTTGAAAAAAATTTAAGGAGTGGTTAATTTAAGCTACTTAAAAAAAAATTTTCAAAACAGTTAAAATCGGTAAATTATTTTTATTTTTTTGCATTATTTTGTATCGATAACAAAAAAAGATATTCCGATCTTTACCTCACTTGATCAAAATGCTAAAAAAATAAAGCTTAAGATGCGTACTAAAAATGGTTGAAATCGGTTCGATTTTGGGGGTACCTTCGTTAGACCTGTATTAATTTTTTGCATGATTTTGTATGAGAGGTACATACAAAGGTGATAATCGGTGATGAAAGGTGATGTTACGGGAGTATTCCTGGTTGGAAGGCTGTTTTTGGACCGTTTTTGAAAAACTTCTCATTTGAAAACGCAAAGAGTAATTTGAATTCTGTTTTTTTATTGTATTAAGAACATATTAAATTAAATAAAAGCTTTTTTTTTTTGGTTTAGTGTAAAGAATATTTCAAAAATAGTAAAAAATTCTTTAAAATTGTGATTGAGGTAGGGATCAGAAGGCTGACAATTTTGCGTCGATTGCACTTTGTTTCATCAAAATCGGTTCAGAACTACGGGCGCAATCTGGGCCGCAAGCTCGAAAAACGTGGTTTCGAGTTAAACGCGTTTAAGGTTGAAGTTATTTTTTTGCATCAAAAACAAATATTGAAATGAAAAATTTGAGCATGCAGTTTTAGAAATTCGACAATTTTGCGTCGATAACTCTTGGTTTCATCAAAATCGGTTCAGTAAAACCGGAGAAAAGTGACTTCGAAGTTCAAAAACGTGATTTTGAAAAAACTCAAAGAAAATGTTAGGCAATAAATCATGGTTTTTTTTTTTTTAAATACTTACATATATTAATCTGCAACGCCAGCCCCATAAAGAACTCCTTTCTCTTCTTCAAAATATGAGGACTCAGCGACTCTTTGTGCTCTTCGGGCAGTTCTACCTTCTTTTGATGCGGCCAGAGCTCAGGCTTCGGACCTTTTCAAACGTTCTTCGTTCCGAGACATGGCGAAATCATATGTGACGTTGCCAATCGGGATGCCCATTAGGTTCATTATTGTACTCATCAGAATGTTCACTCATTTCTGCAACGCATTCTTCCTCCATTGTGAAATCATCGTCAGTATCTACTGGAGATTCTTCTGTTTCACTTCCAGATTGAGAATCCATATCATATTTGTTTCTTTGACGGTTTTCACGTAGATTTTTTTGAAATCAATTGAATGTATGTACAATGCAATGAAAGTATGCGGCAGATAAAAATCACTTTAAAATTCACTAAAATCACTTATCACTTCAAACAAATTCAATTCAATCTTCACTCGTGTGTGTTCAAGAACATACTGAAAACAAAAAAATGAAATAAAACGAGCCTAACCCAAAAAAGAACTGCAATAACCATCGCCAGATGTATTGTATCAAGTTGATACGAGTGACCGATTCGTAACTATTTCGTCTCAGGTAAAACCAGAAATGCCCGAACATTAAAAACTCATTAGCCCGATTCTACAGCCAAAATCATGATATTTTTCCAAAAACCGGTTCTTGAACTGGTTTGAAAGAACTTGAAAGACAAAATTTGTATCAAATTGATACGAGGGCCCGATGAGTGTTAAAGGGTTATAGAAATAACAAATATTATTTTTTGTACTGATAACTTGGATTCACTTTATTTGGAGTATTTCCTTTACAACGATGCCAATTTGGTTGGGTGTCGAGACAAAAACATTTGTCCACTACACGATCTACTGTGCAACGCCCCGAATTACCTGAAAAATCATTATAAATAATTTTCTGTTGTTTAAGACTTCTCCAAGTTATGAAAAAACAAAGTAAGCATTGATAGAAAAAAGTTTTTTGCATGATAGAATTATAAGGTAGATGTGCAATACGGAGATCAAAAACCGAGAGAGCAAAACCAATCAAAGCGTTGGCATTTGAAGTTTACTCGTTCAGACACAGGGATGTATGATTTACTTGACGTGTAAATCAATTTATTACCCAGATTTTGTGTTAATATATAAGTAAGAAAAGTAAGCAGAAATTTTAATTAAATGATCCGTGTTTTTTTTATAAAACAGAACTATTTACAATTGAATGAAAAAATATTTGCTTTTATCGTTTTGATAATTTAGAAAAGATGACGGAGTTTTTTAATATAATTTCTATGACACAGTGTCCAACAATATGTAGCTCTAGTTTTTTCTTTCCTAAAGAACCTTACATTAGTTATAACTCTATTAGTTATTTCTCCATGTAAATCTTATTTTCTTTCCTTAAAAATTTCTTCTAGAATTTTTCTAGTGTGTAACGGGTACCTATTTCAAGATAATTTTTAAGCTTAAAATTAAAATTCATTAAAATTCATTCAACCAATCAATTTCAGATAAAATCCCATACGGTGGACGTTGTGACTTCGAAAATGACTGGTGTGGTTGGCACGACTCGGGCAAGACAATCCTATCCTGGTCACGCCACACTGGTTCATCACCAACACACGATACAGGACCCGATGGCGATCACACATTTCAACATTTACTAAACTCAACGGGTGGCTACTACATGCTGGTCGATATGAATCAACACATCAATAATTCGGAAAAGGGTTCTCTCATTGGTTTCGCAAGTAATGCTATAATGATAAGTAAAACTTTCAACCCACCGCCATTGGTACATGGGAATCCAAATTCACCGTATCGTAATTCGTGTGTGGTACGTTTCTACATACATCAGTTTGGTAAAAATCCAGGCAGTATTAATCTATCCGTGGTGGAGATGAAGGAAAAGGAAAATATAACAACAACGCTGTGGTGGAGTACGAAAAATCAGGGCAGCGATTGGCTCAGAGCCGAGTATGTGCTGCCAAACATAACGTCCAAGTGAGTAGCTTAACAGGGTTTTGGATTTTCTTGAATCCTTACGAATAAGAGGCTGATGTATTTGAAATTTTACTTACCCATTTTCGCATCTCCAGATACTATCTGCAATTTGAGGCACGCATGGGCATGCGTATCTATTCGGATGTTGCCGTGGATGACTTTTCCTTGAGTCCCGAGTGTTTTGGTTTGAATATACCCAAGGATTATCTCAACGGCTATAACTACTGGGATGTGCGCTATAATTTAAAGAGTCCCTCGCATCGAGATTTTGAACATAAGTCTTGTAAGCTTGCTGGTTGAGATATTATTAGGGTAATCACACTCATTAGCTTTTGTTTTAGATTTGGAGCTAACAACGTGCGACACGCGCGGTATGATAGGACCGACTCAGATTCAATGTGAAACAGCATATAAGGCACACAATAAGACGCATGTGTTGAAGGAAGTACGTGTTATAGAAGAACAAACATCCTACAAAGGCATGCAGAAGTGGCGCGTGCCACATGAAGGCTACTACACGTAAGTAGCGCGATGGTCAAGGAAGAATTTCCAGATCTTGATATAATTTCTTTCATTTCTTTATAGCATTATCGCCAAAGGTGCCAGCGGAGGTCTGGGTTCAGGTGGTGTGGGCTCTTCTCGCGGTGCTATATCTGTCGCCGTCTTGGAATTGCATAAGAGTGAAGAGCTTTATATACTGGTGGGTCAGCAAGGCGAAAACGCTTGCATTAAGTCGCTGGGTCACAAAGAAGAGGGCTGCGGTTCCGATGATGATAACCTGGATCTAAGCAGATACGACTTTAACTTCAAACAACATATGGTCAAGAATATCGTGATTGAGAATGGTGCAGGTGGTGGTGGCGGTGGTTCTTATGTATTTTTGGTAAGTTTTAATTAGCTAGTTTTGTGTTTGATACCATTAAATATGAATTTATGCACCCAAAACTACCCAGCTCAACTCGGCCAAGAATGAGGCAGTACCTTTAATTATCGCTGCCGGTGGTGGAGGTCTAGGCATTGGTCGTTACATTGACGAGGACTTTCAACATGGTCAGAAAGCAAATCCTGCACGTCCAGGCATTACCGGGCAGATACACTATGAACAGGTGAACACAAAGACGGCTGGTCCTGGTGGTGGCTGGCGTGCCAAGGAGGATCAGGCCTTGAGCCCCAAGTACGGTGCTGCGCTACTCCAAGGTGGTCGTGGCGGCCATTCCTGCTATGTGGAAATTGTGGCCGACAACGGCTCCATCAAGAATATGCATGGTCAAGGCGGTTTTGGTGGTGGTGGCGGTGGTTGCAATACAGGTGGCGGTGGTGGTGGCTATGCCGGTGGCGATGTTTATCTGAACGAGTCAAATGGCGAAGGTGGCACTTCCTACATAAGCAATACCCGCAGTTTGAAGGAGTTTAGCCTGATCTATGAGGGTGCTAGCAGTGGTGCTGGCTCGGTTATAATAATACCCGCCATTGAAGGTTGCGGTTGTGACTATCGTTGTATTGCCCTAGATGAGTTTAGAGCGACAACGCGTTGCATTTGTCCCGATGGCTGGCGTTTGAAGAAGGACAATAGCACGGCTTGCGAAGGTATGCGGTATCCGAATGATTTATCGGTTGGAACATACAAATTTATTTTCTTATAGTTGTAGCTGATGATCCTATACCGTTCCAGTATCTAATTGCGTTCTTCATGGTGCTCATCATAGTACTCGGAGCGGCGCTAAGCTCGCTCATCTTTATACTATGTAAGTAAAACGGAAGGCGGCAGGATGTGTTCACTAATATTTTTGTGCTCCTTCACCCAGATAATCGTTATCAGCGCAAGAAACAGGCTACTTTACGTCATAAAATGCTGTTGGAGCAGGATCTGCAGCTAAGTCGCCTACGACATAATATTGACGACGCCAACTTGACCAACTTTAATCCCAATTACGGTTGTGATGGCATACTTAATGGCAACATTGATGTTAAGAGTCTGCCGCAGGTGGCACGCGAAAGTTTGCGTCTAGTGAAGTAAGCTACTTCTTAGATAACTTAGGTAACTGAAGGTTTTTTCACTACCACTTTTTCCACCTTCACAGAGCTTTAGGCCAAGGCGCTTTCGGCGAGGTCTATCAGGGTCTCTATCGTCATCGTGATGGTGATGCTGTTGAAATGCCTGTGGCTGTCAAGACTCTGCCCGAAATGTCCACCAAACAGGCGGAGGAAGATTTTCTTATGGAAGCCGCCATTATGGCCAAGTTCAATCATCCGAATATGGTGCATCTAATTGGCGTTTGCTTTGATCGACATCCACGTTTTATTGTCCTAGAATTGCTGGCTGGTGGTGACTTGAAAAATTTCCTACGCGAAGGACGCAACAAGCCGGAGCGTCCATCGCCACTGACTATGAAAGATTTGGTATTCTGCGCTTTGGATGTGGCCAAGGGATGTCGTTATATGGAGAGCAAACGTTTTATACATCGTGATATTGCCGCTAGGAATTGTCTGTTGAGCAGTAAAGGTCCTGGTCGTGTTGTCAAGATTGCAGACTTTGGCATGGCTCGCGATATCTATCGCAGCGACTATTATCGCAAGGGCGGCAAAGCTATGCTGCCCATAAAGTGGATGCCACCGGAGGCATTCCTCGATGGCATTTTCACGTCAAAGACAGATGTTTGGTCCTTTGGGGTGCTGTTGTGGGAGGTAAATTAAATAGTTTTGCGCACTAGAAAATAGTATTAAACTCTCGTGTACTCTAACAGGTCTTCAGCTTGGGCTTGATGCCCTATACTGGCTTACCCAACCCGGAGGTCATGCAGCTGGTTACCAATGGTGGTCGCTTGGGTTCACCACCCGGCTGTCCAAAGGCCATTTATGAGATTATGGCTAAATGCTGGAATCCAACGCCCGAGCACAGACCACCATTTTCAGACCTACTCGAAAAACTAATGGCTTGCACACAAGTGAGTACCGCTAGAGCTTCAAAATAAAGTCCTTAACAGAACCGACAAATTTTCATCTCTCTCTCTCTCTCTCTCTCTCTCTCTCTCTCTCTCTTTCTCTTTCCAGGATCCAGAAGTCATGAACGCTCCGCTGCCGAGCTTCTTCCGACCACCATCGTGTGAACGCGATCAAACAATAATGCGTCCCTCCATCAACGACGACTTCTGTCTGCCGCTGCCGCACACCTCGGATTATCTTATACCGCTGCCGGGACCACGTAGCGGCATAGAATTCGCTGGCATTGTGCGTCCAACAGCTGCCAACATTATTAATGTCTGCACGCCACCCGCCATAACCTCACCCTCGGCGCCCATTCCGCAACCAGGTGGTGAGGAGCAGAGCGGCTGCTGGGAAACATCCTTTATTATGCCAAATTCGCGCAGTGATCAGCCGCTGCTTAGCGGCAGCCATGAGTTGCAGCGCAGCATTAACGGCATCGATGGTATGACACAGCATAACCACAGCTGTAACTCGGGCAGTGGCAGCAGTGCTCACAGCAGCGCTAGTCAGCGCTCGCCCTCGCAGCACATGGTTAATGGCCAACATATTGAATCCAATGGCGGCGGCAGCAGTAGAACTATCAGCACCGCCACTCAGCACGACGCCAAAGAGGCCAAACTTATCAGTCTGGATACACCGCAGGCCACGCCCACTACAATTTTACCGCCCATGTCCTTCTCATCGCAACTGGACGGCATCACATTGGATCCGGCGGCGTTGACGAAGAGCTTACACCACAACAACAACAACAATAACAACACAACGGCCACAACAGCAGCCAGCAAGCAGTCCTATGCCAACATACAGATGATAAATCCGGAGATGCAGTCGGAGAAGAAAATGAACGGCACCGCAGGAACGCAACTGCAAAACGGACCCAGCAGCAATGGCGTCGTCTCAGTGAACAGCAGCAACTCAACGCTGAGCGCTAACTCGGCGCCATTCACAATACAGGGTTACAGCGAACGCTTCAAGGACAACCACTCGGAGATTAGCTGCTAAGCGCGCATCGTGCCGTCAACGTTGATGAGATGCGGCGGCCTGAAGAGATGTGCGCCTAACGTCTAATCTATGAGTGCAACAAATTAACTGCGGCGGCGGTGGCGGTGGCTTGAGGTAAGTTTGCAATTGCTGAGTTTTGGGTGCTGAGCTGAGGTTGTTATTCTCAAAAGAAACAAAAAAAAAAAAAAAATTTCAGAAAACAAAACAAAAAATAATTAAAAATAAATACAACTCCCCTTTTTTATACAAATTAAATTGATGTCTAAGAAAAAAACAAAAACAAACAAACGCCATGCCGGCAAAGGCAGAGGTAAAAAGCGCTGCTTAGTAACAGCGTTTACAGCACGCATTACATAGTAATAGATGTAGTAATGTCTAGATTATAGCATTAATTTATAACGCTAAATATTTATTTACATTAGTTTAAATAAAAAAAAAAATAATATTAACAAAAACACACAAAAAAAAAAAACTAAAAACTGAAATAAAAACAACAACATAAGAAAAATAAATAAGTATATTCTGTAAACGAGTGAGAAAGAGATAAAAATATTAACAACATCAAATATGCTTTGATGCAAATAAGTGAAACAAAAACAACTTACACAAATTATGTATAAATAATAAACAAATCGGAGCTATTTATTAATTAAACTACAGTGAATAAATTTAAGTAATAAAAAATGCAAAAAAACTTATGGCCACTAGAATGGGTCAGTCTAAATACAAAAATTAAAAATAAGTTTGACAGCTCCACCCACTATTTCAAAGCTTACTTTGAGAGCTTTTCGGCAAGACAAAAATTTTATATTTTCAAGCATTGCAAAAAAAAGCCAAAACGATATTTTTATTAAAACCTTATTAGTTGGTATCAGATCGTCAAGTGCCAACAATGCATGGTTGTACAGAACTCAAAGAACGCATTATATATTCTAGTGCGAAAACCATTTAAAAATTAGTAGTAACACTCGAAAGTAACATCGGGGAACAATGGCATCTGAAGTCAAAAAATATGCCACTCTTTGAGATATTCACAACACTGTACTGCACTTGATGATCTACAAACAAGTAAAAATATGGAAACAAATACCATTTCGGCGGCTTCTGCTCTGGTCCTAAAAATAAATTAATCATGCTTCCGTAAATCGCTTGAGGTCAGCTTTGAAATAGGTTGTGAAAATCCTGCAAGATTTTTTTTCAACCCACTCTAGTGGCCAGTGCTGAAAAGTTACGTTGTTTTGGAGCTATGCTTTATTTTATAGAAAGCTAAACTTAATATTTCAGAGTTGTGCAATTTTCAAAACAATTTATTTTAAATATTTTTGCTTTTGCAATATTTTTAAGGCTTTATAATTTTGTTGAAACTTCCAAAACTTTCACAAAAAAATATATACAAAAAATATTCTTTATAAAAGTCATATCCATAAATTTTCATAAAATGACAAAATTTATTAGATCTAAAAAATATGGTTATTTAAATTGGTTAAGTAATTAATATGGTGGTCGACTATCAAAGGTAGTGAAAAATTATTTTTTTTTTAGAGCAGTTTTTTTACTCATTTCACAAAAAAATAGAAAAATTAGACGAAACTCTACTAAAATCTACCAGTTGCGGCTTAACTGAGTTAATTTTATTAAAAAATTTTTTTAAAATATTCTCAACAAATTTATTTTGTTTTTACAGCTTATCCAACAAATTAAATCAGCTTTCAATGAACGCGATATCCAGGTCTCCAATGTCGTATGGAAAAACTTGGAAAAACGGGAAACGCACTATACTTAGTGTGACCATTTACTTTTTTGTTTTTGTCAAAGCGAGACGTCCCCTTTGGAATTATGTATGAAAAAATCTTTGGAAGCTGTACAAGTTTTGTATCTTCAAGTCAGCTGGGACTTCAAATTCCTTGATTGAATTTTTTTTTAATTCATTATTTCAGTTATTGAGAAACGCCTGAAAAATTGAAAAGAAAAAAACACGAGAGATGCAACGCTATTTTACTCCCATATTTAAGTTAGTATCTATATATAAATAGGCTAAGGAAAAACAGTTCAGTACCATTTTCTCCTGTGTTTCTCAACCGATTTTGAGGATTTTTTTTAAATGAATCAGATAAGGCAGGAGCACCGACGAATTTTTAAAGAAAAATGCTAGCTGGAATACCCGGCGTTGCTCGGGGTGGTATGATTTTCAGTGTTCCTCAACCAATTTTGATGATTTTTTTTCAAATGAATCAGATTAGGGAGAAGGAGTGCACCGAATTGTTTTTAAAGAAAAATGATATCTGGAATACCGTCACTCGGGTCTGTTATGGCGAAAAGGTCGAGTTTAGACCAGTGGCGTACTCTAATTTAAGTAAATATCTGAAAAGCTGGGCGCAGTGGAATGAAACGGCTTTTATCCGATTTTGGCCAATATCATAGAGATATCAAAGCTCATGTACAAAATTTCAAGACATTTCTTTTATTTTTGTGGATTTTTAAGCGATTTTACGATTTAAATAAAGCCAATTTGTATGTGAGATAGGCGTGGTTTTCATCCGATTTTGTCAAATATCATTGTAATGGTCTACATTAAATATCAAAGCCTATGTGGAAAATTTCAAGACATTTCTTTAATTTTAGCAGCTATTTAAGAGATTTTACGGTTACTATAAAGCCACTTTGTAAGGGAGGTAGGCGTAGTTTTCATCCGTTTTTTTCCAAATTTCATAGTCAGGATGTATATTGAAGATCAAAGCTTACGTGCAAAATTTGAAGACATTTCTTTAATTTTTGTGAATTTTTAAGAGATTTTACTAAATATAAAAATGAAGTCACTCTGTATGGGAGTTAGGCGTGATAAGCTGATTTGGCTCATTTTCGAACCTGATCTTCATTTTTTAAAAAGAAGCTTATATTTCGATAGCTATAGCTTCGACTGTAATCGTGTTGAAAGACGAACAGACAGACACACGAAATCAAAATTATATACTTTTCTATACCTGCCACGCCTACTTATTTGCGTTACAAACGGATTATCAAAGTAAGTTGGGTATAAAAATAACAAAAATAACGTCGTTTTTTTCCTGCCCAATCAATAGTTGTAAATTTCAACGTTAATTTCAAACAAAAAACATTCGGTTTTAACTGTATCGAAAGCTTGGTTGTGAAAATTTCTACTTTTTTAACATGAATGAAAAAAAGAGTGCGATTTTGTGCGAGAGTTTTATTCATTTGTGCAAGAGAACTATATAGTAACATATGTGGGAAAAAGTTGTCATTACAATATGAACTAGTAAAGAATAGAGCTTCGGCAGGGTACCGAAGCTAAAATACCCCCACTCCCCCCTTGGCCGTATGTATTGAAAGTATTGAAGTACATATATTCGAAGTCTTTAACCATACAGACACAATGATATTCAGTTTTATATATTTACGAATGTTTTCCTATTTTGATGACATCACTTTATATGGGAGGTTGGCGTGATTTTCATCTGATTTTGCCAAATATCATAGAGATTGTTTATATTATATATCAAAGCTAATGTGCAAAATTTGAAGACACTTCTTTAGTTTTTGTGGATTCTTGAAGCACTTTACGTTTAATATAAAGACACTTTGTGGACTTTGTGGATTTCATTGTAAAGAGAAATGGACGTGGTTTTCATCCGATTTTGGAATTAAGGAATAAACTTGAAACGAATTTTTTAATTTTGTTAATTACGTTTTTTCACGGAAACAAAATTTTGTTTAAAATTTTTTTATCGTTTTTACTTACTAACTTACTTAGGTGGTCGTAACAACCCGTGTCCGGGTTTCGGCCAACGTCATCAGCTCTCGCCAGGCGCCTCTGCTTTGCGCGCGCCTTCTCCAATCGGATACACCAAGTGCGGTAAGGGCTTCCTCAGCCTGGTCTATCCATCGGAGGCATGGTCTTCGTCGTTGACCAGCGACCCTAGCCTCGAGCACTATTTTCGCTGGAGCTTCGTCGTCTATACGATGGACAGGACCCAGGCAGCGTTTATCCTTTTTAGAAAAATTAAATAATTCTGATAATTTATTTATAAGAAACAAAAAAATTTTGTAGATTTCGTTGTGCATGTCTGGCAGAAACATTTCCAAAACTCTCTCAAGTTCAGGCCGGGATGGACGGCCTCAAAAAGAGTGACTATCCTGCCCAAAGCGGGAAGTATGGTCACGTTATGTATACTATAAGTCACCACAAATATCTCTTTCAAACAGCCTGCATTACTGTAGCGTCTTTCAAGTAGAAATATTCGCGATTAGGAAAGTGGCTCTGGTATTCCATTTAAATGTCGCTAACCTAAGCTGTAATAAAAGTTCATTACAGTTAGATGATCCAATTGTCACTGTGACTTATAGCCTCTATTTGCATTCCTAACGAATCATTCAACGAACGATGGCTATGCGAACGATGTTGAATTCAAGCTGAAATATGTATTTCGAGCGAAGCTTATCGTTCACTCATTCGACAAGCTTGTATTTGCTACGTACATTCAAACTGTTATACACAAGCAGTTGCCAAGTGGGACGCTGCCATATCAAACACTAGGGAAATTTTCTGTATTTTGTCTACTTACTCCAAAGATTTTTTAAATATGTTGCTTTGTTTCTTATATGTTGGCAGTGCTTTTTGCTTTTGTTCGGTTTGTGTAGTCAATAAATAAACTTTGAGTTTGTTTGCGTGGTGGTTTGAGTGGTTTGCAGATTTGTTTTTAATTAATATTGTTTTAAGTGATTGCGTGATGGCTTTTGACATATCAAAATAAAATGTATGCAGTTTTTATTTTTATTTTATGTATTTGAAGTGCTTCACAGCCTTCGGACACTGTATATATTTATATATTTCATAATTTATTTACCTTAAGGTTCAGAATTTTCCATTTTTTAACCATTCTATTAACGTCTTCAACCACAACGATAGCATAAAAGTGTTCGTTTGATTTTGACATTCGGATTCGTGATTTCAGTGATCGTAAGAAATACATATTGCAAATATGTAACTGTACTACGGCATTGTTCGCTGGCTGATCAGTAGTTATCGTTGTTTGATTCTGTTCGAATTACAAATTTCAAAAACACGAACGAACACTGTTTTGAACGAAACGATTGACCGGATAGCAATACAAAATGAAGCCATTAGTCAGCTCATTGCTCACTTAGGGTTACCGCTTATTCCGACATAGAGTATAACGAAATTGCAGACGGATCTTCTCCTAGAGGCATCAAATTCATATAAAGGAAATAATTCAATGCAAGTA
This sequence comes from Coremacera marginata, assembly GCA_914767935.1. Classification (NCBI taxonomy): domain Eukaryota; kingdom Metazoa; phylum Arthropoda; class Insecta; order Diptera; family Sciomyzidae; genus Coremacera; species Coremacera marginata. The sequence goes on from OU612044.1 coordinate 22,510,350, forward strand.
CAAATGAACAACTGCATGTTTTTCATAGATTTTTTTCCGAACAATCACAACAAATCTTACAATTTTAGTCTCGTATGTTTTGATTGAAATAAAAAAAGCACAACAAGTGGTTCGCTGTCTAAACTGACTTCAATGATCCTTTTCCTAATGCGTATATTACTAAAGTTTGGTATTTTGGTTTCTTTATTAAAATCCTAACGGTGGTTAACCCTTAGCTGCCACATGGGCTAGTTCGATACTCCTGGTTTTTTTATCAAATAAGCTTTATTTAATCTTTAGACTTTGTTTGTTTTTACAAATTTTTGAGATAATATGGTATTAGGTAAATTTTCGTAGGTGTTTCTTATAATTTGACATGGAATTCATAAAAATTATTGAAAAGTTTCTTTGAGTAGTCTGTGTAAGTCCAAGATACATAAAAATACAAAAAACTGTATTAGGAAAAAGCTTTGAATAAGCGTTCGTGTTTTTTAATGCTAGTTTCTTAAAATGCTTCTTTTCTCCTACGACCGAATAATTGCAGAACTAATGACAAAATATACACAGTTACAGTTAATTCGAGGTGTAAATTATGCAAGTTACAGTGTAAATTATCCAAGCCTAAGAATCTTCAGTCGATAAATCGTACTGGCCCTTAGGGTTCGTTCATAAGCTACGTTACCAATTTAGAAAGGAAGGGGATGGAGTTTCGAAAATCACTACGATAATTAACTGACGGGGTAGGAGGTTCCAGATATTGCAACGTTACTAAAAATAAAAAAAAAGTCAAAACCATTCTTATTAATCAATTATTTTTTATTTCTATGTTACGTTATTTTAAAAGGGGGAAGGGGGCTTGAAATTTGCAACAAAAAGTAACGGAAGGGTTAAGGAAAAGCAAAAAAACTGGTAACGTAATTTATGATCGAGCCCTTAGACCATATCGCACTTATTATGAAAAGTATTTTGGTGTCCTAGAAATAAATTATTTTTCCATAAGACCCATTCTCCAATCTACCTTACACATATTTATTAATCTGGGTCGATCTCCATGGAAGGTAAAAAGTGTTCGATAAACTAAGTCTAAAATATTCCTTTGCTTATTTAAGTATCCTTCATCACGCGATTTCGTGATGTGTCAAAACGTATTCTCCATTTATTTATTTCGAAAAAATGTCTCTTATGGGCAAAGGAAACCACTTTTTCCATTACAAGAACTGGTTTATTCCTGAGAATCGAAAAAAATAAAATTCCAATAATGATTAATATCTAAATAAAAAATTTTTTCAAATCTGTCCGATAACTTAAGTTCTGGCTTTTTTGTCTATCCATTTTTTTGAATATCTGTTTTAACGGAGGTATTTGCAAAACAAAGAAGAACACCAATGGGAACACGAAAGGAATGGATAAGGAGCAAAAGGAAAAAGCAAAATAAAAAACTTTTTAGTATTCCTGATCAGAGACCAAAACTTATATTAAATCTGTAATCCAGATTCAGTATTCATTCTTAAATATTCAAAGGGATCCGTTAAGTACCAAAAATATTGTTTTATATGGAGTTATAATATGGCCGTTAATATGGAAATATCTTTCCAAGTATGCTTTTTGCATGGAAACTTACTTAACTATACAAGCTAAACACAATTTTACTTAACAACGTTCATCAGAATAAAATCAAATTTTGGCTGTTATTGAAAAAGAATATTTCCAATATCAGCAGGCAAATTCGAAAATCCGATAAACATTAAAGGCAAAAATATAAGGAAGATTTCTGTTATCTCAAAGGCATAGTTTATTTTGCACTAAATTTACAAATAGTAAATTGAGCCTTTTAAAAATATATCAACATAAAACCGATTATTTTTAAATATGTATTGGCTCACAATAGCGACTCTATTCTTATATGGTTTAGTAACAATAGACTAATTTCATTACAAAAATAACACAGATTGTTACTTGTTAATGAGTTGTTGAGTAAAAGTAACAAAACTTTCGTTTTTATTATAGTATAGTTCGTATATATAATTCAATTCTAACAGATATTCAACATGATATTTTGATAGGGAAGCAATAATGTCTCCCGTAAAAAAATTTCTTCTCATTTCTTTGGTGGATTTTTTTTTTTTTTTGTTAGTAGTTAGTGACGAATTTTATGTAACAATTGCTTACCACCAAATAATCCGATTAGAGCTGTAAATGGTTGATTTTACATAAGAATTTGTTCGCTACAATTGTTCGGAGCTCTAATTATGCCTGCGATAGTTGTTCACCTTTTCATGTCAAAATTTTAATTTTAAAAATTCTTAACAACAGTATTCAACTTATTTGTTTCCACTAGCACTTATATATATATGCTCCATAAATATCGTCTAGAAAATTGGCTGAATAAATAGAAAATTTAAAAAATTCTCTTTCTGTTTTGTCACAGCAATTTCTTCAATATTTTCTATGTTCAACTGAATAATTGCTGTTTTTGGCTCTTTTCCGTTTTTTTTTTAAATCTCAACCAATTGAAATTTTGTGTAATAAATATCGACAGATAATAATTATTGAGTGTATAACATGAATTAACAATTAAGTATTAAGTTTTAATAAATGTACAGTTAATAATTACAAAACACATTAAACAAATAAGAACAAATGTTGTATTAATTCTAAATTGAAAATTTTAATTTTGTATTAAAAAGATTAAATGAGCCCAAACAAAATAATATTATGATTATAATCATAAAAATTATGATAAATAAATTTTTTATTGCAAAACTTTTTAACTTAACAAATTTTATCTAAAATTTTTTATTTATTTTCAACTTTAGTTTTATTGAAAAATTTTTTAAAATACATAATTAAGTAAAAAAAAAAACACAAAAATTTTAGACAAATTTTATGTTATCACAAAGAAAAGCTTTAAATATTTAATTTTTATATAAATGTATAAAAAAATAAGTATGTAAGAATAAGATTATATTTACATATATATATATTATTAATATATAAATATTTGAAGTAAAACAAAAAAAAAATACATACATACGAATTTAGTTTTAATTTACAAAGTGTTACAAATAAAACAAAAAAAAAAAACAAAAATATGAGAAGAAAAAACAACACGTACTCATAATTATAATAATAACTGTAATTTATGATATATGAAGAAATGTGTCAAAAAATTTATGCAGCTTAAACTAAATAAAATATTTAATAAAATCTGTAAAAAATGTTCATTGTTATTATTTGATTAAAAGTGTGAATGGATGGATGGATTAGATTTAATAGTTTCCTTCTAAAATGCTTCTAAAAAAAAACATCAATACATCAAACCAAAAAATGGTCAACAACGCCCCCTTCTTACGATAATTCAAGCCTTAAATCAATAAAAATGTTTACTAATATCAATGAGTAAGATCAATATAATGCATTTTTTGTGCAATAATACAACCTTGTCACAGACTGTATCGTATAATCATGAACCGGAATATAGATCTGTGCATACTAGAGAAAAGATTCTCGGAGTCAGGGCAGAATTATAAGGTAGGATCGACTCGGAGAGGAATGCAGTAGAAAGCAAAATAAAGCGAGATTGGTGTCAAAATCAGCTGTTCATCGCGAATTTCTTTATGCTCACGTTTCGCAGTTGTTTTTAGGTTAAAACTGTTACAGTTTTTTTTTTTGCAATTTTAAGACTTCTTTCACATTTTATAGTTTTTATTACACTTTTTTATAATATTTTCACTCAAATTAGCACAAATTTAACACCCGCGACCGCACTGTTTCCAACTTGGAAACATAAAATATTTTCTTCATTTGCAATTTCTACGAAATTCGTCGTTTTGACATATATGTTCCTTCTCATTATCCACTCTACGTTGACGCGTGAGAGCACTCAGCGAAGCGGCCCTACCTTATCATTGTATCATGCTCGGAGTATTCTATATACCACCTTATGTAAAAGGTCAAAAAGCCCAAAACTAGCCTTACTCCAATAGTGTTTGGAGTAAGCTTACCTATGATAGAAGACATTGACGCCGTTTCTAAACATACTTTCCTTTGAAAACACTTTTCTACATAATAAATTTACAAGTTGCTCTGTAAGATTGCAACGAAATGAAAAAAGTAATCCTTCTTAAAATAGTTCTTGGAGTAAGTTGACTTAAAGTTTAAGTAGTAAGCTAGTTTTCATAGAATTATTGGAAAATGCTTACAGAAGTAATAGTTTCACAACTCTCCACAATTTTAAATTGCTTAAGTTCGTAGCAAGAATTCATACATTTCGTGTGAATATAAAGCAAACCAAATTGTATTTTTTATATCAACTAGGTTCGCATGTGAACGGAATTCGATAATATCAAAATCGGTTTTTCTTTTTTTTTCGCTGAACGCATCAACTCATAGTCTGAACTGAATGAACGGCGTCAGCGGCGTTCTCTGACACAACGTTAGCTCGAAATAAAACCAACATCATTTGTCAACGTTCCTTTCGCATATATTCTTTGTGGAAAAGTATTCTAGCCCATGGAACAACTGGCTATTTGTAGCGTCGACCAAATGTTGTCAAAGATTGACCAAATCAATACAAAGCTCAACTTGTCATCTGTTTTGCTGCTTATTCGTTTTCTCTTTTTTATGCGTTTTTGACAAATGCTGGTCGACAAAAGAACTGTCACTCCTACCTTATAATTATTATACACATGCTCTAGAAGATACGAAGACGAGTTCTCTTTTGTTCGAAAAAAAAGCGAGTCGCTATTGTTACTCGTTGGCGATAAAAGGAGCAAAATTTGTTTTCCAAAAAGGCAGAAAAGGCAAAAAACAAATAAATATTAAAATTTCAGTAGACTGGTATTATTTACATTCACAGAATCAGCGAAACTTTGCTTCAATTAGATTAATAAAAACCTGCGATCTTCATTCTCAATTTTTTCCAATTTTGAATAAAATAATTTATAATACCTCCTTACGTTGTCTTTTCGATTACCAGGAATTGTTTGTCACACAGCAGGCATTTAAATTCATTTAGAATTTGAAAAAAACACTATCTATTTCAAATTTCGAACTTTCAAATTCCATGAATGGTGCTAGTTGTCACAAAATTTAAATGAACCGCTGTAACTCTTACAAATCAAGGCATAATGATACTGTTACACTTTTAAAAATAAATTCAATCTTTTATTCTTCAATCCAGATATGAAAAACGTAAATAATTTAACATTAAAATGAAAAATTTTCTCGATAAAAAATTAAACTCGCCTGAGACAAGTTACCCCACTCGTGCGGTAATTTGTCCCAACACATAGTCCTCGTTGTCACTCTTCTTAATCGTCATCGCTGCCCCACTCCGATACACAATTTATATTTTCAGTGCAAAATCAATGTCCGTAAAAATCAGCCAATTTAAAGGACAAATACCACTCGTAAAAAATCCTGACATTATATTCTGAGGAGAGATAGCTGCTGGGAAACTTGTCTTAACAATAGCTGGTATGTTATAAATTGACATGGTTTTACCTGGATTATTTTTCATCCAATCGTCGCAAGCAATATTCACATATCGCTGCCCTAGACACTACGATCCAATGGTTCCAGCTTATGGGAGCAGTGCGGAGGAAACGACAATACGACAACGCCATTCTCCTTGCAATAGTCTAAAGTCTTTATTGATAGATGGAAATCATGGTTGTCCAATAAGAGCAGTATTGGGTGCTCAATATTGCACCTAGTTTGCCGAACAATATGTTGTATAAATATATAAAAGCAGTCTTCATTCATCCAACCTGAAGAATTCGAAACGCCAAGTGATCCAGTTGGTCAGTTAGAAACAAAATCCTCTTTAAAATTTTTTGCAAGGAAAAACAAAAAACGGTGGAATTGAGTTTCCTGTAGCTGACACTGCAAGAGCTAAAGTAACTAGTGTGCCCCGCTCAGCCGAAGTAATAGCACCAATTTGCTTCATTCCTCTTCGAGCAACTATTCGTTGTGGGTTTTGCACAGTGGTGATACCTGTCTCGTCAACATTCCAAATATTGCTTGCAATAAATTTGTACCGCTCTAGAACACTTGTCAAGTTATTAAAAAACATATTAACGTTGTGCACGTTAAAACTCGTAGCTCGAGCAAAACTCGTTGCCTCTGGTTTTCTTACACTAAGTTCTTTATTTCGACTCATAAACTCCCTAAACCATTCTTTGCCAGCCATATTATACTTATACGTACCAAGACTCTGGAAATTTTCTATTAAGAGCAACAGCATATTCAAAAGCAAACTTCCGGACCTCTACTGGACTTAAACTAAAATATATATCGGATGCCCTTTGCAAATATTTTGAAAGTTTTTGTTCTTGTTCTCTTGTTAAAATTTGTCGTGTTTTCGCATATCCAACAGATAAGTTACCAGAATCATTTTGTTCATTTTTTTTTGCAATATCGAGCAAGAGTTCGATAATTTATATCACATATTTTTGCTACGCTGCGGATTGAAGATGAAGGGCCTAATGAGTTTATATCTTGCATCATGACTCTGAAGTTGTCCGACCTCGGTTTGTAAGTCGTTTGCGATTTCTTGACATGTTCCTTAAAAAAAATGAAACATAACATACCTTAAGAATGGTTATTTGAAATTAAATGTTAGATGGGGTAAGTTGTCACAGTGACAAAAAGCCCCGCAAGCGCTGAGACAACCTGCACCATTAGCAAACAAATTTTAACAATAATCGCCAAATGGAAATATAAAGTTTTATCAAAAAATTTATAGATATTCACAAAATGCGATATTATTTCTATTGGAAATTATTAAAAATTTAATATTACTCACTTCTTTCTCTCTAAACAAGAATTTCAAAAAACTATAAAAATACACAAATCCAACGTAATTTCTTAAACTACTTATAATTTTTGCATAAGAAAACTAACGGCATTTAAACTTTCTTGGGATGGTAGAAATTGTAATAGCTTAGAGATAGCATTGATATCCAACTCGGTAACATGTTGAATAGGAAGATATCGACATTGTGACAACGGAGAAAACTCTCCCCTACCTAAAGCAGAGAAGAGCATAACAAAATCACATAAAAGAGCGAAAAAGACGAACACGATGTTACCTGCTTGAAGTTTTCTAGCATACTGATCTCAGCTGATCGACGTAGACTGCTGTATGCGTTTACAGGAATGTGACATTATTGCTCAAATTTGAGCTTCGTGCCAATCCCTGGTTTATAACAATAATTTGTGTTGCACTATTTTTACATCTTGCTCACGATGCAGAGAAGAATACAAGTTGAAAATATAAGAAAAAAAAAAACACAGGTGCGTCGTTGGACACACGAGAGAAGCGAAGCTTTTTCGCAGTTACATAGATTTGATAGCTTAATAATTTTTTCTTTTTAATAAATTAACTTTTAAACACAAAAATTTAAAATATCAAAATAAATTACATATTTACTGCTTACTGCTTCTTTTTTTATTGTTCAATGCCAAATTTCCACGCCAATTACATATACGGGCATATAATCCCACTGAACCATAAGCGAAGGTTTTGAGTAAGGTAAGAGTTTTGCGAAAGTTTTTGGTTAGAATTTTTTTTTTTAATTTTTTCTTTTTTATTTTGTCGCTTAACCGTTGTGTCGATCGTAGAGCCCACGGGTACATTTGCAACTTTAATTTTCCTGTATCTTCCAAACGGTTAGTACGATTGACCTGAAATTTCATGATATCCTCAACCATACACTTTTGCATCATGTGGAAAAGTTTCATCAAGATTGGAGCAGCAGTTCAGTCGATACAGCCCAAATTCAAGTTAGTGGAATGGCGTCGACTGCTGATGTACCCGGGTACTTGTATGAAAATTCATACAAATATATAGAAATAAATGGCAAAGTTCACTTTATATTGCTATATCTTCCAAGCGGCTGGTCCAATCTTGATGAAACTTCGTATCATAGCTTGGAAATATGTAATTGATATTGGTGTTAATTTCAGGTCAATTGGACCAACCGTTTGGAAAATATAACCCAGTTACTAGAAAATGACCTAGCGTCAACAGCTGATGTACCCAGGTACTTCTATGAAAATTCATACAAATATATAGAAATAAATGGAAATATTTAGTTTATTTTATGGAAATTTGTTTATTTATTTATAGAAAATCATTATAATGAAAGTAAAAAATATATTTTATGAATTTTAGCAGCATCTGAGGCATTGTGGATGATCCTTCGAGTGCTCTGCGCACACAGGCTTATTACAAATTGCACATACTTTTCTCGTTTGGCGTTTTGCAATGCAAATATAGCAGTTTCCTTTTCTTTTTATGCGGCCAGAACTGTCACGTTCCTCTTCCTCTTGTGCACCAACATTCATCTTCAAGGGCATACCATATATGGCTTCCATAGCGTGTCTAGTAGAAAATATGCGCGTAATATGGCTATTGTCCGCTCTTGTATCGATTTGTGGTCTGCATAACTGATCGCTGAGCTGCTGCAGAAATATCCTACGGCGGTTGGAAGATGGTTTTAGATGGGGGTTGTTTTCCATATATATAACATACGCAGCATACGCAGCTACGTCAAGCATATTATAAAAAAATGCTAAAGGCCATCTATTTGTGCGCCGTTTGGTTGAATATTCAGTCAAGCACTTATCCATATTATCCACGCCGCCTTTATGTTTGTTATAATCAAGTATGAGCAATGGTTTCCGTTTTGGACCTGCAGTTTCTGTAGTGTCGTGGCAAGTAGACAGCATCACAACAGCCTTATTTTTTTTTGGGACGTATGAGCACATCGTCATGTTGTTACAGAATCCAAATAGCGTAGACTCTGCTTCACGTCCTTTAGGATTGGCAAATGATGCTGGCACGAACATACGCCTTTTGTTGCAAGTGCCCAACAAAGCCAAACTGTTGTCCACCATCAAAGTTTTTGCTAAGTTATATGTTGTAAAGAAATTGTCGCATACCACTGTTCGCCCACTTCCACCAAAATTGTTGACAACTAAGTCCTTCACAACACGCTCACCAACGTTTCTTTCACGTTCGCCGGACGCAGCCATTCCAGTATAAATTTGACCCTGTATTGAAAAAATAAAAATTGAAAAATGAAATTTGAATTAGTCATTTAGTTTATTTGCAACAAGTTGATATAATAAAATGAATGTATGAACACTGATTTACCTGCACGGGATATGATGAAATGGCGTCGCAGACCCACCACACTTTTATTCCATATTTGGATGGTTTGGATGGAATGTACTGTGTGAAGCCAGTTCCACCACGATATGGGTATAATTGCTCATCTACGGTAACGTTTGTGCCACATATATAATACTTGCGCAGAGTGGCATTTAGCATCAGGAATACGTCTGTAATTGCAGCTGCCTTATCATTTTGTTTGCGTGCATTCCGAGTGTTTCCATTATCAAAGCGTATGAAGCGGCTGATTGCCCAAAATCTGCGTAAGCTCATTGATGCACGAAATAATGGATGTGAAGTTGTTTTCCACAGGTCAGTGGTATGAACATAACCGGAATGACATACGCCAGCCATCAAAAGCACACCCAAATATGCACGAAATTCTACTTCAGTTATAGGCACCCATATTCGTGGTTCCGCATCTGGATGCTGCTCATTGTACGCATCAAAAGTTTGCCTTACCTTTCTATTTGATTCTCGAATAATTACATCACATATTTCATTTGACATCATAAGATTGAAGGTTTCTGCCATTGTCAAGCCATTTGTCGATGGCACTGGTCCAGGATTGCGACTTCTTAGAACGTTGTGCGCACGTATTCGTCCAGGTATTGGTGGTATTGACGACCATACATTGCCATCTCTTGCCGTATAATAATCACCAGTTTCAAGTGGGGCGGTTCTTCATACTCCTCGTCTGAATCCCTCTCGTCCTCTAGGTGATACACAATTTCCTGGACTTGTTCAGCGTCAGATGATTCACCACCAATGTCATCAATATTTCCTTCTAAGTCTTCTTGATCTACCGCTTGTTCGTGGTCACTCTCTTCAGAGTCAGAAGCCTCAACAAATGTGCGTATATAGTCACGCTGCTCCTCATACGGTAGTGCATTCAATCGACGCGGAGCTAGCCACTCACCATCTGCCATTTTATTTTCACTTTTTATATATTTGCCGCACAAAATAAATTTTTAGGTCTTTACACTTCAAAAATCGCACATAAACTGACTTATGCATACAAAACTACTCAAAACGAAACCTGCGCAAAAAATCATGTTTCTGCCTGCAAAACTGGTTGTGCAAGGGTAGGTAGGCAAGATATTCCCAAATACCCTTTTGTTCCTGTTAGTAGACGTGTTTTCCTACACATTCCAAAAAAAAAATGTTTACATTGAACAAATATTTTATGAGTTATAATTATTCTGCGCAGGTACTAAAAATAGCACTATGAGCAAGAGGGGTTGATTTTCAGTTCAAATATAACGGAATTTTGCGAATGAAAATTCAATGTTAATTATTTTTCTTGGTAAAAAGGGATCAAATTACAAGGATTAAAAAAGAATTTGGAAATTGTTAAATTTTTATGGATTTTGGCAATTCCCATTTTTGGTAAAAATGGATTATTTAGGTACCAAATTTTTTTTTTCCCAAATTATGATAAAAGTTTTGTTAACTAGACAATATTTCCAATAAATAAAAAAAAAAAAAAACCAGAAAATTACAAGAATCCAGGTAGTAGTTAATATTTGTATATCAAAAGCAACTATCTGCCATACAAAACGTATGAAGTACCCGGGTACATCTACTGTCGATGTGGATAAAACCCAACAGCTGTTGACACAACGGTTAATATTTGTATATCAAAAGCAACTATCTGCCATACAAAACGTATGAAGTACCCGGGTACATCTACTGTCGATGTGGATAAAACCCAACAGCTGTTGACACAACGGTTAAAAGTGCTTGAAAAAAAAAAAGATTATATTCGTGAAAGCTTTTCCGATGAAGAAAAATTGTACATATTTTGTGAAATTCATTAAAAACATATTTTGAGTCGAAAATGAATCATTTCTGTATCATTTCAGTAGGTAAGACTTCCTTGAAAATGAACCATTTTTGTTCATAAATGAGTTCGGAAATGAATCATTTATGTTTCTTTTTTGCATTCTGAAATCAGTTCAAAAAAGAATAATTTTTTTTATCAAATCAGTAGGAAACAATTTCTCATAAACGAACCATTTTTCGTTCATAAATGAGTTCACAAATGAATCATAAATGATAGGTACTTTTTATATTCTAAAATCAGGTAAATAAAGGAACATAAAATGGAAATGTTAACCTTCGTACAAACGTCATATGAACTTTTTTACCAGTGCGAGATGGATGTACTGCTACACGTATGAAAATTTTCAACATTTCTATCAAAAATTAAAATCAAGCTCAAATAGAATGAAAACCACGAAAACATTCCAAGCAAAAATGTAATCAAATAAATTCCCCAATTAATAACTTAACTATTCTGATATTTCATATATAATTTGGAAGTTTGTCAAATTGAAAAACCATCACGCCTTTTCCCCTTTGAACATCAATATCATGAAAAACACAATGCGTGAATTCCAGCCCAGGTATATTAATCCTATTAACCCAATGATTAATATGATCTCTAATTTTAGTAATAATCATTTCTTCTTTAACAAAATATCGATATGTAATTATAAATAGTATTATGCAATAATAAAATTTATAATTCAAAAGGGTTATTTTTTTTAACTCATTACTGAACAAAAAAAGGTTTGTTTTTGAGAGGCAATTCAGTCCAAAGATTGATACAAAAAGGGTTCAATTTCGTTTCGGTTTCGAGTGCCGAAAAATAATTTTTGTTTGGTTCATTTTTGAACTCATTTCCGAAGAAAAAACAGTTTGTTTCTCAGAGGCATTTTCGTACGGCGATTGATTCAAAAAGGGTTAATTTCCGAGTGCCGAAAAAGAACTTTTATGGTTCTTTTTTTAACTCATTTCCGAACAAAAAAGGGGATAATTTATGGTTCTTTTTTTAACTCATTTGCGAACAAAATAAGGTTCGTTTTTGAGAGGCATTTTAGTCCGACGAATGATATAAAAAGGGTTCATTTATGAGTGCCGAAAATGAACGTTTCTACCCGAAAAGGTTCTTAAATGAATTCAAAAACGGTAGTTTTGGTTCACTGGGATGCCAGCGACTCTCCATTTTAACTCTCCACACATGTTTGTGAACTTAGATGCACTGAACAAATTTTTTTCTTCAACAGCGTACTACCTAGCGAAAAAAATCTGTCGAAAATTTTTCAGATTTCACTCCAAGCAAATCACAGAACGAGGATAAAAACATATAATAAATATATATGAAAGAACGCACACGAAACAAAATTTAACAAACATTTTAGATACCTTGCCGATGTCATGCAGGCGTTTTTAATTCCATATATATTGATATCATCTATTTTTTTTTTTTTTTGACACTTAAAAACGCACTTGTCAACGCACTTGTGGGCATTGCTAATTTTCTTTGTGCCAACAACACCACAAACGCAATCACAATACAAACACACCGATGCTGGAGACACTGTGGCGAATTAAAGCAAATTTTTGTCAGTTGTAGCATAGCAAACACACAATCCTCTATCTATTGATAGATGGTGACGATCAACTGCAGCATAGCTTCTGTTATAATAAATATTGAATTAACAACTGTTTCTCACAAGTCTTTGTGGCCTGGTTGATAGTGCGTTGGACTCTCGTTTAAGAGAACTGGGGCCAAGAAATATTTTTAGTATTTAATATTAAAGTATTAAATTTTCTTGTTGTAATAAGCGCTAGTAACAAAGAAACCATCAAATTTCCAAGAAAAAATCTGTCGAAAATTTTTCAGATTTCACTCCAAGCAAATCACAGAACGAGGAGTAAAAAGGTTCGCTTCAAAAACGAACACTGAATATTTTTTCGTCAATTTCCCCGTTAGCTTTGTCGTTTTGTTAATATTATAGTTTTTTTATTTTTATATTATATATATTTTATATTATATATTGCCGTTTTTTTAATAATATATTAAATATTTATTGCTGCATTTGTGCTCGGTCAGTTCAAGTTATACCTCAACGAGTGAAGAAGTTTGTGGTACTTAGAAATAGAGATGTCAATTTTAAATAAATAAACATACGAAACGAAATAATATAATAAAATAAGTGATATACAAAATGATTGACTACGAAAGTTGTTTAATGATTGTGAAAATTTTGCCTAACAACTGACATATATGTTGCAAATGCTCAACCGATTGAATTGCAATGCCAGTATAAATTTTAATGAGTTGTAGTTTTTTTATTTTAAAAGTTTACGTAGTAGTAATTTTTTTTCACCCAAATTTGTGTTGTCACCGCTTCGTGTCAGAAGTGTTATGTTGAACTTTATTTGCTGTAATCCTTATTTTAGTCACTGATATGCTGTCAAGTGCATAAAAAAAATGAAAAGGTGATTTCAGCACTTGAAAGGACTTTGACCGAGCTTCTTATGATCAATTTTGTTATGCGTGTTGTGACATATTTGAACACAAATGATAGAGAACTGAACCTACAAGTTTTATGCCAACTACGAACGGCTTATGTTCTCAAGAAGCTTTTCATGGTAGTTTTTACTCTCTGAGCTTTGTCATTGTCTGCGGAGAGATGACGGCCGAACAAAAAAGTATTTCAATTGAAAAACTGTCTGTGTCAGGTGGCAATTGATCCAGGGTTCTCTGGCGTATGCATAACTGCAAGAGAACTCACGATGTATCGATTTCAGTTTTACTTAATAAGTAGCATTTTAAAATGTTTATTAAAATTTTATCCGCAGATTATGGTAAATATATATTAATAAGTCAAGAGTGTTGTCTATAATTTTGCGGTTTTAAGTATTTAAAATAAAAAAAAAACAAACGTGTTTGTATTTGATTGTTTAGCTTTTAACTGTTTCTTATATTTGAAGTTTTTGTGCAGTTTCTTTTTTAACAAAACTATTAAAAAAACGTAAAAGGCCATATAAATAAAGTGTATATTTACATTTAAATTAAAATGTTTCATTATATCTAAAAGCGACTTTTAAGAAGTGTATTTAAACCTTAGTACTTGACTGTAAGTATGCTCTTTATTATACACTTCAGCCGAGTTTATTTGAGAGATTCGCTAATATCTCACAAAAGTCGCTCGTATCTTACACTGCGCAGATTTTTTTATAGGGTATAAAATAATCTTTTCAAATATGTAGGAAAATATGCTCGTCGCTAAAAAATTTTAAAATATTTCATTTTGAACATGAAATAATAGTACTTTATTTCATGTTGCAATCATTCTTCGGCAAAATAAAACAATATCTACACTCAAAGAAATATTGTTGGTAAAATTGATAAATAACTTTTGTTACTTCTTTTGTAATACAGTAACAAATTGAATGTGTCGATTTGAACAAATGTATTTTATTTGTTTGGAAAACTTTTTTCTCAGCTTGATATAAACTTATTCACGCTAACAAAAATTGTCAATCAGTCGGAATAAAATTTTATAATTTTTATGAATAGAACTAACAAACTTACTTTGTTGGCTTGATAAAAAGATATGTTATCCTGAAGAAATCTTTTGTGGAATTGATAATCGTTCGAGTCAACTGGGCAAAATTTCAATTTCGTAATGATGAAATGAATTATCAATTTCAAAAACATTTAATCATTGCAACAAAAATAGAGGTTTAGTATATCGGTGGCGTTATTGTTCTTATGAAGTTTGTGTTTTCTATCATCAGTACCACAGAGAAAAGCCCGTTTAGCATCTGATCCTGTATGGTTTACTGAAGAACTGAGAAAATTAAGAAATTTAAAATCCATGCATTATAAAAAATTTCAAAAAACTCATAGCATTATAGATTTTGGTTCTTATACCTCAATTAAGTACAAGTATCGTCAATTATGCAAGCAATCTTACGATATTTATTTAGTGAAGGTAAAATTAAACATCAAATCTGATGCTAAAACATTCTGGAACTTTGTCAACACAAAACGCAAGATTGATTCCTATCCTTCTTTTATGAAATATAAAACTGTTGAATCAGATAGCGAGAATATCATTTGTAATCTTTTCGCTGACTTTTTCAAAGTGACCTATTCAACTTCATCCTATGATAATCTAAGCTATCCATTCAGCGTTCAATCTGGGGATATTTGTCTCCCAATAATTGATACTAACACGGTTTTATCATACTTAAAAGCTCTTAAAACGTCATATAAAAGTGGTCCCGACAATATGCCGTCATGTATACTAAAATATTGCTGTGATGAATTAGTAACTCCAATCACTTTGCTTTTTTCGTCTTCATTAAAATCTTGCTATTTTCCAGTTGCCTGGAAGTCGTCTTTTAGTATTCCGTTGCACAAGTCTGGTAACAGGTCTTTAATCGAAAACTATCGTGGAATTGCAAAATTAAGCGCTTTGCCGAAGCTTTTCGAGGCAATCATTACTTCACAATTATCACATAGTGTTAAATCTATATTGTCTCCACTCCAACATGGATTCGTTTCAGGAAAATCTACGGTTACAAACCTACTTGAATTTACTTCCAAAACCATTGAGAATTTTGGAAAAGGCTTACAGACTGATGTTATATACACAGATTTTAGTAAAGCTTTTGATGTTGTTAATCATAAGCTCTTAGTCTTAAAGCTATCTTGATTTCCCACAACACTTGTAAGATGGATTGAATCTTATTTATGCAATAGAACACAACGTGTACTTTTTAAACTTGTGAAATCTCATGAGTTTCCTGTCACTTCTGGTGTACCTCAAGGAAGCCACCTCGGGCCTCTTCTTTTTTTACTGTTTATAAATGATTTGCCATCTGTCATAAAGCATTCGAGTATTTTAATGTACGCAGATGACGTGAAACTATTTCTTCCTTTCAAAAATGCTAATGATGCCGTTCTCTTGCAAGCTGACATAGACCATCTTTATAGCTGGTGCAACGTGAATCGTATGAATCTTAACATGAAGAAATGCAAGCATATGACTTTCACTCGAAAATCTCCAGTCACATGTATTTTTAAAATTTGTGACCATACATTAGAGTCCTTAGATGTCTTTCATGATCTTAGGAGTAACTATGGATACTAAACTTCGCTTTCATATTCATATTAATAAAATTATAAATCGAGCAAATAGTACTTTAGGTTTTATTAAACGATGGGCAAAAGAGTTTAATGATTCCTATATAACAAAAACCTTATTCACCTCTCTAGTGCGACCTATTTTAGAGTATGCTTCAATTGTTTGGTGCCCTCGATATAGTTGTTACATTGACGACATAGAATCAATTCAGAAAAAGTTCCTTTTGTTCTGCTTAAGCCATCTTTACTGCAATTTCAACTATAACCTACCACCTTATGAATATCGTCTGCAACTTTTAAATCTTCCTACTTTAAATAATCGGAGAATTATGCTAAATGCTACTTGGATTTTCAAACTTTTACATGGATACGTAGACAGTAAATACTTACTGAGCAAAATTTACTTTAATACTCCTCTCCGACCTAGAAGATCTTTTGAGTTACTTTACATGAACTTTTGTAGAACTAATTACTTGCAAAACGAACCACTCAGAAGCGCTTGTGGGGACTTTAATTTTGTTTCAGATGCAATTTCTTTAAATGAATCCGTTTACTCAATTAAATTTAATATTTTAGATTATCTACAGTACCGCCATTAATCTGGATCATGCTTTCCAAGGATACTGAATATTTCCTGTGATGTTGTGCACAACTTATACAATCTAGCTGTGTAGTTAAATATGATTATCCAGAGCGAGATCACGTCCATCTCGCCTGGCATATGCCGGTTTGACGTCGTACGACTAGCTTTGCATGTGTGAGCTGTGCTCTAATCCATATTTATATAGATATACTCGCTATAGATATATTTTGATTATCCAGAGCAAGACCTCGTCTGTCTTGCCTAGCACATGTATGAGCTCGACCTCGTCCGTCTAGCCTGGCATATGGGAGCACCGCTCTAATCAATTCTTCTATTTACTACTAAGAAGCTAACCGGATTGCATCTGTATATACCTGAAATCCTGACAATTTTACATTTTTATAAAATTTAATTGTACATAAATTAATTGTATCATATTTATTTTGTCGAATAGTAATTGCTATAAAGCCATATGTGCTTAGCATTAAAATAAATAATAATAATAATAATAATAATAAAGTGTGCAAAAAACTCTGATTGCGTGAATAATGCAAGCTGTGCAAATTAAATTTTATCAATTGATAAATTAGATTAAATAATAGAAGTGTTATTAACTGAAAGTTAAAAGTAGATAAAGTGTAACTTTAAGTCAAGCTATCAAGGCTAATAAAACCGATTGCGTCACTATAACCGTTCTGTCTCTCTTGTTAGAGTTGAAGCTTCTTAATATTCTGCGATTGGGCAAAAGTCTTGAACAATAAAATTTGCCACGCGGCTAAGAGTGTCTCGAGAAATGGCAACGTATTCCGGCAGATATAAACATTTTAATAACACACACATCACCTGTAAGACATGCCTGTGTAGAACTATTGGCAAAGGTGTAGCAGAGTATTAAGCTCTTACATCGTGTAATCGGTCATATATATGAAGGCTATGGCTTCACTTTTTGACAAAAATTACAATTTTTTCATTTGTCATTTTATTAATAATATAATATAATTTTTAAAACTGCATAATATGTATAAAACAAAATTTAACCAACAAAATATATTGTTTGAAATAATAAAATAATATTATCGGAAAAACAAAACATTTTGATATGAATGATAAAAAAAATATATGTATTTAACATACAATCATTTTTCTATTCAACAAACCATTTTTTCATGTTGAAATATTTTTTATTCATGCTGACAAATTTTGTATCAAATTTAGATTGCAAACGTGACATTGATAAAAGCTTTTATCAAATCGAAAAATTCAATTATTAAATGAGAAAAAAATTTTTGTCAATAAGAATACAATTTTTATATTGACAAATGTCAATTTCTATATTGACACAAAATTTTTCAACTCAACCTTGGAATTTGTCAATTTGAACAAATATTTCTTTGAGTGTACATCATCCCCTCAAGGCTCCTGCTTTAACTTATGCTCAAGAATAAAACTCACAAGGTGTGGAAATTAATAGGGCTATATTATAAGCCTTCTATATGGTTCTCCTTCTAAAACTATAACTAATATTTTTCAAAAGAATCTAAAAAAACAAAACTCATTAAAATTCTCAGTAATCCTAAATCAGCAAAATTTTTTTTTCCACTACTCTGCATTTAACTTATTCCTCTCCTAGAAACTCCAATAGAAAATTCGATACAAATTGTGCAAGTTTTGTTCTTATTGAAATTTTATTCTTCATCAAAATTGAAAATAATAATATTTATAAATGTTTCTGTCTTAAATTAATAATTCTTAATTATCAATAATTACAATGCAAAAACCAACACAATATTTGAGTTTTTCTTTTTTTATAAATTATTATTTATGCAATGCAAGTATTTAATTTGTATACTAATTTATGAAATTCTTTACTTCTGCGCTTTTATTTGTAATAAATAATTTAAGTTTGTAATCAATGTACTAATTTTTTTTTTTTTGTATTTTCAATTTTTAATTTAATAATTTTTTTATTCTAAATATGAACTATAATTAGCGATTTTCACTAAATACTAGTTATGAGTTATATTTTTGACAATTTTAGCTGTTTATTGTTGACGTTTTTGAACCAATTTTTTATGAAAATTATTTTGCTTCTTTTTATTTTTTTTTGTTTTATTTTTTTTTTTTTTGTTTTACATAAAAATAAATATGTAAATTAATGTCATAATAAATGAGGCATTTAACATGTTATAATTAATATTTAAGCTCAACTACTTTGAGGTGACTTAACTTTAAGTAGCAAAAGAAAAATAAGTCAATTTTAAAATTTGCAGCAAACATATTTCTAATTGTAGCAAATTGATAAAATAATTCGTAGCAATTTACAAAACCTATTTCAAATATTTGAAAATTTAATTTGAAAATTAATTTTTTAATTATAAAAGCGCTCTAGTTTACGGTTTAATAGTTTTTGTTGTTTTTAATCAGTTATTGTATTTTCGTTATGTTTTTTTTTTTACTCTCTCCAGCAATGGACCCCTCGCATACGTATTTAATTCTTTGAGTTTTTTAATGATTTCTCTATGGCGCTGTTTATGTGGTACAAGTACAATAAATGTGGTATAATTGTGTTAGTGCGTTTTTTTTTTGTTATTTTTTAATAAGACAGTTATATAGGTAGTTGCATATTTTTTCGAGTTTTTACAATACTGCATAGTCAATAGCGCTTTCGAATTGCGTTCGCCAGAAATTGTTTTGTGTTTATATGTTTATTTTCAAAATTTTTGGAAAACAATACTTTTTTGCTATTCTCAAACATTCATAAAAAGTATTTAAAATTGAATCAAGAAACGTGCATGCTCAACAAAACAAGTAAAAATGTTCGAAAATCCTTTTGAGGTAAATTATTTTGAAAAATTTAAATATCATAATAATATAATAAACAATTTTGTAAGCTTCTAATACTTTCACCAACACATTATTTGCATCATTGTCTCCATATTTTTCACTAATGGCTAGTTAAAAGAAAAATTTAAACATTTAATATAATGTCGCCTAATCGGACGGTGGCAACCGTGGCGAAGTGTGTAGAATGCAACGCCAGAAAATCTTGGTTCAAATCCCACCTGATTTGAAAGTTTCTTCAATTGATTTAATTTTTCTGTTCGGCAGTCACCTCTCTGAGAGTTAAAGCTGCCATGAAAAGCTTCTTGAGAACATAAGCCGTTCGGAGTCGGCATAAAACTTATACGTCCAGTTCTCGATCATTTGGGTTCAAACATTTCACAACACGCACAACACAATTGATCGTAAGAAGCTCGGTCAAAGTCCTTTCAAGGGACTCGAATCGGAATAGAAATTCTTTGATAAAATTTTCATTTATCTTTGGCAAAAATATTTTATATATTATTTGCAAGCTGCCAGTTTTGTTCAATTCAAAGTTCTGTTACTCATTTAGAAATAGTTGAGGTAAGTATTAAGAAAATTCGGAAACATTTTTCAGCTCGCATAATAAATATAAGTACTTTATTAAAAAGATTTTCCTATCCTTATAAAATTAAGAAAACCAAATAATGATCATGCTTTTACTGTCAACAGGTAAGCAACTTAGTTGCGCCTGCCTGTCCACAGCCAGGATAAAGGAGGATGAATGTTTGTAGGATACGTCCAACCAAGAGCTAGGGGTGGCGCCCATCTTGGTAGCAGGTCATGTTCGGTATATCGATATGAAACAAGCCGGCGAAGGTATAGCAATTGACCTTAAAACTTGTTAGTAAGGGGACAGTCTTACCCGTCAAATGGGGTAGACCCTATCTATCCACCGCACTGAGACCTTAAATCGGCTGGAAAAAAATTGGATGTTGAGTGTTTTGGCATGCGTGCTATAGATGTCGACACTCTGGCTTTCCTAGTGGTTTGCTTGTCAACGTTTTGACTCGCAACCTCAAACTGGCACGGCAGTCACTGAGGGAAGTGTAGAAATGGTTGTAAAACTTGGGCTCTCATACTGAGCACGGCAGTCCCTGAGAACAGTGGGAACATACTCTGTATGGATGTTGAAATCCGGACTGCCAGAGTAAGAGTGGTATTTGCAAAGTTCCTCCAAAGTAGGTACCAGGCATGTGCTATAGTTCCCAGTTGAGCCGGCAGCTGGGAATTATTAAAATAGCCCTTTAAGTGCTCATTGAGCACTGTTATGCATAAGAATGCACTTTTTCATAATTGCATTTGTGTATTTGTGGTCTTTTTGCGGGGATGTTGTGGATCCTCATTGACGGGATCGAGTTGCCCAGATGACTGTCGTGGGCTGGCCTTTCGGGGAGTCTCGGACTGGTTGTGGTTGTGTGAATGCTGCACAGGTCTAGATTGACCGGGCTGGCATATTTGTCTTAATATGCAAGAGATTGGGCAGGTCTCGTTTTCACCAGTAGATGGATTGTAAGTACGTCACTACTGAAGTCTAAACTGGTACTGCTATAACGGGCAGTATGTAATTTATTGCATAATGCTCCTTATCAGCAGGGCACTAGGTGATGCTTTGTGTTTGTGAAACAGCTTCAATGTTCGTGTTGCCACACCGGATGCCCCGTATGTTTTATTAGTTAAACATAAACGGGTTCGTGTTGTGGTATAACACATAAGTTCTGGTTGTCTGTTTCATGAACTATTACCCTAGGTCTGGAAGACCCAAGTACTTAAGCCTTGCGGCAGGCGTACTTGTTAAACCAGACTCTAATTTTCCACCAGGCTAGCTTAGTTCATCAGTGAAGCGCCTGCCTGTCCAAAGCCAGGATAAAGCACGATGGTTGTGGGTTGGATGTTTAGAGACGAAACTTGCTTGTATGTAATAGTCTTGTCCTATTCAAGAAAAAAGAAAGAGCGTAACATGCAGCCCAGCGTTTGTGGCAATCCTAGGGAACAGGTAAAATGGTCATATCCTTTTTAAGAAAAAAAAGCATGCGATGAAATAGAAATCGTCCATTAAACTTGTTGGCACGGGGATAGTCAAACCTGTCATAATGCGGATGACCTTATCTATCCAAGGCAAAGAGACCATAATAAATGGTTTTATGTATATGGCTAGGCATATAATCCTTGATCCAGCTCTGTAGGTGGAGTTGGTGATATCAAGCACTCTTCGTTTCTGGTAACTTAGAGGAACGCCTCCATTCATACGTGAATTTTTGGAATCTTTGCTGGACCTAGTGCCCAGGCTGAATATCGCGGGCTGGACCCTTGGGGAGTCTCGTGCTAGCTGTGGTTGTGTATATGCTGTAAAGATCTAGATTGGCCGACTAGAGCCTCGCAGTGGTACGGCTGGGTTGGCATATCCCTTAATATGCACGAGATCGAATGGGTTTCGTCTTCACCAGTAGATGGCAATGAAAGCATGCCAACTACTGGTAGTCACACTGGTACTACTATTAAGAGTACTGTGTAATTGATTGCATAATGCTTTTACATAATAGGACACTGAGGTATGCTTTATGTTTGTGGAATGGACAACCAGTACGTGTTTGCTCTTCCGGGTGCCTTATATGCTTTACTGGCTTAGGTTGCGAACATAGTGAACGCTGGTTCAGACAGGCAGGCAGATAAGATCAGAAAACACATTAGAGCAAAAGAGATGCATGACTTGGTTTCTTTATTGCTCCAATATGAAATCTGCCTGCCTGTTCCTTATGCTGTATTGCATAAACAGATTCATGTAAGGGTATTACACATTAGGTGCTGATTGTCTGTTCCATGAACTATCTACCTTTGGCCTTCACGGCAGGAGTCCTCCAAAATCTAGAAATCTTTATGGAACTGTTAGGCCCTTTTATTTAAATACACATTCCAACACAGAAAAAAATCTGTATATAGTATTTCTGAATTTTGTTCATAAAACCTCGATTTAAAAAATATAAGAGCAGATCATAAAATTTAAGAAAAAATGCATAATATGTGTGAATACAATTCAAAATTCTAGTGAACTCGTTCATAATCATGAATCAAGAATACGTGCATAAATATTATGAATTGAGTTCTTAACATTTCATTTTCATTATTTTTAAAAACGAATCTTAATATCTATTATATGGTTAATGCAAGAAATCAAATATAAAATCAACCAAATTTAATTAGAAGTAATTTTAAAAATGGATATGATGTATATAGATATAGTGAAGAAATTGTTTGTGAAAATTTTTAATATTCTTAAAATACCGCAATGCGAAGTGTAAACACTAACAGTTCGGTCAAAACAAATTGCAAATATTTTACATTGCTTTAGTTGATTATTCTGATTTTATTCAATAATATTATGAATAAATTATTAAAATATAGGTGAATATTCACAGAAATTTTGACAGTGTTCATAAATATTATTAGCTAATTCTGAAAGGAAGGTAAATTCTTAAAATGTAGATAAATATACACAAATATTATGATGTCGTTTATTAAATGAAATGTTAGGAACGCTGTTCACTGCTAGTATGAATCTGTTCTCTGGTGAAATTTTATGAAAAAATCATAATATTAATAAATTCATAAAATTCATAACTCATAAAATGTATGAAAAAAATTTTTCAGTGCATGTTTAAGCATGCATGTTTAAACACTCACAAGTGAGTAATTGCCTCAAACAATATTGAGATAAAATCATAATTGCATTCAATGCATGATCAATAAACTTGCGAAAACCAAAATTTTTTGTAGAACGAATTCTCTTCAACTTATTCAAAAGTAGGCTGAAGTGGGGTGATATGTAACACGTTTTTATTTGCTCTGATACATAAGTGTAAAAAATTCAATTTTTGATTGGCTTTAAGGCGTAACTCTTGCAGAAGACCCATTTCGAAGTGAGTGTATTCAATGCTGTTGAATATTTTGAGAAATGGATCACATAGGACAAAAATTTCATATATGATTTTTTTGGTGTTTTTCAAATTGATGGGGTGATGTGTTACACCAACAATATGTTGGTTTAAGTATCAGGATCTTTCAATTTTTATGTTTATTTTGACTTTTTATGTTCAGTAAAAGTATATTACTATACTATGAGTATAGTATACTCATAATACTGGCGCCAGCAAGCGCAAAATAGAAATGGATGGCGCAAATTCTTACACCAGGCCAAAACCGACTTGTGGTTGTTAGCGCCATCTTAGTAAGTAAGTAAAAGTATTATTATAAGAACTTAATGAAATCTTCTGCACCTGCAACTGTAAACGTTTCTGTGGCGTTGCTAGAATACAGCGTTTAATTGACTTTCTACCACGATTCGATTTTGGTCTGCGCTGAATAGTACGAGTATGAACTGGGCCGATCGCTTTTAATGTCGTTGATGTGATTGCATTTTAGAGTTTGACGTTGTTGCTGCTTTAAGGGCAGCTATAATGTGTAAGATGTGTTACACATCCCCCCACCGTGAGTGTTACACATCACCCCGATGTAAATCTCTTTTTTCTCATTTATGAAATTTTACCACAACGTGGGAAAAATGTCTTTTGTTATATTGAAAGATATTAACCAATACCACATTTAACATCTATTCACTTTTAAAATATGAAGAAAATTTTATCTGAAACGCTATTTTTTGTAAATTTAAAAAACAAAAATTTTTCGCGCTTTTTCAGAACTCTAATGAAATGTATGTTTGCATACTTCCAACACTTATGAAAAACTAGATGCTGTCAAAAGAAACATATCGCAGTTGTTCATTCACTCATATGTTAATATTGAGTACGAAAAATCGCCTTGTTATACATCACCCCATGGTTCACATTATCCCAACTCAGCCTATTCAAAACTCCTACATAATAGCATATTTGTTTTACTTAAGTTGATGTTTCACTACAACAAAAATCCATACCACATATCGTCGTTACGTTTGCAATACCGTGTATTCGGCACTTGCAATACCGCGTATATTGCAAAAAGGCCGAAATTGAGATTTGGCTTTTAATTAAATTTTGTTTAATTAATAAATGGAGGATTTTTTATTAAATGCTTATTTGAGAACAAAGTAAATATCTAATTTCAAGCAGCGGCTAATTGGAGCAGCGGCGGATCTAGCGAAATATTGCTCGGAGAACTAAAACAATTTTTCAAAATTAGACAACACTAAAACCATTATAAAAATTAACAGATTCTGAGGGTACTTGGAACTAAGTTTATTTCTAAACTAATGTTTTTGTGATCATTTAACAAAAATGGAATCTATTAAATTTATCGTAAAATCATACAAAAATTTGGTCGACGTTCGGAAAAGCATATTATTAATAATTTGTCTATTTGAAGCAAGACGTATCGTCGAAATGATTTTAAAAACATATTATTTTTTTGATATTTTTAAAATTTCAAACCCATTATCCATTAGAAACCTGCATGAGTATGCTTCTTCGCCTCCCTGAATATATTCTCTAGATATAGAATAAAAAATGTGTTCTATTCTTTTTCTGCTTTGCTCATACCTGATCTTATACTCTCTTTGTTTTATTCAGATATAAGAAACGAAGAGAAAAGAGCACGATGCTTTACTAATAACAGCAGGTAGCAAATAAAGCAATAAAAAATAACAAAAATATCAGTGTTCATACCCTGAATATTTAGCGAATATTTTTTTATTCGCTCGTTCGTAGAACGAAAAGAATGTTTTTTTGTATTGGGACCCAAAGAAGGGTGGTTGATAGAATGTAGGTGTGTTCGGGAGAAATGTTGAGGAGCAAAAAATAATAAGACCAACTCATATATTTGACCCCTCTAGGAGTCCAGCTACGGTCGATATAAACTATTTTCGACAGCTTTTGTATTTATTGTATGAAGAGCCAAAGAAGGGTGGCAGATAGGGGGTAGGTGTGTTTCGGAGAAATGTTGAGGGGCAAAAATAATAGAACCAGCTCATATATTTGACCACGCTAGGAGTTCAGATACGACGTCAGTGCAAAAGATCAGATTTGCTCACCTCAGTGCAAAAATGTATGAAAAGAGAACAGAGAGCAAATAAAAATGTATTCTCTTGCGCTACACGACCTGTTGCTACACGATCTGTTGTTTACATTTATTCGCTTGCAGCTTTGCTTCCACTGACTGCTACAGCAGAGTATCAGGGTATATACTCACTTGATGAATATATTCATGCAGGGCTCTATTATCCATAATCCAATAAATTTAGTTCCATGAAACTTGTAGGTCCAGTTCTCAATCATTTGTGTTTAAACATTTCATAGCACGCAGAACACAATTGATCATAAAAAGCTGGGTCAAAGTCCTTTCAAGGGATGAAATGGCCATTTCGTTTTTAATAAAAGTTCAACTAAAAATGACCAACTTAAGAGAGCTGTACAAATTTTTTGAGTAAGACAAAGTTAAAAATAACTACTGTCCGTTATTGTGACACTATTTAACAAAGTGAAATTTTTTTAAAATGGCATTTGATAAACTTGGATTTTGGCTGCTTAAATTGATTAAATACTCCTTAGTACGCCGTTACGCGTGCAATAGCGCGTATCCGCCACTTGCACATACGGTGATAGTAAAATTTTACACTAGTGAAGAAAATTCAATTTCCTTTTCATATTAAGAGGTCGTTCATAAACTACGTTACCAATTTAGGGAGGGGAAGAGTTTTGAAAATCACTACGATAAGTAGCATAATGGGTTTGAAATGTACTACGAAAAGTAACGGAAAGGTAGGGTGGGGAAGGTGAAAAAAGCATAATCACTGTTGGGGTAGTTTATGAACGAGCCCTAATACATGATGCAATTGTTATTGATAATACTATTCTTCCTATTCGACAGCTTTCAGTAGAAGCAGCTGAGGCAAGAAATAAACATTTCCGAGAATATTGTCATAAAAACTTCAAGAAAAGATTGCAATATTGTTGTACTTCATCGATTGCTCTTAAATTCAGATCCTGTGTTAACTGGAATGAGGACGATGCCGAGGAAAAACATAAAACCATTTCTTGAGGAAACTTTGGAAATGCTTTCACCAATAATAATAAATCTGAAAGTGAGTCATCATTTGAAGAAGAATAACCATTTTCTGATGACTTCATTCTGTTTTGATATATCTATAATAATAATATATAGGTATATAGGTATATATATATATAAATATATAAATATATATAAATAATATATATAAATAAATAATAATATATATAATTATATTATATATATATATATATAATATATTTATAATAATAATTGTTTTATTGTCTTACCATCAAGGATATGGCCTTGAGAATATCACAAAAAACTTGAAAAAATAAATAAAAAAAACCATGTTTGATTACGATGCACTCAAAGACTTAATTTTAATTTTTAATTGAAATATAGAAGATCGGGTCATAAAAGACCCGAGACTGATAGAGGTTTAAAATAAATAAAACTTTAGAAAACGCACAAATTAATACATAAAAAATAAAATGTGGCATTTTTTTAATTAAAATTTGGTTTTTAGCAATTCTTAAAAATATATTTTTTTTTTAAAATAACATTTATGAGCTTTATCCCATGAACTTTCATGAAGCAACAGGTTGCCACAACAACAATGTTCTTTACAGAACAACCACCAGCAGACTAGACAGCTGTTTCGTTGGTCTCTACACCAACTCATCAGTAATCTTCTGTGGCTCATGCAGTCCATTAACTTTGAAAATCTAATAGACAGAACTTCTGCCAAAACCAACGCGGAATTGCAGTTGCGTGCGTTTCAATTTAAAACGCAATGTTTTTCTACTTCTAAGCACAAAGGCAAAGGTTAAAAAAATTGACTACATTAATTCTGCAAAGGCTTGTTGCGCTAAGCTCTTTGTTTACATCTTTTTACGATTCCATTCTTTGGCACCAACAATTCGTTGGTATTAAACCATAGAAGGCGTGAGAAGTTTTAAAAAAAAAATATATTAATACTATTTAATTTAATTAATTTACTTAATATAATTAAAACTATTAATAATCCCAAAAAAAAACCCGTTTAAGTTCTACTTGAGAAGAAGTAGAAGAGTTCCATATATGACCCATTGGTCGGACAGTGTTAAAGATTTAAAAAAAATCAGTAAACTAGCATCATTAAATACTATTTTTTCAACAAAACAATTTTAATGTTCACACAAAAAAAACAAGCAGGTGGGTCATACATGACCCAATGGTCGTACAGGGTTAAGGATATCAAAAATAAAAAACATGCACAATTAGAAACTTTTTACACAATAAAATAATTTTGGCCGCTAAAATTAATCCATAGTGGGACGATTCATAAATTAATAAATGATGTTAAGTATTGTAAAAAAAAGTAACAGTAATTGATTGGCTGGTACAATAAAACGACTAAACTTTTGACTGGATAATCAAACGCTGATTGGATACCATAATCTTTTAAAACTATAATAAAGTGGTGACTACATAGAACAAAGTAAGATAAAAATACATGCTACTCATATATAAAAACATTAATACTAGCAGTCCAGAATGGTTCGCGCTTTCGCCACTACCGCTATTTCTTTAACAATAAATAGCTCTAACACTATTGTGCCATAATGTCTTAGATCAGCAGCTTAGATGATCTTCTCCAGCATTAGATGAAAAGGTTGCACAATTATTTAGAATCTTGTTTGGAAACCAGTTGGCTTACGATGGTCTTTGTCTTTGACATAATATGCTCGACAGGACCTTATATACGATATTAAAAAGGCTTATCCCATAGCAATTGCAACCAATGGTGAGATCAACTTTTTGATGATTGGACAGATTACACTGATCGTTTGGAATGCATTTTTTCGACCATATTTTGCATAGAAGCTCGTGAATGGACTTAAACAGAGCTTCGCCTTCGTTCTTAAACAACGATCGGCTCCCGCGACTTTGTTGTTCTTAATCCGAGCTATACCTCTTAAGATATAAACTATCATATATCAAAAATCTATTTTTATTTTTGAGCTTAAACAAAAGAGAGTTCTAGTACAGTATAGTCTCGCTTATCCGGACACTCGTTATACCGGACTTCCCAGTAATACGGACATCTCTACACTTCGGTAATTTTAAATATTTTACCCAGGGGCCGCAAATAACGATTATCGCTATCAATCCATCATTTAATAGCAATTTTTTTTTATCTATATTTTTTCGAATCAGAAATAAAAGTTATTTTGTAATCGTTATCTTTTCGATCGGAAATAAAAGTTATTTTTTGATCGTTATTTTTTCGATCAGAAAAAAATTTTATTTTTTATCGTTATTTTTCCGATCAGAAATAAAAATTATTTGTGATTGTTATTTTTGCAATCAGAAATAAAAGTTACTTTTTTATCGATATTTTTCCGATCAGTTAAAAAAAATTATTTTTTGACTTAAATAATATCGATTCGAATTTAAATCAAATCAATATTTACGCAATTGATGACACGATTGAAAATTTGAATCTATTGATTCATGAAGCTGTCTGCTTATCAACTCCTTCAAATAATTCTAATTCACCTAACAAGGTGGTAATCTCTTCTGACATACGTGATCTTATATGATATAAACGTATCCTCCGTGCACACTGGCCTAGATACAGAAGCACATCAGGCAAGATCAAATTGAACAAAATTACTAAAGTCTTAACGCAAAAGCTAAGAGCATTTAAGAATGAGTCTTTACAGTTTTATTTAAAAAATTTGGAAACTACAAATAACGAAGTACATAAAAAGGCCAGCAAAAAGGGATCCTCTAATAAGAGACTCTAACAACACCTGGTACAAGTCTGATAAAGAAAAAACTGAAGTATTTGCCTCCCACTAAGAAAGTGTGTGTAAGCCGTTCCACTTTAATTATGGCACTGATGATGAAATGTAGCATGCCAAATGGAGCATATAACACCTTCTGAAGTAGAGTGCGAAATAAAAATTCTCAACAAAACCAAGTCTCCAGGATACGATGATATTAGTGCTAAGCTTATTAAAATAATTCCAAAAAAAGGCATACTGCTTGTAACCTATATATACAATGCAATACTCAGAATGAATCATTTTCTAACTCAATGGAAATGTGCAAAAATTATTATGGTTCCTAAACCTTTCAAGACCGAGAATGAAATAGCTTCATATCGCCCGCTTAGTTTATTGGCCGCTTTTTCAAAAATATTTCAAAGATTATTTTCGAAAGAAATGCTACCAATAATTGAGAGTAAGCACAGCATACCTGAACATCAATTTGGTTTCAGGCACAATCATGGTACACCAGAACGGTGTCATAGAATCGTTCAATTAATAAGTGATGCTTTGGAGAACAAGAAATACTGTTCGGCAGTGTTTTAAGATGTTTAGCAAGCATTTGATAGAGTATAGCACAACGGACTATTATATAAATACAAATACCTACTCTATACTATTTAACAATTAAGTCGTATCTATCAAACCACATCTACTTTGTTAGTTATGGTCAACAGTACTCAAAAATATCTAAAATTTGCTCAGGAGTTCCTCAAGGAAGCGTCTTAGGGCCTTTATTATATACATTATTCACTTCAGACATGCCTGTCTGTAATAACGTATTAGTTGCTACATATGCCGATGACACTGCAATACTAGCCGCATCTGCGACCCCAATTGAAGCATCTCAGTTGGTCCAACAAGAAATTCTAAGTCTTCAACACTGGTACAGAAGATGGAATATAAAAATGAATTCGAACAAGTCAAACCATATAACTTTCGCTCTTCGAAAATGCGAACGTACACCTATCAACATCTATGAAAATATAATCCCATCCAGTAGTTCTGTTAACTACCTAGGATTGCATTTGGATAGACGACTCACCTGGAAAGAACATATTAAGAAAAAGCGTCAGCAGGTCAATAATAAAACTAAAAAGCTTTACTGGCTGTTAGGACATAAATCCAAATTCAGTGTGGATAACAAAATAAGAATCTATAAATCTATTATTAAGCCAACGTTGACTTATGGAATTCAGCTGTGAAGTACAGCCTCTAAATCAAATATTGCAGTACTTCAAAGATTCCAATCAAAAACATTAAGAATGATACTAGATACTCAAATTCAAACTCAGCGACTCTTTAATTCTGCCAGCGCATGTACAAAATGTGTAAAACAAAAAAAAAGAAAACATATTTAGGATCCACCCTAGCGTTAAAAACAATTTTTTGAAATTCTAACATCAAATTCGAAATCAATGACTGTCTAATACTGCCATGAGGAATATGTAGTGAACAAACAAGTTTTGAGGGTCCACCCTAGTGTCAAAAAAGTTTTTAAAATTTTAACATTATATTCTAAATCAGCCACCCTCTATCTACTTCCATAAATACTACAGTTTAATACTACCGTTTTCGATTACTACTACTATTTTCCACATTTTTCTTATTTAAAACCTTGGTCTGGTCCTTATTCAAGCCCTTGCGCAAGTCCATGCCCAAATCCTTGTTCAAATTCTTTTACTAATCCATGACAAAATTCTTATCCAAATACTTTTTCAAATCTATGTCAAAAATCTTGTCCTTATCCTTGTCAAAATCATAGATAAAATCCTTGTCCAAGACAACTTGTTTGTATGATAGTAAACGTGGGTTCGAAGGGGGGTAAGCATGAATTTTATTTTTTATGTGCTCAATAACATTCTAATTTGAACCCAATAACATGCGTAAATATTGATTTGATTTAAATTCTAATTGATATTATTCAAGTCATAAAATACTTTTTTTAAATTGATCGGAAAAATATTGATCAATGATTGGTTTTTATTTCTGAACTAAAAAATAACGGTTAAAAAAATAACTTTTATTTCTGATTGACTGAATAACTTTCACTTCCGGATTAGCGAGACTGTACTGTGTCTTGAAAAAAGTTAAAAACTGTCATTGATCGTTTTTGTGCAAAACCCAATAAATGGACCCTGCCAATGTTTCTCTTATAAAAATATCGTTTTCATAATTGTAGCCTTAATTTTTACTTTGAGGATTTGATGGACTTGAGGCCATTTTTATAGAACCTTTCATTACAACAATTAAAAGTTTTTAGATTTCTTCAAATCAACATTTATAAAGTTAGTTCTTTGCAAACTCTTGATATTAAATTAAATATTTTAAAAGGCGAATTCGAAATAAAGGCGCATTTTGCAAATACAGAACAAAAAAAAAAAAAAACTAACCAAAGAATAAAACAACTCATATGCAAATAATTACATAACACAATCACAAACCCACTTTATTCGATATTTTCCGTTAAATAAAAAAAAAATATATATATATATATATTAAGTGTATACATACATAATTATAAAAAAAAAATAATATTAAAACTATTTGCCTAAATAATAGAAGTTGGGACGAAGGTTTTTTTTTTGAAAAAACATAAAAAAAAAATATAAGTATATTTGGCTGGAAAGTGAAGAAAAGAATGCAACAACAAACACACGAATATACTAAGAAGTATCGAAAATTGTTACAGTAAAAACTGCATTAATTCGGAAATTTTCTTTTTGACATACTTTCAAAAAATTTTTTAATTTGAATTTGTTTAAAAATTTAAACAAAAATTTTGAACTGATATCTATTGCAGAGTTTTTAATATAAAAAATTAATTATAATTTTAAAATTAAAATTGTTTTTTTTTCAATTTAAGTAAAATGAAAGCAGCGTTCGTTATAGAAATTCGAAAAAGGTAATTTTTGAGTGAATTGAATACTTGAAGAAAATCTTTTAATTGCGAAAATTTTAGCAATATTTTAGTTGAAATATTTAAAATATTTTTTTTAAGTAACTTTTTTGCATTTGTATTGGTGTGTGTAAAGTGTGCGTGAGTGTGTGTGTGTGTGTGTGTATGGGTCTGCCCTAAGCATTCCGGCTATATATAAATTTGTGTTGCGGTTGTTGTAGCTACTAGTGTAATTGTTGTTGTTGTTGGTTTTGTTGTATCGATTACTTATGCCATTTTCTGCTATTATTTTTGTTTTTATTACTGGATGGAATGAATTAATTAAGTTTAATAAATAATTAATTTTAATTATTTGTAACCGTTTTTCTAGCGCTTTAATTTTTTTTTTAACATTGTTCTTGTTATAATAATTTTTTGCATACATATTTGTAGGTTTTTCTAAGTATAAATTTAAATAAATTTATAGTTTATTAAATTTCTTACTAGTTCTGCTTGGAAAATATTTCAATTTTCAATTCAATTAAAAATAAGTAATTTAATTGTATTGCTACTTAATAACTTTTTAATATGCATGTTTTTTTTTTTAATTTCATTTTATTTGTTATTTTATCGTATGTGTTGTTTTTACTTTATAAGTTTTTTACATAATATTTTTAATGCTTCTTGTGTGTGTTTTATTTTTTAAAGTAATATAATAGAATTGAAAAAATAAAAAACTTTAACTAAAAAGTTTAAATAAATTAATTACGACTTTCTCAATTATTTGTTTGTTAAATTATGTTTTTAAACTATTAACAAGCATTTTTTTATAAGAAAATTTGTTGTATTTTCTTTTTTTAGTTTAATTATTTTATTTAATTAATTTCTACTTATTGATTAATTAATTTCTTTATTTAGAATCCAAAAATTTTATAAATCTTTTTTGCGCTAATATTTAATATTATTTTATTATATATCCATAATTTTGTATCATAAGCAATAAAAAGCATTAATTAAGCTTAATTTATAAAATTATATATATATTAAAATGTTTTTTAATGACAAATAAATTAATAATAATATGTATAAAATTTACACAATTTCTAATTTTTTTTTCGCTATTTGTTTGTTGCTCTTTTTTTCTTGGATTTTCTTTTTTTTTACAAATACAATTTTTTTTTTTTTTTTATTATACAAATAATTTCATGCGTAAAAAACTTTAACATAAAAATTGCCATTAATTATAAAAAAAGCTAAATACAAATCATTTCCCGTCGCATTTACAAACTTATATTTAGTTAGTAGTTTATTTTCACTTTAATATTTTTCCTTTTTTTTATAAATATTTAATATATTTAATAATTATTTTAAAAATTTCAATAAATTTTTCAATAATTAATCCATGATTTATAAGTAGGCGTAAAAAATAAATTTTAACTAAAATTTGTGTCTCTATGTGTGTTTTTATTGTTTTTCTGCTGTTTTTGTTGTTGTTTTTGTATAAGCCTATTACAAAAATGGCACGAGTCGCACCAGTTTCAGTATATTTTGCAGAAAAGCCGTCCACAAATCGTTGAGGCGTTTCGAACGCGCCATCAGGAAGCGCCACGTAATGATCACCGTCAGCACCTTTGTCAGCTGATGCAGATAATATAACCTGACAGAGAAGCGGATTATGATGTTAATATACCCAAAAAAAACTAGTCCAGCTGTTATAACACTCACCTCATCATGCGTTTTCTACTCGCAGGCAAGGATTCGGGTCTCTGCTTGAATAGGAATTCCCTAAATCCGAGCACATAGCGCTCCACATACTTTTCCCAATCAATTGAGCGCACATCGAAGACAAACGTATCACGATCCTTTTGACTCATCATATTCAGTAGGGTTTGAACGTTGTCATCCTTGAAGCGCCACTGATGCGTGGCAAAGTATTCCAAGCATTCAACAGCTTTGTCGATTTTATTCTGAATGCTAACCATGCTGTCAAATTACATTAATAATTATATTATAATAATATATTATATTAAATTTATATAATATTTCCAAATCAGTACCAGCTCTTAGACCACTACTTACAATGGTTTCTTGCCCATCAGACGAGCCAGCATGTCCAAAATATAAGCTGGAATGTAGTGCACCAAAAAACCGTGGGCAATATTCAGTGGACGATTCATGCGTAGCACACCGGTGGGATACCAAAGACAGCCCTCTGGAATTATTAAAAACAAGAAAATTAACAATAAATCTTAAAATTTAAAATAACACCGAGGTTATTTTGTAAAAGACTAAAACCATCGTAAAACAACTGTTTGGACCTTATTAGATCTGGAAAATCTATCACCGACCAGATACTTAAGCTAGAACAAGTCTTGGAAAAAACCCTAAAGAAACAAATCGACACCCACCATCTGTTTGTCGATTACAAAGCCACCTTTGATAGTGGCGCCTTCTAACTGAGCAGCACCAACAGCGCAGTTAAAATTGGGAAGGACCTCTTCCCCCCCTCCCCATTCACCATTTGTTATCACAAGAGACTTCAAACTACGCCGACGAAAAACGCTCGTATCGCTTAGAAAAAGCCGTAGCGTCTAAACGGTTAGACGTAGAAGCACCAATTTTTTGATATTTCATTTTTTTCGTTTTTAAATTTTAGTACCTTACACTCGGAAGTTTAGGCTTGTTACAAGCCTTCAAAATATAATATTTTCTATATTTTAAGGAACTAATTGTTAATTTTTATACAATTTTCTCCTTTTGCGAACAGAGAGAAAAGATGATTTAAAAAATAATGCTATTATTTCTGTTTGTTTTGGTTCGACTTAAGCTCAAATGTGTAAAAATTGTTCTCACTTTCAGAACATTTTTTAAAACTTTTAATGACCAAATAAGAAAATTTCTGAATTTATATTCTATGCATTAGTTTAAAAAAAAAATTCACAGCAAAAAGCTAATAAATATAATAATAAAATTGTACCCAGTCGGAAAAAATCATGTTTTAACCTTCGCTTCTTAAATGAAATCTGAAAACTAATTTCAGATACTTATAAAGGTATTCAAAAATATTTATAAAAAGTTTTCTTTACAACTATCACGTGAGTGAGTGAGTGAGTCAGGACAAAGTATTTTATCGTTTCTAGCACCCCATACACTTACCAACTTACCGATCAATTTGGACAGAACTATCAGAAATCTACTTGTGTGTAGCGCAGGCAGTTGATTTATTTGGCAGTTGTCGAGTTGGTTGAAGAAAATTTTAAATATTTTAATTTTTTGTATGCAACTCATTTAGTTGATAACTCAATAAAATAGTGTGTGAAGAAGTCGTCGACTCAAATATCAGCCACAGCCAAAGAAAAATTAAAATTTAATGCCATCTCATTATAATCGATTGTATTGTGTGTGGCAGAGTAAAAACTCTATTTTCTCTTTATATGTTTTAGATTTGTATTTAAGATTTCTCAAAAATCTTTTGGCTTTTTTCCAATTTATTACGTTTTCGCAAATGCGATTTTTTTGGGTCGTCGACATAATTTAGCGCATAAAAATCGAGCGACTTCGCTGGGTAGGTCATGTTGCGCGTATGGAATACGACGCATAAGAGGGCGACCGCATCTCTGTTGGAAGGACCAAGTGGAGAAGAACCTAACGAAACTTGGAGCTTCCAACCGGCGCCAGCAAGCGCAAACAGAAATGGCTGGCGCAATTTCTTACACCCGGCGAAAACCGACTTTCGGTTGTAGGCGCCACCTAAGTAAGTAAGTTTAAAAATAGAATTTTTAACATTTTTGAGAGATTATTATACAAAAATGCACAGTCAGATTTTAGTCGCGTTTACATTCTATAGATGGACAATATATTGTACCTTTCGCCAAATATTATTTAATTTTATTATATAATAAGCAACATTCCATTGAACACGATTTCAAAAGATCCAAAACAAAATCTGTAAAACTATAAAAAAAATCACTGCATACTTTCAGTCGGTCTATCTTTTTTCACAACTCTATTAACAACACTGATCGTGTCACAATGTTTGTGGCCAAATTCTTCCGAAACGGCTCGACCACTTTTAATGAAATTTCTTTTGTATGTTTGGTAGGTATGAGAATAGGTTGTAAAGTACTTTTCGTATGCTAAACGGGCGTGGCTTTGACCATACAAGTAACATTTTC
Organism: Coremacera marginata; assembly: GCA_914767935.1. Taxonomy (NCBI): domain Eukaryota; kingdom Metazoa; phylum Arthropoda; class Insecta; order Diptera; family Sciomyzidae; genus Coremacera; species Coremacera marginata. The sequence goes on from OU612044.1 coordinate 22,546,772, forward strand.
GATACAGAATAACTGTGGCAGTACAAGTCACAGAACATTGAAATTCAGAATGGAGGTACTATTTGGTGATGGCCTTTTAATGAAAAACTTGGACGGGCATTGGACAAGGAGCTGTGACTGCGCCCATACAAGTCAGATTTTTTATGTCGAATAACTTTGGATGTAAAAATTGCAGAACATTTAAGCTCAGATTGGAGTTACGACTTGGTGATGTCCTTCTAACTAAAAACTTGCACGGGGGTTGGACAAGGAGGTGTGGCTCCACCGTTACCATCCAAATTTTTGATATCGAATAGCTATGGAAGTAAAAATCAGAGAACATTGAAACTCAGAATGAAGTTACCACTTGGTGATAACTTTCTAATAAGAGACTTGGACGGGCATTAGACAAGGGGGTAAGGCTGCGCTCATACCAGCCAAGTTTTTCATATTGAGTAGCTATGGAAGTAAATGTCACAGAACATCAAAACTCAGAATGGAGTCACCACTTGGTGATGTCTTTCTAATAGAAGACTTGAACAGGCATTGGACAAGGGGGTGCGGTTCCACCCACACCAGCCAAATTTTGGTTATCAAATAGCAATGAAAGTAAAAGTCACAGAACATTGAAACTCAGAATTGAATTACCACTTGGTGATATCTTTGTAATAAAAAACTTGGGCGGGCATTGGACAAGGGGGTATGGTTGCACATAAGCCAAATTTTTGATATCGAATAGCCTTGGAAGTAAAAGTCATAGAACAGTGAAACTCAAAATGGAGTTACCACTTAGTTATGTCTTTCTAATAGATAATTTGGACAGACATTGGAGAAAGGAGTGAGGTTCTGTCCTTATAAGCCTAATTTTTGATATCGAATAGCTTTGGAAGTAAAAATCACAGAACATTGAAATTCTGAATTTCTGAGTTTCTCACTCAACTCAAATTTTCTCAAAATTTTGTTTAAATGAAAAGTTCACAAAAAATGGGAATGGTCGGACTATAGTCGCACAAACTTTTTAAAAAATCATTAAAATTGTACATGATTTGATAGTAAAATTTATATAGGGTCTATTCATCCAAGCAGCAGTCACTGTAAGTACAAATATGGGCATTAAATAAATTACCATCAAACAAACAGACACACAACAATAGTTGGAAATAATTGGATAAGGGCGTGGCCTTACAATACGCTCACTTTTCAGGGGGCTTGCGCGGAGAGCAGCAAAGCGCGCCGGGTAAAAGCTAGTTAACTTATAAAATTTTCAAAACTTTTATATGCAATTTTCCATAAATATTTTCAATAGATATAATATTTATAAAAAATATACTTTTGCTGTTGCATAAAAATAATTAATTAATAATTTAATTAAAATTAATTAAACGAAGAGTAGAAAATTATAGTAAAAATAAGAAAAAATTCAATAAAAACTGAAAATACCGTTTTTTTTTCTATATCCTTTCAAACTATTCTAAGGTTTTGTTTGTATTTATTAATATACTAGCTGAACCCGGTGTGCTTCGCTACCCTTATAGAGATAAAATAAAAAGTATTTAGATATTTATTAAAGTTTGGTCAAAACTGGTGCAGTTGTTCTTGAGTTACTGTGCAAAAACAAAATGAAACTAAATATTGCGCCATCTGTCGGACGAACTTCAAACTACACAGAAACACTCCTCACGCCCCATAGAGCATGTACATAAAGTTTGGTCAAAATCGGTGCAGTAGTTCTTGAGTTATGGTGCAAAAACACAAAAAAACTAAATATTGGGCCATCTGTTGGACGAACTTCAAACTACACAGAAACACTCCTCACGCCCCATAGAGCATGTACATAAAGTTTGGTCACAATCGGTGCAGTAGTTTTTGAGCTTAGCCATCACGAACATACACGTAATTTTTATATATATAGAGATTAGTACAATTTTTATAAAAATTAACCATTGAAAACGCCTCGTATTTTTTTTTTTTTTTTTGTTTATAAAAAGGGGCCAGTAAAATTCAGGAAACTAAGGGTACGTACTTTGCCAAAGAAAATTTTCGAAATTTATGGAAATCGAAGGGACCGTTTTTTTCTCACTTCTCAAAGATTGATAATTTTTATATTTCAGTCCACTTTATAGGATAGAGATAATTTCTTTTACAGAATGATATTTAAACAAAACAAATGATTTTATTTAATATAAAAACAAGAGAAAATAATCAAACATATTTTTTTTTAATATCAGAACATTTTCGAACTTTTTAATATTCTTTTCAAATGTGAAACTGATTTGCGTCAATTAAATAGGTACAGTTTAAAAGTTTATTAATAAAAATACACAATTTTTTCTGATTTGCGATAGTTTATTGTGCATACCATGATATAAGCAGGCAGGTAGCCTTGACAACTGGCTATTTTCTCAGAGCATCGACCATCAATTGCCAAAATCAATACAAAGGTTAATCTATTTTCTGCTATTCATTTTCTCTTTTGCGTTGCAGGAACAGTTGTTTTTGACAAATTATGGTCGGCAAAAGAACTGTCACTCCTACTTATAGATTATTATAGCGTGTGCATACCATTTTCGTTAAATTTCAACCCTTTTCTTATTTTTTATTTATGCCCCCTAAAGCGGAACAAAATGTACGGGCCTAAAAATATACAGAGATTTCATATATTATTGGGAAATCTTCATAGTAAAAAAAAAAAATAATTTCTGCATCTTCAGTTTTTTTCTACGACATATTTTTTTACTCTGCACGAGGTTTTATGTATTTCATTGCCAGGATGATTTTTCTCTTGTTGGTTGGTTTTTCTGTTTCTCTTGGTTCGGGGTCGGCCTTATATTGCATATAGAAAATGCAATGACAGTAGTGGTCCACAGGGAATGAATAATATAATGTTGCCTTATGCTGATGACAATATTCCAATTATATGAACAATTCAATCAGACAATGATCACAAGCACACATCTCGCTTAGTAATAAATTTGTGCCATGAAAATCGAGAACATTCTCTTAAATGGCCAAGCCAATCCCTGGCTGACATCCGATTGAAGGCTCGTTGGATGAGCTGAAAAATAAGTTGGCCAAAAAAAGTTTCTCATCCGAGGCTGGTTTAGTTTTCATTGGTCAACGACGACGAGGGAGACCATGCCTCCGATGGATAGACCAGGCCGAGGAAGCCCTAACCGCACTTGGTGTATCCGAGTGGAGAAGGCGCGCGCAAAGCAGAGGCGCCTGGCGAGAGCTGATGAGGTCGGCCGAATTCCGAACACGGGTTGTTATGGCCACCTAAGTAAGTAAGTAAAAAAAGTTTCACTAACAAGCACGATTTATGGCAATTTGTGGGAAAATCCTTCTATAAAAATCTTGAGGGTTCTGCCAGAAACTAATCGAAAATATTCCGACGAGACTATAAGTTTTTCTTCTTAAAATTGAATTGTAGATAAGCTTTTAAAATGTTGGCCTTATTAGGCCGTACTTCGACTATCAGAAACGTGTAAAATGAAAAGTTTTGAGTTTAAATCATCAATATCATGTTGAGATTTTTTTTCGTTTACTGAAAAATATCATTTTTCCGTAGGCAGCCTCCGCTTGCAAAATAGCGAAAGTTTGGTTCATGACCATAAGAAAGAGAAGAAGAATGCTGCTGTTTACAAGTTTACTGTTGCTCAAATTGAATACGGTAATGTTTTGAATGAGACGCAGGCTTCGTTGAAAGAGAAAGTGCGAACTTTTTGTAAGAATTTATTAGTTAGATGGGAGAGTTCTTACAGGAAGATAGACATAAATCAGAAGCAAAACGGACTTTGCCTAAACGTTGAAATCATTTTGGCAATTAAAAAATCTATTACTAAGTCAACTATATCTTAATTATGGTGCCCAAAGAAAGAGTATCCTGAGAAATCTGAACGAACAAACAGGAAAGATGCAGATGATCTCTCGAGAAGTCAATGCTATAAAACAGAGTTGCTAATTCGTGCAGCTTCAACATAGGGTAAAAAGCAAAAGCTAGCAGATATGGCAGCAGTTCCAAGAGAAATACTAGCTAGACCAACCAGGCCATCGAAAATAAAAAACGTTTACTTATTGCAGAAAAAAGGCCAGTTTGCTTACTGTAGATGAAAAACTAGCCTTTTTGTTAGAGAACAATTTTATGAAAGAGCTTAAGACGAGAAAGCAAAATAAGAAATTTTGATATATATCCGCTTTATAACGACGTCGCAGTTTGTTAAAAAAAAATGCAGACCAGATTGCATTCAAATAAGTGAAAATACAAAATTCAATAAACTGTGTTCAATGTGTAAAGCAACTTCAATTTGCAAAGCAACTCCAACTTTGGAAGAGAATAATTTCACGCTAAGAAAAGTAACGTCAAGTACGGCCAAAGCCCTTTGCATTGTTGGTACAATTTTTTGACTTCGTTTTGCATGCAGGCTACAGTGCAATATAAAAAAATGACAAGTTCGAACAGAAGACGATCGCATTGCTTTTCCGAAAGAAAAACAGAAATACAAAAATTATTTTCAGGAAAAAATGGGCCTCCAAGTTAATATGCCAAAAACCATCATTAGTTTTGGCATCATCCATCATATATCATACCATAGTAATTACCTTTTCTTTTTGCCACAATACTGCCAAACAATAATGTTTAATTACCCTTAGCTCCCAATGACAACTACAGTATACAAAGCGTAAATTCACTCAAAGCAATCATTGAAACACTGTACTACCGGTAGGCTGTTTCGGAGAAGGCACTACTGAGTCTCGCAACAAGCTATACAAGTCTGATAGACTACATCATGAACGCAAAAACAACCGCAAAAATAATCTTTGGGATGTTTTTAATAGCGGCTTGGACATGTCTTATCGTCTCATTTCATCGATATGTCTGAAGAGACATCTTATATGAGGATAAGACATGTCTTATCGTCTCATTTCATCGATATGTCTGAAGAGACGAGTGGAACAGAGAACACACGTGCAACTTCTACGAGAAGTTCTTGACATGCTGTGTACTACAGAAGCATCTGATGAATTGAACAAGAGTGCCGATGATTATGAAGATAGTTTGGACACTATTGTAATTATTAAGTCTTGTTAATAAATTTTAAAAAACACATACTTTTTTTACACAAAAGGTTCCACTTGGGACCCGTGGCAGACAAGAGTTAAACTTTTGAAAAATGTACTCTCCTATCTTTTTTACCAGCTAATTTTTTCATAAAACGAACATTTTGTTATGTAAAACTGCTTTCAGTTTGGCTATTATTAATTTGTGCCACAAAAATTATGACAAATTACTTTAGTGCATAAATGTTTAACAGTCTCATTTCGCGACATCAAATTATAAGCATTTGTATTGTACAATCCTAATAAACCACAAAATAAACTCGGTTTAGTTTCGAATTAGTAACGAAACCGATAACTCGAGTCAGATATCTCTTATTCGATTCGAATTCGAGATTAATTCGAGAATTTTGAAGATATCGAATACATTTAAGTATAAAATTTCACATTTCTAAGAAGAGTAATAATTAAAACTACATTAAAAACTCATATGAATTTTTTATTTACGGGACGGAATAAAACAATTTTTTTTTCTAATATAATTCTTAAACCCCTTTTTAATGTCTGTAACCATGTGTTCGAAAAACCTTCATAATAATCAGTTTGGTTAAGTAATGCAAAATTTAAAAAAAAAATCGTTTCGAAAACTAATTGCCAAAATTATTCGAAAACGGTTTACTAATTTTTAAATTCTCGTTACGTAAGTGATTCGATTATATTGTAAATCTCGTTTCGAGAATGAAGTGTGCATTTCTCCCGCACTTGGATTCAATAGCAAAACGAGAACGAACTTCGTTTTCGAAATGAATATCCGAAAACTCGGTTTCAACTCGAACTCGAAACGAATACGTTTGGTTTATTGGGATGTTACTTCTTTTCTTGCTTAAACTACACTCACCCAATGGATGTTTTCGTACGTAGTGCATGGCGAATTTGACAAATTCGCCCCACGTAATTGGGTGTCTTTGTCCGGTGCAGCAGTTGTATATCGAAAGATTATCGGGTTTTCTGGTCGCCGTACGCCAAGCAGCAGTGATCATTAAATTGATAACAATATCGACAGGTACCATATCGGCGACGTAGTTCTTTTCGCACATAATAGTGCGAAAAAGACCCTTACCCACCGCAGACACCAGGCCAGTGGGTCCATTAAAGTTATCCACCCAGCCGGCAAAGGGCTCATTTAGGCTGGCAATCACTAGAAATACAATAAAGTATTAAATTAATTGCAAGTTCTATTTAAATGATTTGGCAATACTTACCAATCGAGGGTCGCACTATGGCAACTGGTAGATTGCCAGCCTCCTTGAGCAGCATATGCTCCGCTAAGGCCTTGGTAAATGTGTACGTATTCGGACGTTTGCCAATCAATGTGGGAGTGAGCTATTGATGCCAAAGAAATTACATAGTTAATTTTTGGGAATTTAAAAGACACAAGCAGCTGAAACCTACCTGATCCAGCATATCCTCTGGAAGCCAATTGATGAGTGAAATAATGTCATCTGGTTTGTAGGGTGGTGCATAAATAACTTCGGAGACATCGGTTCGGTCGCAGTTGCAGTAGGCAGTGGAGACGTGTATTAGTGCCTGTTGAGGTTTAAAAAAAAAATTCGATTCGTATAATTGTCAAGCTAACAATAACCTTTTACTCACATCTAAGGACATCATGCGGTGGCAGAGCTCAACAAGACGTTTTGTGCCCAGCATATTAATTGTAACCGACAATTTGAGCTTCTCATCGAACTTGACGGTGGCCGCTGAGTGGAATACAATGGATACAGTGCGACACAGTAGAGCCTGCATTAAGAGAAATTAGAATTTGTATACGGAATGTTTTATTTCATAGCAGAGTATTAAAATGCTATACAAACCTGATCACTTTCGGATATACCCAGCTCCTCGGAGGTAATGTCGCCGGAAATGGGAATTACTTTGCTCAATTCCTTTGGATTCTCGCGGCGCAGCGTCTCAAAAAGCTTGAATTTGAAATGAAATATTAAGTTAGCAAAACAGGTAATTTTATAGCTTTTTATATAATATTAGATGAGTTTTTTTAAAAAAAAAGATAAAAACGTAATTTGGCACTTACCGGCGCATTTAGTAATTCATTTAGACGTGCTGACACCTCCTGACCTCGCTTGGGTCGTATCAGCAGATAGATATTTTTTATATCTGGACATGAACGTAGCAGTTTTTCCACCAGCACCTGAAAGTGCAAAAAAAAAGTAGAATGTTAATTTTGAAACAATATAAAACATAATTATTTACTATGTTACAAAACATATTTTTGTAAAATTTTTTAATTTTTCAACAGAATTGTTTCAAATTTGTCGAGTTACTTCCCATTTGCTTTATATACCTCAAATTTTGTCCACTCGGGACACATTCTAGTCTGCAGAACCAATACGGGGTGAAGTAAGCTTTGGAATTTCTACTCAAACTATGGGGCAACAACTGGAGGAGAAAGAAGTGCTAGGTAGATCTGCACAAATGATTCCTAAGCTGACCTTGAGACATAGAACAAATTTCAATATTATTACAAAATCGCACACCAAATGGGTTGATCCAGAAAATGCAAAAAAGTGGCGGAAAATGTTTTGGTCTAAAGAAATAAAAATAAATTTAATTGTAAGTGATAGTAAGTCATGGGTTCGGGTACCCAAGAATGCAGAATATATTTCTGATAAAACATAACATAACATAACATAACTGAAACAATAGACGGATAATAATTTATATCTTGAAATACTCAGGAACGTTATTAAACACAAACGAACACATTTGCAGAGTGGAAAAAGCTGCTTAAATGGAAATTTCAACACGATAATGCCCCTAAGCTCACCGCTGGTACTGCCAAAGAATGGTTAAACCAAAATAATATCAATGTAATGGCATGACCAGCACAGTCACTGGACTTTAATCCAATTGAAAACTAATAGAAGATTGTAAAAAATAGTATAGAACCTGTCATATAAAAATATATGACGAGTCAGAACACTTGTCAGGCATAAGTAGAGGCATAGCCGCGTAAATAAGTAGAGGCATAGCCGCGAAGATATAAATAGGGGCTATTCTATAAAATACTAAAAGTATCACATAAAATTTTGTTTTATTTTAAAGATTTTATAATTTAATTATAATTTTTTATAATTTTTTATAATGTTTTAATTGTATTTTATTGTTCCCTAGAGTAATGAAGTTTATTTAATATATAATTTTTTTGTTAATATCACTATATTGTCAAAATTGATCAAGTTTTGCTTGACGTAAGGCACTCTTCCAGTGTATTAGATTCGGATCATTATTTTGTCGCAGCTAAGACCCGTACACGTCATCAGTGTAAAATCAGTGGCACGACCAAAAGTGTCGCAACGTTATTGCAGAAAAACAAGTTGCCTACAAGGCTACCGTGCAGTCGGTTGTAACGCGTGCTGCTAAGGAGCGATACAGAGAGAAGAGAAGGGACGAGAGCGAAAAAAGGGACAGAAAAGCACGAGTGTGAGAAGATTGAGATGTATGGCGACAAGTATGAGGCCAGAAAATTTTTCCGATAGCCTTTCGATGGCTTTAAAACCGGGGCCCCTTCCCGCAAGGATGAAAACGAGAATCTAATGACAGATATCCAAAGTATACTGACGTTATGGAGGGAACACTCCTCTAGTCTTCTGAATGACGATGATGACAATAGTGCCGCCAATAGAGATGATATCCCGGAAATCCCAATTATAGATGATAGCGTTGAAGTTCCTCTGCCCGACTATAATGAAGTATTGACACAGCTATAGCACGACTTAAAAACAACAAAACCGCGAGAGCCGATGGTCTACCCGCTGAGCTGTTTAACAACGGAGGCAAAGCTCTGTTTAGGTGCATTCACGAGCTTCTATGCAGAAAATGGTCGGAAGCAAGGTTTATTAATATAGGTTAAGTCACTTGAGAGAAGCTCGGTCGAACTGTCAGAATGGATAAAAGGAAATCAAGGAAAAAAAAAACCTGAATCTGTGCAGTTTTCAGCTAACAGCTACTTTGACAGTTCGAGCAAAGGCGGATAAAAAGTGCGCTTCTCTCAAGTAACTTAACCTATATTAATGAACCTTGGTCGGAAGAATGCATTCCAAACGATTGGAACCGCATTGTACTCTGCCCAATCCACAAGAAAGGCGAGCCCACCATTTCTGCCAATTATCGTGGGATAAGCCTCCTAAATATCGCATATAAGGCCCTGTCTAGCGTATTATGTGAAAGACTGAAACCCATCGAAAACCAACTGATTTAACCTTATCAGTGTGGCTTCAAACCTAGAAAATCTACCACCGACCAGATATTTACGCTACGACATATCTTGAAAAAGACCTCAGAGATCAGAGACCTCAAATCGACACCTATCATCTTTTTGGCGATTACAAAGCCGCCTTCGATAGTCCAATAAGGATTCACCTATACTCCGCCATGTCTGAATTTGGTATACCTGCAAAATTAATCCGCCTATGCAGGATGACACTGAGCAACATCAGCAGCGCAGTTAAAATCAGGAAACACCTCGCTTCCCCCCCCCCCGCTCCCCTTTGTTACCAAATGAGTTTTCAGACAAGGTGTTTCTTTGTGGTGCGACTTTTTTAACCAAATTATGGAGAAGATCATGTGAGCTGCTGATCTGAGAAAAAGCTGTACAATATTCTACAAGAGTGTTATGCTGCTAGCATATGCTGATATTGATATCATTGGCCATAACATACGCGAAGTCAGTGCAGCATTCTCCAAATTAGAAAACAGAGTCGAGACGCATGGGCCTTGCAGTAAACGCAGAAAAGACAAAATATCTGGTATCAACAAACAAACAGCGTATTGGCACCCACGTCGCTATTGACAACAGCTCCTTCGACGTTGTGAAGGACTTCGTCTACCTCGGTTGCAGCACTAACTCCACCAACGATATCAGTAGAGAGATAAGAAGAAGAATAACTATTGCCGAGAGGTGTTACTTTGGGCTCAGTAGGCAATTGAGAAGCAGAGGCCTCTCTCGACGAACAAAAGTCACGCTCTATAAATTACTAATCATGCCCGTCTTGTTATATGCAACACAAACCTGGACGTTGAGCAGCTCTGATGAAAAGACTTTGGGAGCTTTCGAGAGAAAGATCCTGCGTAAAATCTACGGACCGATCTCCGTCAATGGCAAGTACCGTATACGAAAATCGAGCGGATTCATTTTCTAGGTCATGTTGAGCGAATGGCTGGCGTAATTTCTTACACCAGGCGAAAATCGTCTAAAGGTTGTAAGCGCTACCTAAGTAAGTATATTGTCAAAACCTTGTTTAATAAATTCTATAATGATAAGCAACTAAAACAAAATATTGAAGTTGTTTGAATTCGTTTATTATAAGGGTGTGTTTTATAATTGAAATGTGCATGAGTCAGAAATTGTATTTTATTGTCCGGCAATTTATATTTATATTATATATACCGAATTTATAAAACTACACTTTATTTTGAAGCTTAATTAAGTAATATACGTAAGATCAGTTCTTTCGCGAGATTACTGATAAATAAAGGAGAGACTAGTGCTAAGCCGGACACGATGCTAAGCCGAACAAATGAAAAATCTTCGAATCCATGAGGACTTTCGAGCCACGTAAGCACTACGAACACTTCGTTACGTGATGCTTAGATACTCGTACAATTCAGGTCGCAGCTTTCCCCACCCTCCCCATTTTTCCACCTGGATAACATCCTGGCTCCGCCCATGGAACTATCAATACTTAGCTTTCCTATAAGTATCATTATTTTTGTATTATTTTCAAATTATCCAAGCATACCTACATCTGGTTGAGCCATAACAGCATATAATACTAAAAATATTTCTACGATATAAGTAGTTTTATTACTTAAGTATAAAAAGTTCCACTTAAAAACTTACTTTTTTGAAATAAAATTCTTCTCCTTTTTATTTTATTTCATTTTGATTTCTCGTACAACATTATAAGCAATCATAAAGTTATATTATAAATCCATCTATCGCACAGGAGTAGCAAGTTATAAAAATTTAATGAAAAATTATCTCACCACAAATTATCACCTTTGTTAAATAAGTTTGATTGCCCTAGAGTTGCCATCATCACAATAAAAAGTAAAAATAAAAATCTTTTTTCAGTAATTCCCGATCAATTAACAAAACAATAGCTAAAATCATAAACATACTCAAACACACACAACCACTTTAAAAAAACTTTCCTCCACACACTAACTCAGTGCACACTCACCCTCAGCTCACATACTCATACAATAACGAACAATCCTCGAAAATATTGTCCTGCCATCAAAATGCAAAAGTTAACAGGGAAATATTATGAAGTCAACAACGATTACTTGCGATAAATCTAAATCGATTGCCAGCTCCATTAGCAGCGATACCAACATGCTCGTTACATGCTGTGATACTCGCCTCACATACGACCCATGACCAGCGGCTCTTGATGGCACCGCATCGCATCGCAGCGCATCGTCCTGTTGACGCTATCGTTATTACATAAAAAATAAATACACACAACACAGTGCTTTTGACACACTCTGGTGGCTGGTTAAAAGTGGTCACAGACAAGTGTCGCCATAATCCACACTGAGCACAACCCCCAAAGGTGTATTCGACATGGCACCCAATAATTCTCATTCTGCTTCCTGTTTTGGTGCCATTCATTGCTTATATAAAGTGTTTCAACCAACATGCAATTCGCGTTCGCCACATAAAACCTACTCTTCGTCTATTGAGTTCGGTTAAACTGCAGCAAGCAAGTCGGATGAACGCGGCTAGAGTTGCCAGCCAACAAACCACTGTAAATATATTTAGTATGCAATGTAAGAATTTCCTATTGTATTAAAATACTTGAAATAATGCCAATAAAAAGCAGACTTAATTTTATATAATAATTTTAATGAACTCTTAAATAAATGTATGCAATGGCGGACAATACTGTACACTGAATTTTTTGAAAAGCACAAAGCAGCTCAACTGTTATTAGCTATGAGTAAAACAAAAAAAAAAAAAAAAAAACAAAATAAAATCTATATTTCATACCCAAATGCGATTTTATGTATATTAATTCAGTATATCGTATGACCATTTCGTTATTTTTTTATCCTGCATACTTCTTACAAGATTTCGCAAGGTATCAGGACTAATTTCTTGCCATGGGTCGTTGCTAAAGATTATCCATATCATTTGGAGTTTTTTTAAGCAAATATTTTTTTTTTGTAGAATGGCTCAAAGATATTCGATGATGTTCATATAAGGAGACTGCGCAGGCCATTCTCGAAGTTTCTTAGTTATCGAAGTAGAAGTTATACTGCATAAAGACATCGTCCTGCCCCTATTCTGTCTCAATGATGTCCATACTAGGTAAATACGAGTCTTCCAAAATATTGATATAATCCGTGGCCCTTATTTTACCACTGACTTGTCGCAGTTTTCCGACTGAATTGGCATGAAAGCATCCCCAAAGCAAATTTCAATGTCTGACAAATAATTCGCTCTTGAAGCTCTATACCTGTATCGACTGTATTTTAGTTTCATCTGACCATGTTACCTTCATCCAATCATCAACGATGAAGTGCTCAAACTTTTTTGCTAATTCAAACCTTTTCTTTCGGTGCTAATCAGTCAAAAGAGGCTTCTTCACTTTTGTTGTAGGAGAAAGTCGAGTCAGGTTCGAATTCCATCTTTGCAGAAAATGGCAAATCACAAAGAGTAAAAACTGACGTGTTTTCTTCTTGAGGACATAAGCCGTTTGGAGTCAGCATAAAGCCTGTAGGTCCAATTCTCGATCATTTGTTTTCAAATAATTCACAACACACACAACACAATTACCCATAAGAAGCTCAGTCAAAGTACTTTCAAGGGCTGAAATGGCATATTACTTTTGTTTGTTTTTTTATTAATACTACCAAATAATAAGAATTTTCCATAGAGAAATCTTCTTAATTCCATAGCGAAAATTTTGCTAAAAGTGTAAAGCTACTCTCAAACACTTTTTAATAAGATTTCTTATTTAACGAATGAAACGATGAGGAAGTCTTATTACCACTACTATAATAAGATACTACTATAAATACAATAATAGTTCCACTCTCCAATGTTTCAGTTGAGACCATTTAAAATTAAAAAGATGTTCTTATTACATCAATCTTTAAGAAGAAAAAAACAGTAAGGATTCTACTTAATCTTGCTGTCTGTGGTTTAGCTTTGAGTCTTGGTTGTGAAGTTTTTTGGTTGGGATAGCGGACGGTGTCGGTAGTTTCTTTGATTAGATCGACAATTTTTTTTTTTAAAGTTTCGTAAAAATATATTTTGTACATATTTGCAAATTAATTACGACCTTCTTTCATAAGTTTTAAGTTATGTGTTTATATAAAACCAATAATTTTTCAATTATTAAAGGTTATATTTTATCGAGCTCAAGGTCAATGTTGCTTTCCGAAGGAATCAACTGAAGGAATAACAAGTGAGTATTTAGAAAAGCTTTGATCTATCTTCGAATAATAGAACATACTTTCCCTGAAAGTATGCTTCACAAATTAGAAGAACTTTAAGCTGCTTTCATATCATTTGTATTCTCGTACCGCAATTCAGGGTAATTTACTAATTGCATTCGTGAAACAAGTAGAAAATTTAGAGCTTAGTGGATCACAGCAAGAATCTCGATAAAAGGCTACTGATGAGTTGGTGTAGCGGCCAACGAAACAGCTGTCTAGTCTGCTATGTGATTGATACTCTATATAGGGTATTGTTGTTGTTAGTTGTTATTCCTTCAGTTGTTTCCTTCGGAAAGCAACATTGACCTTGAGCTCGATAAAATATAACCTTTAATAATTGAAAAATTATTGGAGTTATATAAACACATAACTTAATATTTTGACATATTTATATCGACAACTCCACATTGAAGTGCAATATCTGTTGCACTGACCATATGGCTCAATTTTTTTTTTTATTATTTTTTTATTGATGAGAAAACTAAATCCGAAGTCTTCATTTTTACAATCGTTTTTGGAGGACAAAATAGGGCCTATTTTGAGACAACGTAGCGCCATCAATTTAAATGCAATTTTCCTAAGTACTTTATTTCAAAGTTTAATGGCACGCCAGCAACAGACGTTCTAATTTTTTTATTTTAATTTTTTTTTAATCTTTTTTTTCGTTTTTATTTCAATAATAAAAAAATTAAGGTGTGCTCTTGAAGGGTTAAGAAGTAATAGCATAAAACGTAAAGTGTCAATGAATTTTGCTTGCACGTATAAAATGATACATTAAATTTTCATCCAAAACAAAAATAAACCAGTCGATAGCTAGTTGAATTTGTATTGGAAAAAATATTACTAAAAATAAATATTATATACCACAAAGTATTTTAAAATTAATTTATAAATTAGATTGAAGCTAAAACAATTCAATTAATTATTTATTTATTTTAATGTAGTTTTCTGTAGAATATGCAGAAATATAACTAGTTCAAAATAGATGGAAACATAATAATAATTTATTAAAAAGATAGTATTTAAGACTGAATTTATTTGATTATTAGAAGCAGAAAAATCTAAACTATAACAAGAATGTATGGAATTAAATAAAAGCGGAGCTCGATGAATAGGTGCATTAACTACATGATTAGACTGGCACATTTCCAAGTAAAACGGATAATAATTTCTGAGTGCTCTTGCAGGAGCATTAAACTCAATAATTTCCAACAGTGCAGGCCAATCAACAAAACCATTAATGATATCAAAAACAAAAACCAAAGGCAAAATACTTTTTCAACTCTCCAATCCTATTAAGAGACGGGGTTACTATCAATATTAAAAGAGTGCAAGGCAAACCTTGTAAAAGATTTCTGAATTTTTTTGAAATTATGAGCCTCATAAAATGGGTTCCAAATAATAGTTGCATATTCCAGCCTAGATCGTACAAGAGAGTTCAACAGGCTAGCGAGGCATAGGCATTTGGAATAATGTAGTCCAGATGAGAAATAAAAGTAAGTTTACGATCAAAAAATGCACCTAAGTCCTTGAATTGAGAAACAGAAACCAAAAGAGTTTGGCAATATGATAAGCGATGCTGGAAAGATATGATGGAAACACATTTATTTTGATTTAAAAAGAGATCATTGTGGTAGGCTCAAATATGTAGTTTATCTATTTCATCCTGTGGCGGCCATGGCGCAGTGGATAGAGTTCGTGGCTCATACGCCAGAGAACCCTGGTTCGAATCCCACGTGACTCAGAAAATTTTTTCAATTGAATTAATTTTTCTGTTCGGAGGTAACCTCTCTGCGGGCAATGGCAAACCTCAGAGAATTAAACACTGCCATGAAAAGCTTATTGTAAATATAAGCTGTTCGGAGTCGGCATAAAGCTGGTAGGTCTAGTTCTCGATCATTTGTGTTCAAACATTTCACAACACACACAACACAATTGATCATAAGAAGCTCGGTCAAAGTCCTTTCAAGGGCTAAAATGGCCATTTCGTTTTTTTTTTATTTCATTCTGTCAGAGTACAGTGTCATTTATATAAGTTATTTATATAACAAAATTAAGTAATGTTATTGATTAATAACACAAAAAGTAATGGCCTCAAGATACTTCCTTGCGGAACGCCAGAGGTTTTAAAAAAAAAAGAGGGAAGTAACATTATTAAACAAAACTACACGCAATTTGCTAAATAGGACTCAAGCCAGACCCAGAATACTAGAGTGAAAACCCAATTTTTCTAGGTTTTTAATTAAAAGGTAATGAGAAAGCAATTTTATCAAACGCTTTGAAAAAATCCAAATAAATTGCGTCAACCTGACATCCTAGACTTAATGCTAATATGGAATATTCTGCAAACAGAACTAAATTCGTCATTGTTTGAACGACCAAATAGAAAGCCATGTTGGTAAGGAGAGATAATATTCTTTACAATAAAGAACAATTTGTTTTTAATTATTGACTCAAAAAGCTTAGATGTAGTTGTTATCATAGGAATTGGTCTATAATTCGCTATATTATTTTTACACTCAGCCTTTTGGATTGGAGTAACAAAAGATTTTTTTCCAGCTATCAATAAAAGTAGCTGAAGATGGAGAACTATTAAAAATTAAAGTTAAAGGATAGACTAAATTAGCAACGAGATGAAGGTTTTAGATTGGAAATACCATAAAGCTCCAACATCAATAACAGACTGAAAATCCTCCAAGCAGTGAAAATTATTAATATGCTTAGGCTTTTCATAATTCAATTAAAAAAAATTCGGCAAAGAGATTTGCAATACCCTAGGCATTGTTAGATATCCTTTTATTTAAGTACATAGATGATGTAATGCTAAACGAACCCCTTTTAGACTGAATAAAATGCCAAAAGGCTTTTGGGCTAGATTTCATATTTGTTTCAAAATTTTCTCTATGGGCATTTCCGTGGTGGCGCACGTGACGATTGTACGATTTTAATGAGTGAAAAAAGAATGAAAAATTAAACTTACAAGTTCCTTATTTTAATTTTCCATTAGCTTACTAAGCACACTATACAAGGTGTAAAACCTAAGAGTTGTCAAAAGTTTGGCTCTTAGATAGAAGCCACCAAAAATGATACGTTACGTGACAAAAAATTTAATTGTTTTTTGACTTGGATCACAAAATTAGTAAAATTCTGTAAATTGGCAAGAGTTTTTGTATAAAACTTTTTTTATAAGGATTTAATATAGTATAAGTTTATTTTCAAAGTAATCAAATTTAAAAACCTTTTCTCGTTTTTTTTTTTTATTGGGCTTAGTATGAAACGTTACGTGACATGGCGTTACGTGACATTTTTTCCATTGTAATTCATTTGGGTAATTAAGTAATTAGGTAATTAAGAAATTATGTGATTTAGTTATTAATAAACAAATTTAATATATTCTGCCTCTCCTTGCCTCAACCATTTTTCATTATTTTTATTTTACTAAAACAAAAACGTTTGCGAAACATTTATAAAACATTAACTAAAAAGAAAAATAGCATTTGTGAAACAGTGCAGACGATTTGATCATCATGGAAAATGAATTTATATTTAAATTGCTTAAATTAATAAAATAAAAATGTTTCTCTAAGATAATACCATTAAATAATAAGTTTTTAATAACTTTTAATTTTCGTGTTATTAGGGGTATTCACGATGTGATGTATTTGTGATAAATTTTTATAAAATGTACAATATTTGCAACTTGTTGTGAGCGAACCTTTAATAGTGTCTTGTATTTTTAAAATTAACTAATTTGTGTCAATACAAAATAAAGAAAGAATTTGAAAGAATCACTAATAATATTAAATTTTTTAATTTAACTCACATCGCAGCCGGTAGCTACCTCGATGTTTTGTAGAAATGCTTTTGCGATCAGCTGATCACATACACAACGAAATTTACAAGGAATACAATAGGGTTGTATTTTTGCTACAGAGTTGTTTCTTGAAACCTGTGTATTTTATATTTGTAATTTTACAAAATTTTCTGAAAATATCAAAAATACACAATGAAAGAGCAAATACACCATATCGTGAATACCCTCTATTGTCTATATAAAAGTGTATCTACAAAGTTAAACTCCCTCATTTATTTGTGGTTAATAAAAACTTTTTAAAAAATTTGTTACGGAGATTTTTTAATTTCTTTGAGCCACAAGTAAGCCAATGTACTTTACTAACATGCTTCTTTAACTTAAGTATAAGTTGAGTACAAACTGAGGAGACATGGGCGTAGCCAGGATGTTGTTGAGGGGTGCGAAAATTTATTTTTTTTCATGTGACAGATAAATAAATAAAAAATGTGTCAGCCGTAAATTTGTAATAAAAAAGAAATTAAGTTTTAATAAATGTTAATAAATTCGATACATTTTAATTATAAGAAAACATTTTTTGACTTTCTTAATTTAATACAAAAATTTTTATTTTTCTAATGTTCAGGGGGAAAAGAGGGGCAACAGCCCTCGCTACACCAATATGAGGAGATGAGACACTTAAAGATATCAAAACACGTAGAAGTATTTGAACTCACCAAGCCAGTCAATGCGACCGAGGAAATCATTTTATATATCAAATTAAACTTGAGTATCTTGACAGAATCTTGAACCAAAAAGTTTTCTCTTTGATTTTAATATTGTAACAAAGTCTTTTTGTATGAAAACCATAAAGAAATTTTAAACTATAGCAATAAGACATGTAACTTTCCCGCCGCAGGAACTGTTCAGAAGCCTCGAAAAAGAGCTACACAAAAATTGAGACGTAGCTGAATAAAAATGTCATCATGCTAAATCTCGAGAATGATGTGTGATATACGATATAAAAATAGACTCTATCCATCCTGACACGCCCACGCATAGGCTGCAAATCACTAGTGGTTATCCTCACTGACCACTGCATAACGGCAGTTTATGCGTGGAAGCTGCGCATCACCACGGATGATAACTGCAGCAAGTGTTAGGAAGAAGGCACTGCAGAGACTCTGAAACATATATTATGCATATGCCCAGCCTTACATAGATCGAGACTTAAATACTTATGCCCGTATTCATAAACGTTGACTAACAGTTGACTAAATGTGTATGAAAAATATAGGCAACTGCTAGTCAACCTTTATGAATACGGTCATTAGGCTCACCTAAGTGCACGTCATGAAAATATGTAGCCAAAACCTCTCTTGAATCTGTCCTAAGGCTTGCAAACTCAATGCAAATCTTTATAGATCTCAACTGATCCTAACAGACTTCTTTTTTTAAATACTACCACAAAGGACATTAATACTGTATGTGAGGCTTTATCTCACCTAACCTAATGTACGTTGAAAAAAACGTCAGATTAAGACCACATTCTTGAAATACCAAACAAATTATTGAGTGAGGTTTGTTAAATTTCCTCAAATCGACATTATCTGTGATTCTAACCGAACCTGATTCATAAATAATATTACAAATAAACTATTATTTATTTTGAACTAATGGCAACTCTATGCAAGCTAAATTTAATTTTCTTGCACTCTCTCTCTCTCTCTCGGCTGGCATCTCCTCTCGTCACGTCACAAACTATCACGTGCAAAAACTTCATTCTAAAAGCTGTAATTTATTTCAATTCAATATGTAACGGTATAACATAAAATCGCCTAAAAGCACCATAAGGAGGACAGCTGGCGGTGATTAAAAGGACGAGTAACCGACGCATGACCTACAAGTAGCACTGCGGTAAAAAGAAACTCGAGTCGACAACAACAACGAACGTCTTAGCTGCTTGATTTAACAATCAAGAGGCGCCCATTTTGAGTGAGTCAGACGTAATGAATGCATTCCACCTACTTACTCAAAAATTCGCTTTTCTTGAACGTATAACGTTCTTGCTATTCCCTTTTACATATGTACTTAAACCATCATAGTTTCCTAATTTTCTTTTCCATTCATTCGTAGGCCTAGAAAAAGTTGCTGCAGCTATTGTTGAATTTTTCGCTATTTTTGTTTTTCTGCTCGTTTAAAATATGTCACAATTATAGAGTACGAGGACGAGTTCGAGTGCTTGTAGCTCACTATTAAGGACGAGAAAAATTAAGCATGTATTTCAGGCAACTAAAAATTGATTAGACAATATCATGACTGCTAGGTTTGTCGCATTGTATGGCATTCATATGCATTAGAAGCTACACTACACAATACTACATTAAAAAAAAAAATACAACAAAAAAGTACAATTTCATAAATTGTTTGCATACACTTAAAATAGGACAAGCTCAGCAGTAAGTGAATACAATGGAAATTATTAAACACCACCTTTACTACCTCAGTATCTATCATATTGCATGTTGGAGTGTACATCATAAGCGGCAAAGGGCGGCACTACTTCCTGATGCGGCTGCTGTTCTCGAGTTGATTGCTATAGCCTGACTACGAAAAGCGCAAAACTATAGTTTTTTTTTAATTTTTTTTTTTTTATTTACTTTTCAACAGTTGGCAACATTTTCATTATGCTTGTGAAAAGCTTGGCACAGAGTGGCAAGAGACGGAAATACGAAAATGCCATTTTGTGTGTGTGTTTTTTTTATGTGTGCCACAAGGACACACACATAAAGTATTTGTACCATTTTCAGGGACTTAACAGCTAAGCAAAACATTAAGCTAAGAGCTCGGCGAGTGATGAAATTTTGGTTAGTTTTTTCATTAATCAACAGAATGTATTTAGAAGTTGGTTTATTAAGCCTAAAAATGGGTAAATTATTGTCATCTTTTTAATATATCCGTGGTCATACGTTGACACCTCGCAACTGACAGTTTTTTGAAATTGAAATAAGTAAAAAAAAAACAAAAAAAAAAACAAAAAACGAAATGGCCATCTCAGCCCTTGAAAGAACTTTGACCGAGTTTCTTATGATCAATTGTGTTGTGTGTGATGTGAAATGTTTGCACACAAATGATCGAGAACTGGACCTACATGTTTTACGCCGCCTCCGAACGGCTTATTCTCAAGAAACTTTTCATGGCAGTTTTTACTCTCTGAGATTTGCTATTGTCTGCAGAGAGGTGACGGCCGAACAGAAAAATTAATTCAATTGAAAAAATTTTCTGTGTCAGATGGAGAATTCGAACCTGGGTTCTCTGGCGTAAGAGTCACACACTCTACCCACTACGCCACGGCCGCCAATTGAAATTGAAATAAGTATGTCAAGAAAATTCAACATTGTCTGCCGCATCTAAAAATATAGTCTTGATATATTTTTACAAAACTTTGTTCGAACATTTTCTTTCAAAATTGCAAAGAATGGACAAAATAATAGACCGATTTACCTTCTAATTTCTTGATAATAACCCCCTCTCCCCTCGACCCCTTTATTAATTTTGATTTTCCAAGTGAAAACTTCTTTAGGCGCGTTGAGCACTTTGTGGCAGAGAGCAGAACTATAGATTCGCGATTAGCGTAACAGAAATTATTGCTGCACAGCATTCCTTTTTAGGGATTACCTAGCATCGACCAAGCCAAAGACCGAAGTGAATACCGAACCGATTACCAGGCCGATTACCGAAACGATTACCAAGCGATTACCGAACCAATTACCAATCAATTACCGATAACTGAAGCGATAATCAATCGACTAACGAACCAATTACCGATTACCGAAGCGATTACCAACCGATTACCAATCCAATTACCTATTACCAAAGCGACAACCAACCGGTTACCAATTACCGAAGCGATAACCAGCCGATTAACAATTACTGACCCGACTACGAACCGATTACCGAAGCGATTGCCAACCGATCACCGAGCCAATTACCGATAACCCAACCAAAGTAATTCTGTTACAAATATATTATATATAAACATTGAAAAATAGTAGTTTATACATTCAATAACGCATAAATTGATAAAAAGAGTTAAAAAACGTTAAGTTTCCACTTCGGTCGGCAGTCCCTCCACTACCTACTTTTTTAAAAAAAAAATGCAATAAATTTGAACTGTAAATATTTTTGATTCTACTGTCAACTTATAACCATCGATATATATTTAAATCAATATAATCAACAATTGTGTAATGGCGATTTTTGTGTAAACACAAACAATGGCAGCTTCCCACGCCTACCTCCCATTCAAAGAAACGTCATCAAAATAGAAAACCTTTCGTTTTCCAAATTCCACCCACATCGTTTATCCAACCTACACCAAATCTTACACATATATTCTATATACACATATGGTGTAATGTGAAGTCTTTATACTTAGAAAGTGGGCGTGGCATTTTACTTTTAATCGAATTTCTTCAACACCGTGTGTCTGACATCGACCAAATTTTGCACATATTGTCCTTGGTAATTTGAGCAGTCTTAACTTTATAAAATTGGGTGGTACTAGACAGCGGGCGTGGCACTTTATTTTTAAACTAGCTCCATCTAGCCACCTTGGTCCACTTCTGTTTATTTTACCAATCAATGATGTAACTCACATCATTGAACACTCTCATCTGCTTATTTATGCAGCTGATATAAAAATATACAGAACTGTTGATTCTAAAGACAATTCAGATATACTCCAGTCTGATCTGAAATCCTTTGAAGTTTGGTGGTCTAAAAATAATATGTTCCTAAATCCAGATAAATGCCACACTATGAATTTCTCGCGAAATGGGAATAATTTTAATTTTGATTCTAAGATAAAAGATACTGCCTTAAGTCGTGTAGATAGTGTCAAAGACCTAGGTATGTGCATGGATTCTAAGCTATCGTTTAACAATCACATTGATTATATTTGTAAAAAAGCATCTTCAATGCTTGGATTTATAAAACGCTGGGCCAAAGAATTTAATTGCATGATTACAACTACAACGTTGTATTATGCAATCGTGCGCCGTCACTTAGAGTATGCAAGTCAAGTTTGGTCCCCAAGTGGCAATGTGCATGTTGATCGAATAGAAAGAATTCAAAAACGTTTTGTGCGGTTTGCTCTAAGGGGCTTAAGTGGGACGGACATACAATATTAGACCTTCCACCTTATGAGGCTCGTTTGAAACTGTTGAAAATGCAGTCCTTCAGTGACCGAAGGAAATCTGCAGATTTCGTCTATTTACACCAACTCATAGTAGGTGTATTGTATCTAGAGAACTTCTTTCTCATATAAATTTTAACACTTACCGTAGAAGCAGTAGAAACGCTAACCTTTAGTAGAACAATTTACCTTTTAGTAGAGCAAATTATATGGCTACTGCTCCTCTAAACCGCATGAGTTCCTTTGTTAACAATTGAAGCGTTTTTGATGTTAATTTTTTAAAAGGTCAACTCAAACGTAGATTACAAATATTTGTGTAATTAGATCTATGCATACGCATGGTTAGTTGTTAAGTCTTGTTTTGTCCCTGAGCCCAACACATTCATTGGTGGGTAAATTTTTCCCACATTAACTTGTTTGTAGCATTGATATTGTTCAATGATTACTGGGTCGTGGCTTTAGATAGGTCAATGGTGAGGAAGTGCGAAATAGCTGTAGTAGCTGAACTCTATTATTATCTACACCGTTTGTTCGATTTCAACCAAATTTCTTACATATAATTTTAGTATAATGAGAAGGCTTAAGCCTACAAAAATAGGGGAAATTGGACAAGGGGCGTGTCAATTTAACTCTAATCGAACTCCCTCTACACCGTTTGTCTGACTTCAACCAAATTTTGCACACATATTATTAGTCATAAGGATCATTTTCTGTGGGGAGGGGGAGGGGGGAGGGCAGGGGGTGTGGCACTTAATTTTTATTCTATTTCCATCTATACCATTTCTCCGATTTCAACCAAATTTCACACATATATTCTTTACTATAACAAGAAGTTTTAAGCCTACAAAAGTGGGTGGGATTGGACAAGGGGCGTCACAAATTTAATTTTAATCAAACTCTGTCTACTGCGCTTTTTCTGATTTCAACCAAATTTGGCAAATATATTCTTCGGAATAATGAGCACCCAAAATATTGGGCGGAATTAAACAGGGGCGTCCCACTTTAATTTAAATTGAACTCCTTCTATACGGTTTGTTCGACTTCTTCCATATTCTTTGGAATAATGAGCAGTCAGCAGTGTAGAAAATTAGGTGGAATTGAACTTGAGCGTGGCACTTCAATTTTAAACGAAATTGTTTCACACCGTTGCATTGAATTTCCACATACCAATCCAATTTTGCACATATATTCTTTAGCATAATGAGCAGTGGCAGCTTAGGGTAAAATAAAATTAAGCAAATATTTTTGGACATAATACATAAACATTTTATAGAGGGCTAAAGGCTTCGAATATACCTCAATACGGCCGCGGGGGTGTATTTTAGCTTCGGTACCCTGCCAAAGCTCAATTCCTTAATAGTTTTTATATTTTTTCAACCCGAGCTAGGCCAAAATCTTGTAAACAAGCTAGGGACCAATAAAGGTGTAAAACTATCAAAAAGAAATAAAATCTAAAGGGTGAAATTTTTTTATAGTTCTCATAGCTAAATGCATATTCTCAGGCCCGCCGAGAAGGGGGAATGGGGTGTTTCCCCCCGGGCCCGGAGTTTTAAGGGGGCCCGGAGAGGCGGGTAAAAAAGTAACAAAAAGCTAATTTGTGGTAGAGGGAGAAAAGTTCATATTTCTTCTTTGTTTTGCATTTACGATATCAAAAATTATAATGAAACTTTCTTATGCTCGTGGCGAGGGAACTTTTGAACTACTTTGATACTTTTTTTTAAGTTGGACACTTCTGGATATATTTTTGACTTGCATTTATTCCTTTTTAATATATGTATGTCGTGATAACGGAGAGGAATGGAACATTCCGTCAACTTTGCCAACGAGTCGCAAAAACAAACATGCAAAAGTATTTTTCGACGATGGAGAAGAGGATTCGGAAACTTCTCGTTGTTCTGAAGAAGACGAATTCAAAAGAAATACTTTCCTTGGAATCGTTGATTCTGTAATCGCAGGAATAACAAACAGATTTGAAGCAGCAAGAAATTTGTACGAGCTGTTTTCTTTTCTCTGGGAATTAAGTACACTGAATGAAGATACTCTCAAGAAATCTGCAGACAAATGTTTAAAGAAGTACGAAGCTGATGTTTCCAAAGAATTGAAGAGTGAAATTGTTCACCTTAAAAATATATACAAAGCAAATTTTGATACAAATCTTTCTTCATTTGATTTCCTGAATGCTATTTACGCAAAAAATCATCACACTCTCTTTCCAAACGTTTGTATTGCCTTGAGAATATTTTGCACTTTACCTGTCAGCGTCGCTAGTGCCGAACGCTCCTTCAGTGTTCTATCGCAAATCAAAAACTGCAACAGATCATGTTCTACACAACGACGTGTATCCGGGCTCGCAATTTTATGCATAGAATCGGAGTTGGCAAAAAAATTAAATTTTATTGTAATTATTAATTGTTTTGCCTATGCCAAAGCAAGGAAAATAAATTTACATGAATAAAAAGAACTAAAATACAAAAGAATGAAAAGATTGGGTTAATGCAAATCATCAGTAGGTTTTATTTATTTTGAAGTTCACACAAAAAAGTTGTCGTTAGGTATTGACAATTAATACAGATAACGAACAATAAAATGTACTTAATTTGTCATGGTGTGTGACTTAAATATCACAACGCACTAAAAATATTAACTCAGAACTAAACAATAATTTTCGCATGTATCTTGCAATAGCTTGCATTGTTTAATACATTTATAATTGCATTTTTTTTTGTGTTGAAAAGACTTTGAGGGGGCCCATATGTTGTAACACCCCGGGCCCGAACTTGGCTTTCTGCGAGCCTGCATATTCTTAATTCATATCTTCAACCGATGAACTGCTAAGAAACAATTAAGTTTTTCTTTAAACATTTTAATTTTGATCTTAAGAAACTGTTACAATTTTTTAATTTAATTTTTCATAGTAGGTTAACAACTTTAAAAATGTATTCTTAAATAAATAAATTTTGTATAACCTTTTACTTTTTTGTTTTATTCTTCTTTTATTATTATTTTTTTATAAGTAAGATATAAATTTTTAAACTAAATTCTAATTTTAAATTGTTATTTTTAATTGTGAATTTCTGATTTTAGGAAAATATTAAATTTTTTTTATTATATTTTTTATAGTAGGATAAGAAAATTTAAATTGGCATAAAGCTCTCGAGTGTAATTCTTGAAAATTAATTTTTTTAAGAATTGCTAAAAACTAAATATAAATTAAAAAATGCCACAATTTATTTTTCATGTACAAACTGGCACGAGCCCGACCTCAGAAAATAAGATGACTCATCTTTTTTTCAAAAAACTTCTCACGCCTTCTATGGTTTAATACTAACGAACTGTTGGTGCCAAAGAATGGAATTGTGAAAAGAAGTAAACAAAGAGCGCAACAACAAGTCTTTGCAGAAGTAATGTAGTCAATTTTTTGAACCTTTGCTTTGTGCAAAGAAGTAGAAAAACATTGCTTTTTAAATTGGAAAGCACACTACTGCAATTCCGCTTAGGTTTTAGCAGAAGGTGTGCTTATACGATTTTCAAAGTTAATGGTCTGCATGAGCCACAGAAGATAACTGATGAGTTGGTGAAGCGACCAACGAAACAGCTGTCTAGTCTGCTGGTGGTTGTTCTGTAAAGAACATTGTTGTTGTGGCAACCTGTTGCTTCATGAAATTACTTGGCATAAAGCTCTCGAGTGTAATTCTTGAAAATTAATTTTTTTAAGAATTGCTAAAAACTAAATATAAATTTAAAAATGCCTCAATTTATTTTTCATGTTTTTAATTATATTTTTCTTTAAATTATCTTTAGGTGACTAATCATTAATTTAGAACGTTTTGCATTAATTTTCGCAATTATTAATTTTTAATTTTAATTTCTCAAAAAAATTTAGTTCTAAAAATTCGATCCAATAAAAAGTTCAAAGAAGCGTGATTTTTTTTTTTTTTGAAAAAGGCACATTATTGTTTTTAATTTTTTATTGGAACTTGGAGATTTTTTTTTTAATCAATCCCCTCATTCCCATGGAAAATCCTAGATATGTGCCTTATCGTCATCTGTTATAGATAGCTAGCTGCACCATGTTTCTAGCCACGCAGATCCTTAAGAAAATGTTTCTTTTTTAATGTGATCTAAGGCAAGATTGGAATACATTCTAAGGTTATCAGATAAAAAAGAAATCATAAGAGTTTACTTGTTAATCACCTATTATTTTCCTGATTATCGAAATATTTTTTGGCTGTGTTAGATGGTATTAGATTAAAAAAAACTTCAAAAGAGTTGGAAAAATTATTTTCAAAGAACTTAATTCTGAAATTATGAATTTACTTTCATATATTCATCTATACTTTAAGTATTCGAAAATAAAGTTTGTAGCAGTAAAAAGGTGATTCAACCAATACAAGTACACTCCACAAAAAAACAGCCTTGATAAGATCAATAATAATTTCTGCCATCGAACACATATTTTCACATACTTTCTCGAAAACCAACAACCCACAAGGCGGAAATTTTCGTGTGCAAAATTGTGCTGACAGTAAATTTTTATTACTTCCGTAAAGTTGTTATTGCTGGCAACTCTTGTTGCTGGTTGTTATTTTTTGCGATAAAAGGTTTTTTTACCCACCTTGCCCATGAAACCAGTGCCACCGGTAATGAATACACTGCGTCCCGCATAGAACTGTGGAATCGACATGTAGGCGCCTGAGGAGACAGCAAAATGTTCCGTTTTTGAGTTGCTGCCGCTGAGCAGATGTGAACCGGTGCCACCGCCGCCACCGGTCAGCTGTAGAAGATCGTGTTTGGATTTTTCCGTTTCGGATGTGTGCGCCATATTTATATTTGTTGTAGCTGTGGTGGTTGTTGTGGTGGTGGTGGTGGTTGTGCGCTGCTGTTGCTATTGTTGTTGTATTCTGCTGTAATTTTAAATCAATTTCCGTTTCCGTCGTGCGTTGCAAATTGTTATTGTTGTTGTTGTTGTTGTTTTTCGTTACTTGCTTAGCTGTTTTAAGTAATGTTAAATATTTATTTATTTTTCTGTTATTCTTACTGTTGTTGCTCTTGTTATTGTTGTAGTTTTTGTTTATTCTATTAATTGTTCAATGTTTAAATTGTAATTGAAAAATTTTGCTCTGTTGTTGTTCTTATTGCGTTATTAGTTTTGTTGTTTATTTTTTAAAATTTTTTTTTAGGAAGCAGTTGTAGTTGCATCTGTGCGATAAATTTTTTTTTTTAATTTTTATATAAATTATTGTAAATTTTTGTCTTAATTCTTAAAACTTATTTATATTTATTGTAATTACAAAAGAAAATGGCGAGAGCGAATTATATATTTATGCGCGATTTTGTATTTTTTTTTTTATAATTTTATTATTTTTTTTTTATTTATATATTTTAAGATTTTTGTTTTTGTAAATATTGCGTTTTATAGAAAAAATTTCCAACACTGGAAGAAAACGGAAGATACTGATTATTTTTGATTTAATTTTTTTTTTTTTCTTTAATTATTTTATGAACTGTCAGCTCTTCAGTTTTGTTGTAATTGCAAAAAGTTCTTTGTAAGCCTTTTAATTTAATTATTGATACTTAGTAGCAGAAAAAGTAGTAGAACAGCTAAGTATTAATTTAATCAATTATTTATGTAGATATATATTTGTTTATATAGAAAATTAAGAAAGATTTAATTAATATATTCACTGTTGAGGTTTTTATTTTTAACTTTTGTTCTGTAAATATTTCTCAGTGTAGCCGAAAGGAATTTTTGGTTTTTAATTTTTTTTTTTTTTTTCTTCTTAGGTGTGTGTGTATCTGTCTTTATCAACTGCGCAGAAATGTTCTTTTTGCATTTAGATGCTTTTCCATTTTGTTTCAAGTAAATTTAAAATTCACGGTGTATTCAGCTAGCTTGTCCATCGGCATTCGTGCAATGACTATAAATAGAAGAAAGGGAGAGAAAATGAAAAAAAAATTAAATTAGTAAAAAATGTGTAGAAAGTAATAACAAAAATATTATAAAATTATTTTATTTCTTTTCCAAATGTTACAGTTACATTCACAAAAACAATGTCTTTAGCTGTCACATGAAGAACTGTCAATAGTTAGATTGCTGATCAAATCTATTTTAAGAACAGTAAGCTAAATACTCCAAAATTTTTCATTCAATCCATGTCCCATATATATATATTTGAAGTCACAACACTTCACCTTCATCAAAGTCAACAAACATTAAGTTTGTTCCAGGTTGCTGCCTCTACATTTTAGAACAATTATATGACATTTTATCATTTATTCTGTCCAAATAAGCCACGAAGCGTAAATGTGTGTGTCTACGAATCTGTCCTTTAGATTTGGTTCATTAGGTTCCTGTTTCGTATTGTGTTTAAAAATGTGTTATTGTGTTTGAACAACCATTTGAATTTTTTTTTTTTTTGAGGTAATAATTTTTTTATTTTTGCATACGTCTTTTAACTTATTAATGAATGTGCAAGCAATTGTGAGTCTTTTTTAATTAAAAATTCAAAACTATTACCAAGATATATCTATTTATAGATTATTGTTTTAGCCAGGAATGCAAGCGAATGTTTTTTTTTTTTTGAGCTAACACTCAAAATGAACTAAAAGCACTCAAATAAAAATGAAAATGTACTTTGAGCTTTTTCACCTAGTTTATTTAGAGTGTAAAAAAAATGTATTCGAACCTTCAAAGCACTGACTTGGCTTCACTGCCTCTCAGCATTGACTTCCACAGAACATGTTCCACACAACAACGTGTATCCAGGCTTGCCTAGAATCTGAATTTGCAATAGAATTTATGTTTAGTGCAATCAAGGGCATCCGCAGGATTTTTCCTAGGGAGACACAAAGATCTACATGGAAAGTTCAAGTATTTGGGAATTATTCTCGAATGTTCCTTGAAAAAAATTATCTGATTCTATTTTCTATTTTCCTTGAAAAAAATGAATGATTCTATTTTCTGAGATGTTTGGTGAAAATTTTGTAAACATTGTCGCAATTTTCACTGTTCGGCTGTTTAAGATTTAACCGAACAATCAGCACAAAATTCTAAATTTTTGTAAGAATATTCCTGTGTTCATTCTTAAGACAAAATTCTTCAGGAGTTTGGGTGTATCTGAAACATTATTTTTTAAGCATAGTGTTCATTAAATTGGCTATATTGAAATATACACTCAAAAATGCAATATTCAATCAAAATTTTTTTATGTTTTCAACCTTGAAACCAAAACTTCTATTTTAAAATCATGAATCAATCTGAAATTGTTCATAAGAATTAGAGCCCTGCATGAATATATTCATCAAGTGAATAAACCCTGATTATCTGCTGTAGCAGTCACTGCAAGCAAAGCTGCAAGCGAATAAATGTAAACAACAGATCGTGAGCAACAGGTCGTGTAGCGCAAGAGAATAACTTTTTATTTGTTCTCTGTTCTCTTTTCATACACTTTTGCACCGAGGTGAGCTTGCGATCTACGCGTTGTTTCAGTTATTTCTCTGAGTACTTAATAAACTACATAAATACTCAGGAATCCGCTTCAGTGACCTGAATAAGAATCCGGTATGTTGGTTTTTCCCCGCAATAAGCTTTATGTTATTCTTAATGCATATTTGTGTCATTTTTTGTTGCTTTATTCGCTACCTTCGATACAAAAAACACTAAAACTGTCGAAAATAGTTTATATTGGCCGTGGCTGAACTCCTAGAGGGAGTCAACATTTCTCCCCAACACACATACCCCCTATCTACCACCCTCTTTGGCTCCTAATACAATAAACACAAAAGCTGTCGAAAATAGTTTATATCCTGAAAATGAAATTTGGAAAAATCGGATAGAAACTACGCCTACCTCCCATACAAAGAAGCTTTACATTAACCGTAAAATCCCTTCAAAATCTGCTCAAATTGCAGAAATGTCTTGGAATTTTGCACATAGGCTTTAATATATAATAAAGACTATCACTATGATATTTGGCGAAATCGGATGAAAACCACGCCTACCTCCCATACAAAGAGGCTTTATTTAAAACGCTAAAACGCTGAAAAATCTGCAAAAATTACAGAAATGTCTTGAAATTTTGCCAATTTCAAAATTTAACATAAGCCACTCTTAAATACGTGTCAAAATCGGATGAAAACCACGCTTACCACGCTTAAAGTGGGTGTGGCATTTTACTTTGTTTAGAAATTACACTATGTGGCAGCTTAGGGTAAAATTAAATTAAGCGTATGACACAAATATTTTTGCAGATTATACATAAAAATTTGATAGACGTCGATATACTTCAGTACGACCGCGGGGGGGTATTTTAGTATCGGTACCCTGCCGAAGCTCCATTCCTTACTAGTTTTCTAACAATTTAATTTATAAACTTGAAGGAAAATATATTGAAAACTTCAAAGTTTGCGCTTGTTTATTAATTCAATTGATATTATATCAGGTTGGAAACTAAGTAATTGCGGATTTTTTTTAGAAAATAAGAGACAATTTTTTCATGGAACGAAATAACTTTATTCTGTAATGTATTGCCCATTTTGAGCAATGACCTTTTGCAGGCAGCATCATAATTCCTCGTTCATAAAACTTCTGGTTTTATCAACAAAAAACTGAACCCGGTACGATTTGACATCATCATTATTATTGAAATTTTTACCATTCAAGGAGTTTTGCAAAGATCGAAATAAAAAGTAATCAGATGGTGCCAGGTCATGACTAAATGGTGGATGTGGCAAACCATCCCAACCAAGCTCCAATAATTTTTGCCGAGTGACCAAAGATGTGTGTGGCTTTGCATTGTCATGGTGGAATACAACACCTTTTCGGTTTGTCAATTCGGGACGCTTTTCTTCATTGCATTCTACAATTTTGTTAGTTGTTCAATGTAGACATCTGAATTGATCGTTCGGTTGGGTGGTAAAAGTTCCGACAATGTAGACATCTGAATTTATCGTTCGGTTGGGTGGTAGAGTAGACAATTCCTTTGTAATCCCTCCAAACTGATAACATAACTTTCTTTTGATGAATATCAGCTTTTGATGTTGTTTGAGCTGGTTCACCTGGCTTGCTCCACGATCTTTTCCGATTGACATTGTTGTAAACAACCCATTTTTCATCACCAGTTATCAATCGTTTTAAAAATAGATAATTTTCATTACGTTTCTTTAACAAATCGCAGATGTTAATGCGTTGTGTTGAATGATTTTCTTTTAGGTCATGAGGAACCCATATATCGAGTTTTCGTACATAGCAAAGATGTTTTAAGTGATTTTCAATGCATGTATGTGATACATGAAGCTTCTCTGCAATCTCATGTGTTGTACTGTGACGATCCGAATTGATTATTGCTTTGATATGGTCGTCATCAACTTACACAGGACGACCAGAGCGTTTTTCATCTTTGAGTGAAAAATCACCAGAACGAAATTTGGCAAACCAATTTTGACACTGTCGTTCTTTTAAAGCTTCGTCACCATAAACAGCACATAACTTTTTGTGAGCTTGCGATGCGTTTTTTCCTTTCCGGAAATATGAAAGCAAAATATGACGAAAATGTTCGTTTTGATTTTGCCATTTTTCAACAGACGCCAAACAAAAACTACACAACCGATCAAAAAATGTTTTTGCTGATTGACAGTTGAAGTACCAACTATCAAATAACAGAATGTGTTTGACATTTCAATTACGTCAGCAAACCTAAAAATTGAACTAAAGCCATCTATGAGTGAAATCCGCAATTACTTAGTTACCAACCCAATATTTTATAATACATCTAACTAAAAGCGAACGCTTCCGTCGGCAGTCCTGATGACTGCACACCAGTTTTTTTCGTATTTTTACAGGAATAAAAACATTTTTGTTATGAGTATGATAATAAAAAACGTCAGTAGATTTAAATTATTCACAATGGCATATAAAAAGTTGTCGTTAGGTAGAGCCAATTAGTAGAAACAACAATAAAAAGAAAGCAATTAATAAGATATTGAATAATGTAAGGCCATTTTTTGTTTACTTAATGATCATTATGTACTATAAATAATAACTTAGATCTAAATAATATTTTCTTAATATATCTCGCAATAGCTTATCTTGGTTTAAACTTTTCTAAGAAAAAATTTTGTATGACTTAATAATAATCGTTATGTACTACAAATTATAACTAAGAACTAATCAATATTTTCCCCATAGATCTCGCAATCATTTTTTTTTGGTTTATACTTTTCCTTCATTCATCATAAATTTTTTAATCATTTGTTTTATTTTTTATTTCATATTTTTTTATGGATGAGGCTTTAAATCTTAGTTAAGATCTGTTTTATTAGTTGGATATTTACAAAATTTTAAGTACACACAAAAAAAAAACATTGTATAATCAACTAGAACAATAATGATTTTACATGATTCAGCTATGATTTTGCTTCATAGAGCTTTCTAGGAAAATCATTAGGATTTTCATATAAAAGTTGCAAAAAATTTTCCTGTTGAATCATTATGAAATCGTGTAAAATCGTTATGATGGTCACGTTGAATCATTATGAAAGCATGTAAAATCATTTGCGATGGTCCTGTTGAATCATTATGAAAGCATGTAAATTCATTATGATGGTCATGTTGAATCATTATGAATGCATGTAAAATCATTATGATGGTCCTGTTGAATCATTAATCCGTCCTTAATACCATCGCGTAGATTAGTTTATTTATATAATATAATTAAGTCAAAAATTAAATTAGTTTTAAATGGCTGCAAAAAACTTTTATTGGATGAGGATGATGTATGAAGAAGTAGATAATGCATGTATTCTTTAAATTGGTGCTTCGCTGATTCACCAAAGCTACGCAACTGGATTGTTATTATTAAGCACGCTTTAGTTGCGAAGTTTTGGTGAATCTAAAGGGTCATTTCTTTTTATTACGATAATATTGATATGGTTCAATTATGTATGGAACAAAATATCGGCCAAATGGCTGCCACGACCTCGGCGGCACACCTCCATCCGATGGTCCAAATTTCGATGACGCTGAGGCATAAGTGAGGTTCTATGCCGTTAATGTGCCGAATTATCTCATCCTTTAGCTCTTGAATTGTTGCTGGCTTATCGACGTACACCTTTTCTTTCAAATAACTCCAAAGAAATAAGTCCAACGGTGTCAAATCATATGATCTTGGGGGGCCAATTGACATAGCCACCACGTGAGATAACACGGCCATTGAATTTGTCGCGTAAAAGGCCATTGTTTCGTTAGCTGTGTGGCAAGTGGCACCGTCCTGTTGAAACCACATATCGTCCATATTCATATCTTCCAATTCGGGTCATAAAAAGTTCGATATCATCTCACGATAGCGAACACCATGCACAGTAACTGCTTGACCGGCCTCATTTTGGAAAAGATACGGCCCGATGATGCCGCCAGCCCATAAACCGCACCAAACAGTCACTCTTTGTGGGTGCATTGGTTTTTCGACAATCACTCTTGGATAACCATTCGCCCAAATGCGGCAAATCTGCTTATTGACGAATCCACTGAGGTGAAAATGTGCCTCATCACTAAAGATGATTTTCTTCGCAAATTGATCATCCACTGTTGCCATTTCTTGTCACCATTCTGACCATTGACGACGCTTGAAATGGTCAAGAGGCTTTAGTTCTTGAGTCAATTGCACCTTGTAAGCGTGTAAATGCAAGTCTTTATGCATAATGTTCATCAACGACGATCGTGAGAGGTGCATTTGTTGGGCACGACGACGAGTTGAGGTGGACGGCTCTTCAGCTACACTATCGCGAACAGCAGCAATATTTTCTGCAGTACGAGCTGTACGAGCATGCACTGGTATTTTCACATCTCCTACAGACCCGGTTTACTCAAATTTTTGCACGATTTTTCCAATTGTACGCACATTTGGACGATTAAAATGACCGAAAAAATCACGAAATGCACAATATGCATTTTGATTAGAACGCCCATTTTCATAATAAGCCTGAATAACTTTAACGCGTTCTCGATTGTGTATCTTTCCATGGTTCAAATTGAGTTAGTCTGAAATTGAGAAATGTCAAATGAAATGCAGAAAAGAACTTGACGTTTAGATGTGGTTCACATGCAACATCGGCCCTTAAAATTTAACCACCCTTTAGTATGCACCAATCCAAAGAAAAACACACTGCTGCTTTGTAAAAATACATTTTGGAACACAGCCTTTTTTATAATTTGTACTTACTTTTGAAGTAATGCTTCACTTCCGACAAATTAAACTCTCTTAACAGTTCCTCCAGCTGATATTCATCATTTTTTTCATTAATAATAATATTCTAAAGGTATACCAAATTACCTACTTCATCTACATCCAATTAAAGCTTATTCAAATTCAGTTTTTCAGCCATTTAAAACTATTTTAATTTTTGCGCTACTCTACGCAATGCGATTAAAGACGCTACTCTTCGCGATGTGACTGTGCAGAGGAATTGCAAGAAATAACAGAACTTCTTCAGCAAATTTCTTTTAAAAAGATGGATGCAATATTTTACTAGGTTTTATAATGATTCTACATGATATCATGTTAATTAACTTGTTACACGATGCAATAATGATTTTACTGGATTTCATTACATTTTACATGAAATTATATTGATTTTCATGTTGCTGTCATCATAAAATATGAAATCATGTAAAATTAAATCAACTGTGCATCATAATTATTTTACATTGCTAAATTTTTCTGCGTGTACATAGATTATTTTTTTTCACATTTTAAACGATTTTTCCGATTTCACATAGCCACTTTGTATGGGAAGTAGGCATAGTTTTCATTAGATTTTGGCAAATTTTATAGTCGAGGCTTACATTGACAATCAAAGCTCATGCGCAAAATTTCAAATTATAACATTAATTTTTATGGAGATTTTGCAGTTTGGAGGAGGTTATTTTGTATGGAAGGTAGGCGTGGTTTTCATTAGATTTTGCCAAATTTCATAGTCAGGGCTTACATTAAAAATCAACGCTTATGCGCAAAATGTCAAGTCATTACAAGGAGATTTGTCAGTCCGAATGACGTTACTTTGTGTGGGATGTAGGAGTGGTTTGCATTTCATGCCAAATGTTAAAAAAAAAAAACAACCGACTACAAAATCACTACAAAGTAAAAAATAATTTTAAAAATACTTTTCCTTTTAATTTCTTGGTCATATTTGATAATTTATTAAAACATATTATTATATATGAAATCTTATTATCTTCATTTTTTTTCTTATGTGTTTTATTATCATAAATATATTAATTTCTTGATGAATACAATAGCTTTTAAGGTTGGCGCTAATATAATCAGACTTTTAATCAGAAGCGCCAACTTCAAAGCATTTGTATTCATCAAGATATTAATATATTTATGATAATAAAACAAATAAGAAAAAAATTAAGATAATAAGATTTCATAACTAATAATATGTTTAAATAAATTATCAAATATGACCAAGAAATTAAAAGGAAAAGTATTTTTAAAATTATTTTTTACTTTGTAGTGATTTTGTAGTCGGTTGTTTTTTTTTTTAAAAATGTTTATTTCTTCCTTTTTAGAGAATATGATAAATTTTCGAAAAAAGTGTATAAACAACATAAATAAAATTGTTCCGAAAAAATTTGTTCTATTAAAATCTGAAAGTTTGTTGGTTATTTCAAATATTTGCCTCTTAAATTTAAGTTAGATGTCACATGTTTTGAAATTATTATACCCATTCTTGCAACGAGTTTTAGTACCCTAGTTTCAATATTATTCGAGATATAGTGTTTTCAACTATTGCCACGCCCCTTTGTTAAATAATCGCCCACTTTCTGGAGCGTTATTTCCAATCATTTTGCCTACCCCTGTACTTTATTTCAGTACCCCAGCGTCAATATTAACTACGATAGTGTTTATCTATTATTGCCACGCCCATTTATCGAATAACGCCTACTTTATTGACCATAATTTTTAATACTTCTGCCCACCCCTGTACTGCAATAAATTTCAGTGCCCTAGTGTCAATATTATTCGAGATACACTGTTTTTCTAATATTGCCACGCCCAGTAGTCGAAATCCGCCCACTTTTATCACCGTAATTTTTACTAATAATGCCTACCCCTATACCAAATTGCAGTACCCTAGTATAAATATTATTCGAGATATACTCTTTTTCTAATATTGCCCCGTCCATTTGTCAAATAACGCCCATTTTGTTGACGGCAATTTGTAATAATTGTGCCTACCATTACACTAAATTTCAGTACCCTAGTGTCCATATTATTCGAGATACAGTGTTTTTATAATATTGCCACGCCCATTTGTCGAATAACGCCCACTTTATTGGCCATAATTTGTGATAGTAATGCCTACCCTTATACTAAATTGCAGTACTATAGTATCAATATTATTCGAGATATACTCTTTTTTTAATATTGCCACGCCCATTTGTCTAATAACGCCCATTTCCTTAACCGCAATTTGTAATAATTGTGCCTACCACTACACTAAATTTCAGTACCCTTTTGTCCATAATTTTTGAGATACAGTGTTTTTATAATATTGTCACGCCCATTTGTTGAATAACGCCCACTTTATTGGCCATAATTTGTAATAGTAATGCCTACCCTTATACTAAATTGCAGTATTATAGTATCAATATTATTCGAGATATACTCTTTTTTTAATATTTCCACGCCCATTTGTCGAATAACGCCCATTGCCTTAACCGTAATTTGTATTAACTGTGTCTACTACTACATTTAATTTCAGTACCCTAGTGTCCATATTATTCGAGATACAGTGTTTTTATAATACTGCCACGCCCATTTGTCGAATAACGCCCACTTTATTGACGATAATTTGTAATAATAATGCCTACCCCTATACTAAATTGCAGTACTCTAGCCTCAAAATTATTCAAGATACACTGTTTTTCTAATATTGCCACGCCCATTTGTCGAATTACGCCCCTTTTCTTGCCCGTAATTTGTAATAATTGTGCCTACCCCTACACTAAATTGCAGTACCCTAGTGTCAATATTATTCGAGATACAGTAGTATCTAGTATTGCGAGATCTATTATTGCCACGCCCAGTTCTCGAGTACAGCCCACTTTTGTACGGGCACCTCCATGCTTATGATATCTATCTAATCCCCAAAAATTATGGCAATCAGGCAATATGGTTTAGGAATTATCGATGTACATACATTTAAAAAAAAAAAAAAAAAAAAAAAAAAAAAACAGAGAAACCGACGAACTTGAGAACCTCCTCCTTTTTGAAGTCGGTTAAAAAGTCAAAGTTCGTATTTGAAAGCTAGGCTCACATTTCAAGTCCGTAAGCTCGCTTTTGTAGAATTTTAAGAGATTTATAATATGGATGATGTCACAAGGGGGATGGGCGTGGTTTCCATTAAATTTGGCAACATTTCAAAGTCAGGACTTATATTCAATTTCAAAGTCAGGGCTTATATTGAAAATCAAAGATTGTGTGCAAAATTTCAACTCATTTGTATGGAAGGTAGGCGTGGTTCTTATTAAATTTGGCATCATTTCATATTCAGAATAGCTACGAATTATTTAAAATTTTATATTAAAAAGCTTATGTGCAAAATTTCAAGTCATTACATTAATTTCATTTTTAATTTTAAAACATTTTACGGTTGGGATGATGTAACTTTGTATGGGTGGTAGGCGTTGTTTTTTCTTTAATTTTTTTCATATTTCAGAGTCGAGATTGATATTGGAAATCAAATCAAATCGAAATACGCTCTTGGTCGCCGAAAACTTAAAGAACTCTTCTACGGCAAGAAAACTTAGCATTATTTCCAGACCCGCCTGTGGCGTACATCTCATGACTCCTTTAGCCCCTAACAAACACAATTTTGCTGTTAACAAATGAATTGCTCAGAGCACAAATGGCGTAAGACCATTTTTTAAGGAAATTGAGTTAAGTACATAGAAGCGAAGAGGAATATGTAACCTATTTATGACTCCGGATTAGAAACTTCTAGCTTACGTAATCTCTGAATAAAATGCAATACTTGGTTATTGTTCTGACAAATTATATAATTTTTTCACAAGACAAGTGGCGTAAGTTCATTCATTTTATATCTCCCTTGATAATAAAGATAATCACTAGAGGAAACTTTTGTTCGACTTCTGAAACTAAATGCTATCATTCCTCATCAAAACATTCTTAAAAATATCTCGCATTATATTTCCACAGAGAAAATAAGAAATTTCAAAAAAAATTCAGAGGAAAAGTGGCGTAAGTTCATTCATTTTATATCTCCCTTAACACATATAAACAATTTTAGAAAAAATTTTTAAGCGGCGGAAATGATATAGCTATTTCGATTCAGTATTGTTTCTCAATTATAAAAACCACTTTCGAATTTTAATGTTGGTTCGCTTTTTATTTTTAGACCAATTTTTCGGTTTTTTTATCTTTCGAAAAATATTGCACTAGCTTTGTTCAAATAACTCCTAAACTATGTGATCATTAAACAAATTCGATATATGGTCAAACACTAGACACTTACACCTTTTATTTAAGCTGTCACTCGTACCGTTCCGACAATTTTTGGAGAAATTTTCTGTATACTACATCCGTAAAAGAGTTAAAAAATTACGTTTTTTTAAAAAATCAAAAGTTCAAGAACGCCAAAGAATAATAAAAATGTAAAGTTTTCCGCCTTTTTCCCCTGAATGTTATGGCGAATATTTTTACAAAAATTTAAAGATATACTCGTATTGTATGTTTGCAGCAGGTCGGTTTCATTACTTACAGACGTTTTAGTGAACTTACCCAAAATTGAGTTCACAAAAATCGACTTTGAGTTTTGATGATGACTGCACTGCACTTTTCCTAGCACATACAAAAATTTACTGATTATCAAATTTTTACTCTGAATCAGAGTTGCAACTCTGTAAATTCCTATAATAAAAACTGGGGAATAATCTAATAAGCCACGAAATAAAAAAATGACAGAAATTCTTGATATTAAAAAGTTTCGCTCGCGTTATTATAAAACGATTAGAATTTAGAAAACAATTTTGTAAAAGTTGTGTTTCAAAATGGCAGCAAGATTATTTAAGTCTAAAACCTCTCCGGACAATTTTTGTTACATTTGTGGTTTATTTATTTCTAGTTTGCAGAGATGGACCAAAGGAAAGGGAAAAATGACATTTGGAGCTCCGACAATTTGGCGAGAACCAATTAATCACGAAAAGGAGTGCTATTTCTGTTTAACGAAACTTAAAGGATGTAAAACAAAAAAAGACCAATACCATATGCAGATGTACCGGTTCGAATTGCCGGTGCCAATTCCAACATTTCCAAGAATTGAAAGTCTATCCTCCGATCTAGTTCTGCCTATAAGTCCTTCCGTTTTTTCTGATGACAATGGTGGTCCTCAGCTCTTTCACCAATTTGTTGTTGATGATTTAACTCGTGATTTAGGTTTGAGTAAGAAAAACTCCGAATTGCTGTTATCAAGATTGAAAGATCGAAAAATGTTAGCTGCAGGTATGATTAAAGTAATAAATGAATTAAAACAAAGTAATAAAGTAATAAAGGATTCAAATGAATGAAACTTGCGTTTTTTGATTTTTGAAAATTTTTGAGTAAGAAATCTCAAAGTCGATTTTTGTGCACTCAATTTTGGGTAAGTTCACTAAAACGTCTGTAAGTAATGAATCCGATCTGCTACAAACATGCAATATATCTTAACATTTTTTTAAAAATATTCGTCATAACATCCAGGGAAAAACTTGCAAAACTTCATATTTTTATTAATCTTTGGCGTTCTTGAACTTTAGATTTTTTAAAAAAACGTTATTTTTCAACTCTTTTACGGATGTAGTATTCAGAAAATTTCTCCAAAAATTATCGGAACGGTACAAATGACAGCTTGAATAAAAGGTGTAAGTGTCTAGTTTTTGACCATATATCGAATTAGTTTAATGATCACATAGTTTTGGAGCTATTTGAACATAACTAGGGCAAAATTTTTCGAAAGATAAAACAACCGAAAAATCGGTCTAAAAATTAAAACCGAACCAACATTAAAATTCGAAAGTGGTTTTTATAATCTAGAAACAATACTGAATCGAACTAGTAATGTCGTTTCCGCCGCGCAAAATCACTGTTTATATGTGTAATGAACGTAATCACTAGTAGGAAGTTTTGTTCGACTTCTGGGACTAAATGCTATCATTCCTCATCAAAACATTCTTAAAAATATCTCGAATTATATTTCTACAGCGGAAAGGAAAAATTTCAAAAAAAGTTCAGAGGACAAGTGGTGTAAGTCCATTTATTTTATATCTCCCTTAATAATAAAGATAATCACTAGGGGTAAAGTTTTGTTCGACTTCTGGAACTAAATGCTATCATTCCTCATCAAAACAATCTTAAAAATATCTCGAATTATATTTCTACAGCGGAAATTAGAAATTTCAAAATAAGGTTCAGTTTAGTATGCAAAATTCTTCATTATTTTTTTGTATTTTGCTCTTTTTTTGCTCTTGACATAGATTATAAGAAGTTCTTTACTTACTGATTTCTTTATGCATATAATTTGTAAAAAGAATTGAATGAATTGAATTGTGAAGAATTGAAAGAAAGTGGACTTACGCCACTTGTGCTCTGAGCAGCTCAAATAAAGTTTAATGAATCTGCATAGATTTCAAAATATTGATTCGTACTAGGTATCTTTTTTCCCGTACATATAATAACTACTTTCCCTCTCCCACTTCCCCCCATCCCCTTCCCCTTCTTTGAACCAAAATCAACATTTTGAATTCATAAAATATATTTTAAATTGCCTATAATCCCTTAGTTTCAAGTTTCTTCTGGGTATAATAATCTTCTGGGAACAATCTGGGTTGTTCCTTAAATAGGTGGTCCAACACCGACGAAGGCAGCATTCGTTTCTTCTGGGTATAAGTAGAGAAACAAATAGCTAGTTTAATGAAACTGCTTTAATTTAAACAAAAATTATTTGGTACTGGATAGCATTTTTTGAGTAGGTGTTGAAAAAACGGCCACTCATTCTTATCCCCACCGCCCCCTACCCTTCGAACCAAACAACCCTTAGAAAGTCAGCAGTTTCATTAAAGCAGATTTAAATCTTTTCTTGTATTTAAAATTTATTTTTAAAATTTAATAAATTAATTTTTTTTCTTGTATTTAAAATTATTATTAGAAACAAGCAAATATATTACAAAGAAATCCTTAGTATAAATATTTATAACGAATATTCAATATTATTTAGGATTTCATAAACATAAACATAAGGTCAATAATTTGAATTTAGACAATAAATTCTTAATACTGAGTATATACTCAGTTATGATAAAAAATAATATTATTGTATTTAGAAAAACAATTTACTTGATTATTAAAAAGTATAAAATTAGTTCTAAATTGCTTCATTGAAGGATTTTAAACTAAATTTGAATATTTATTTCTAATTCATTGCGCGGCTGTAGTAGCAAGTCGCATAAATTCGCTCATCGAGATTAATTTGTGTAGATATGTTTATTGTAAAACATTCACCCTGTAGGAAAATCAACTAATTAAAAAGTAGTTGATAAAGTAGTTTTTTGTCAACCACAACTAGTTGAAATTCTGAACTAGTTTTTCCCATAGAACGAACTAACATATTTTGTATGGTGATGTCCGCTAAATAAGTCAATTGACTCTCGTCTGCATATATCTTCAACTACTTTTTAAATTAGTTATATTTAAATTAATTTTTTAATTACTCTAAAATAACCAATTGAAAACTATTACTGATGGTCTAAAGTTTATAATATTTGATGAACTAACATGGTTAAATATATATAAACTTGTAATTTAATAAAAATTTGAAATTAAATGATGTCAAAATCAGAGTAGTTGCCGCCTTAATATAATTCAAAGTAGTTTATCAATCACTTGTTTTTAAGTAGTATTTCAATTACTTCATATATAATGCAATAAAAACTATTTAGAATTGCAGTGGATGCCGCCTTAATATAATTCAAAGTAGTTCATATACAAGTTTATTTTAAATTAGTTTTTTAATTAGTTGTTTTTAAAAACAAGTTAGGTTGTTCCTATAGGGCAGTAACAGAAATACATACTTGCAAATTATATACGACAATTTGAATAAAAAACATATGTTCCAACTCAGACCTTTCATTCATAAAATTATTCGGTTAATCAACCAATGCATTTGTATGCATTTTTTTTTTTTTAATGTATAAGTTGCAATACCGGTCAAGTTCCAAGTGTTCTATTTCATTATTAAACGAGTGCTTGTTTTGAAGGGAAGTTGATAATAACTATTGTAGTGAATGAGTAATTAAATAAAGGCAATTGACAAGAATTATTTAAGTGTGAACGTTAGTAAAAAGTGCTAAAGCTATTTGGTTGTAAAAACTTATTCAATTATTTAAAGTTAACTGTCCAAATAAAACCACAACAATGGTTAATTTAAATGTAGCATCAGCCTAATTGCAGATGAATGAACTTTTAATTTTATAGAATTTGATTGGAGTGTACCAACACTCCAAAGATTAATTTTATTTTATATTTATACCCCAACGCGTACTGCGTAAGCGGTATATTAACTTTGTCATTCCGTTTGTAACGCCAAGAAGGAGGCGTGGCAGGTATAGAAAAATATATATATATTTTTGATCAGCATCATCTCCTGAGTCGATTTTCGTGTGTGCGTCTGTCTGTCCGTCTGTCGACACGATTACAGCCGCAATTTTAGAGCTTTTAGAGCATTCAAAAAGTGGCCAAATTAAACAAATCGCATTTTGGCGAAAACAGTGCTGGACAAAAAAGGCCATATCTCTTAAAGTATTAAGAATTTCAAAAACCCTTTTAGGACGATATTCTCAAATATCGAAGCTATAAAAATATGCAAAAAAAAAAAAAAATAAATAAAGAAAAAATCTTTGTCAACCAGGAATGCTCCCTTAAGCAGAAGCAGTTGAACCAGGCAAGCATAGAATGCACTCACTTATTGTACCCATTTCCTGTTAGTCGCAATTTCAATATCCCAATGGGTGAATATTTCAAGGTAGTGACGTCTCGGATTGGCGGGTACTGCAGCTGTCAAACTCATACAATATTATAATTTGCAAATTTCGTTATTTGCTTTGCGTTTATTCCTAAAAACCTGGTTTTGACAGGTACGGTACCCACCTCAAGAGGGAATTTTAACTACTAACACTACCTTGTCTCATTATACCATGTTTCAACCCATCGCTGCATCACTGGAATCTTCTTGTGTTTTTCATTGTTGAATTTTACTTTGCGAACAATAGTTTTTGACGAAGCCAAACTCTTTGTGCAATTGCGGCGAGTTGGCAGCTGAGTCGTACAATTTTTGCTCGTTCAAATTGCGCATAGCCACAATGTAACAATATCGTCACAAATTCTCCAAAAATGCGTCCCATAAGAAATACATGTAAATTAAAAGTGACTATTGGCAATCATCGCTTATTGCTATCAATGTGTTCGGGCTATTATCGTTGAAAATGTTGTGTTATAATTTATATATGAAGGGAGGATGGTTGGAGGATAAAAGGAGAATTCAAGGCGAAAAAGGAGAATAAAAAGGAGCCCAAAAGGAGGATAGATGGGTTGGTAAGTTTAACCCTTTAGAAAAAGTTAAGCAGGGAATATTGTTGTTTTGTTTTGTGAACCAAATAATTGGCAATTATTTCACAGAAGGTCACACAGCAAAGTTTTGCTTCATAAATAAATAGTAAGACAATGAAATGTTGAAAATTGTTTTTAACTTTGACAATTAAGCACTACTGATTGTATTAGAAAACTAGTAAGGGTGGAGCTTCGGCAGGGTACCGAAACTAAAATACCCCCCCCGTGGCCATATTGAAGTATATTCGAAGTCTTTAGCCACGACATACACGATGACATTCAGTTTTATATATTAACGAAAGTTTTCCTATTTTGATGACGTCACTTTGTATGGGAAGTAGGCGTGGTTTTGATGCGATTTTGCCATATATCATAGAGATGGTTCATATTATATATCAAAGCTAAAGTGCAAAATTTCAAGACATTTCATTAATTTTTGTGGATTTTTCAGAGATTTAACTTTTAAAATAAAGCCAATTTGTATGGGAGGTAGGCGTCGTCTTCATTCGATTTTGCCAAATATCATAGTGGTGGTCTATGTTATATATCAAAGCCTATATGCAAAATTTCAAGGCATTTCTTTAATTTGAGCAAATTTTAAAGAGATTTTACTTTTAAAATTAAGCCACTTTGTATGGGAGGTAGGCGTGGTTTCCATCCGATTTCATAGCCAGGATTAAGACTGAAAAGAAAAGCTCACCTGCCAAATTTCAAGGCGTTTCTGGTTTGAAGCAACCACCGAA
Organism: Coremacera marginata; assembly: GCA_914767935.1. Classification (NCBI taxonomy): domain Eukaryota; kingdom Metazoa; phylum Arthropoda; class Insecta; order Diptera; family Sciomyzidae; genus Coremacera; species Coremacera marginata. Next base: position 22,591,724 of record OU612044.1, read on the forward strand.
TATTATTTAACGCGTTCTTTAGTAGGTAATAACTTGTTTGTATACGCATTTTAAAAATAAATTAATACACATTTTAGAGCTTAGGTATTCGAATGTTGGCAGCGTTTGGTTCACTTTGAATTGAGTTATAAACCAAATGCGAGCGCGCATACAGTTTTCAGAAGTACAGTTTTGATAAAAAATTTTGTTTGTGCTAAAGACAATGGATAGAAAAAGTAATAGAAATAAAAATAAAATAAGCACAAGTAGCAATCGAAAAACTCGTCCCTTGAAACGCCAGTTTCGTGGTAACCAACACGAAAGAGATGAGGACACCGAACTCACAAGTACATTGGCAAAAAAATTGGCAAGGTTTTTTGCCAATACTTCAAATAATTAACCTAATGGGCATTCCAATTGGCAACGTCACATATGATTTCACCATGTCTCGAAACGAAGAACGTTTGAAAAGGTCCGAAGCCAGAGCTCTGGCCGCATCAAAGGAAGGTAGAACTGCCCGAAGAGCACAAAGAGCCGCTGAGTCCTCATTTTTTGAAAAAGAGGAAGGAGTTCCTTATGGGGCTGGCATTGCAGATTGAAATTTGTAAGTATTTCACAAAAACAAATGTTTTATTGCCTACAATTTTCTTTGAGTTTTTTCAAAATCACGTTTTTGAAATTCTAAATCACTTTTCTCCGGTTCTACTGAAGACAGAATTGAATTTCTAATACTCTATACTCAAATTTTTTATTACAATTTTTTTTGATGCATAAAAATAACTTCAAACTTAAACGCGTTTATCTCGAAACCACGTTTTTGGAGCTTGCGGCTCAGATTGCGCCCGTAGTTCTGAACCGATATTGATGAAACAAAGTGTAATCGAGTTTTTGCTGCTATGAATAAAACGTGGACGATAGAAAAAACGCAACTACAAGTCAACACACTAACCATTCGTTCTAACCATTAAAGTAAATTTGAATATTTCGTGCCTACAATTCTATTCATTCATCAAACCGCAACCGGATATGCTTAGCCAAATCTAATCGAAATTGAGATATAATGTGGCCATCTTAGAAATGCACTTAAAATAAGATATTGCTAATGTATTTCGTATTTAGTACTCTAACAGTTAAGTTTATTTAAAAATGTTTTCCATCGTTAAATATGCATCCTCCTTTTATCCATCTTTTGAAATAAAAAACCTCTTTTTTGACAAAATTGACTCATATCTCACCCTCAGTATTATAAAAATTAACATTACTCAGATACGGTGATATCAGTTTCATGCTGCAGCAAACAAATTAGTTATTAGCTTTTCTTTAGCTTTGAAGAATATACATCAATACAGTGAATTAGATGCGGGCTAAGCCGATGTAACGAAAGATTTCAGTTACAACAAAATTGTTATTTTACGAGTGTATGTTCGCAGTGCGGCTGGAACCCATTACCTCTCGATCTTCAGACTGATGTTCTACCCTATCAGTAACGTAATCATATCAAGTACACAGTGGCTAACGGATGCATACGTCTTCAAAAACGACTTTCAAGACAGCAGTCAGTCTTTAGGGACAGATCGCTCCAATCCTATAGCTGTGCTCGAAGACCATTTCAAACAAATTAGCCAAACGACTTGCAAGACAAATGTGTGACCTGTTTGAAGACGGCTCCAATACACGTCTTGCTAAGTGTTCGCATTCGTTTCCTTCTTGTACAATTTTTCTCGTTCGTGTTCTCACCTACAAATTTCCTACGTTTTATGTTATTACTGAATTAATAGCGACATGTCCAGTAAAATATCAGCATTATTACGCCGTTGTCGTCAACGACGTCTTCAAAGACAACGTCTTCGAAGACTATTTTCGCCACTGGGTAGAGATGCTTAAAACATAAAATTCCCGAAAGTATACTAAAACTATATACTATACTAAAAACTCTAATTAAATATTTTGGATAAATATGAATTCATTATTTTTCCTGCAGTAAAGAACCTACATGTACAAAATAAAATATATTTCTAAAATGGAATAAATATAATTATACCAAATAAAAAGAAGTATGTGTGCGGCCGCCACACACAGTAGAATTGCTTACTGAGGCCGTAGTAGCAACTATTACAAATTATTATTCTTCGCTTTATCTCCAGGCGGATTTCGTTGGTGGAATTAATGGCGGTGCCAAGGTATACAAACTCTTTGACTACTTCAAAGTTATAGCTGCCAGATGAAACGTGGGAGTCTAAACGCCGCGCTCCCTTGATTGCAGACAGCATATACTTTGTTTTACCCTCATTTGTCGTCAAACCCACTTTGGCTGATTCCTTTTCTATAGCGGCGAAAGCAGCGGTAACATCTCTCTTGGTTCTGCCAACAATATCAATATCATCAGCGTACGCAAGGAGCTGGACACCTTTATAGAAAATGGTGCCATTACGATGCACACCGGCCTTTCGTACGATCCACTCAATGATGATGTTGAAGAGATCGCAAGACAGTGGATCGCCTTGCCTGAAACCTCTTTCGGTATTGAAGGTTTCGGAGAGGTCATTTCCTACCTCGACGGAGCTGCGTGTGTTGCTCAACGTCATTCTGCAAAGTCTAATCAACTTTGCAGGTATACCGAACTCAGACATTGTTGCGTATAGGCAATCCCTTCTCGGTCTATCGAACGCAGCTTTAAAATCGACAAAGAGATGTTGTGTGTCAATTTGATTTTCGTGGGTTTTCTCCAGGATTTGTCGTAGCGTGAAAATCTGGTCTATGGTGGACTTACCAGGTCGAAAGCCACACTGATAAGGTCCAATCAGTGTTTTTGTAATCGGCTTTAATCTTTCACACAGTACGCTTGAGAGAACCTTATATGCGATGGAAATAAGACTGATACCTCTATAACTAGCGCAGATTGTAGGGTCTCCTTTCTTAAGTATAGGGCACAGTACACTGAGGTTCCAATCGTCGGGCATGCTTTCTGCTAGCCATATTTTGATGAGCTGATGCATGCGCCTTATCAATTCATCGCCGCCGGTTTTAAACAATTCAGCTGACAGGCCGTCAGCACCCGCTGCTTTATTGTTTTTGAGTCGTTGGATAGCAACTCGAACCTCTTCATAGCGCGGCATATCATTATTCGATTATATACAGTGGCGGACAAAAGTGGATACATAATTGAAAATTTTCGGTTAATTTGTTATAACTTTTTTTTTATTGAAGATAATCAAGAAATTATTTTTACATTGTATACCTTAAACTCTCTTATTTAATAAAAAAACGGAATTAAGAATGTTCATTTATATAAGAAACTAAAAAAAAATCAAAATTCTTCGTTAACAGCATTTATCCAGTTTTGTCCATTTCAGTTGTTTGACAAATTAGTACTTCGTCCATAGTCCTTTGTTTGCTAAAACACTTTCAATTCTTTTTGGCATACTTTCCACTAAATTTTGTATTGGGTGGTGTGGAATTTTCGCCTATTCAATATTAACTCTTTCCCAGAGTTCGGCAATATTAGTTGGAGCACGTTCGTAGTGAGAAAGCATTCTTTTTACAATAGCCCACAAATTTTCTATTGGATTTAAATCCGGGCTTTGTGCAGGCCACTGCATTGTTAGAAATTTTTGGTCAGCCAACCATTTTTTGACAATAATCGCTGTGTGCTTAGGGTCTCCATCCTGTTGTAACACAATCTCATCTTCTGGATAAGCGCATTCATCGACAACGTCGGGTAAATTGTCACGCAAAATGCTAAGGTACTCTTCCTTTTTCATAATTCTATCGATCTTTATCAATGGGCCAAAGTTCCACCATGTGAAGCAGCCCCACACCATTAAATGCCCACCGCCGTGCTTCACAGTTTGTTTAACTTGGTGCCTTTGAACCCTCTCATCGGATCGGTGCCAATAATACTCCCTACCATCCGACTGAAATCGATTAATATCGGTCTCATCTGACCAAATTACTCTTTTCCAGTCTTCAATAGTCCAGCTTTTGTGATCTTTGCAAAATTTAAGTCTGGCTTTTACATTCTTGTCAGATAGGGCTGGTTTTTTTTTTTAACTGCAGACACCAATCCAATCCTAAGCAAAGCTCTCCTTACTGTGCGTTCACTTACATCTTTGTTCAATGCCTCTGCAGCAATTTTAGGTGTTCTCGCATTCCTAGTCATCATTAATCGTTCCACCAAACGAGCATCACCATCAGACAACAATCTTGGCCGACCACCACGACTAATAGGTTCGGTAAAATTTCGACGTTTTCTTACTAGATTTACTGTCCGGTGACATATCTTTAATTTAACTGCTATATTTCGAGAGGAATATCCTTTTTCACTTAATCTTAATATTTCATTCTCAACTTGAAGTGAAATTTTTTTCATTTTGATTTTGGTTAATAATAAGCTGATCTTTAACACTTGTTTCTTGTCCAATTGCTTAAAAAAGAATAGCATATAAGTAAATAAAAAATAAAAAGAAAGGCAATACAAAAATAATTGCAACGGTAAATCCCATTGTAAACAACGAAACTAAGAATGGACAAAACTGGATAAATGCGATTTACGAAGAGATTTGAATTTTTAATTTATTTTTATTTGAATGAGCACTGGTTTTTAAATATAAATTTGAGAAGAGAATCTAAAGTATACGAGTACAAGGTAAAACTAATTACTTGATTATCTCCAATACAAAAAAAGTTATAACTAATTTACCAAAAATGTTCAATTATGTATCCACTTTTGTCCGCCACTGTACATCTAAATATGAAAGAGATTTTTTTGTATTAATTTTTTTATATGATTTAGAGGTCGCTACCAATTGTCAAAATTTAGCCCTCTCACAAGAAAACTTCCCTTGGTGTCATTCCCGATTTGAATGAGCTTCGGATATGTGATAGAGAACAAAATTCTAAGGCACACAAATTTTTTTATAGATGCGGAAACTCAGGTTTAAAGGTTCAAAATGGCGTCTGAAAAATTTCATATAAGTGCGTTTTTTCACATAATGGCCATATTGGAGCTGCCATTTTGAGTTTTAAATTTTTGACTTAAGATTCGTGTTTATCGACCCCTAAAACCTATAGGTGCCTGATTTTATGTAGAAACGAATTTGTCTTCTAGGTTTGACTAATTTTTCCTGCCACTTGTACCAATGTGCCTTTGTAGCGATCTCTAAATATCATTTAAAAATTTAAAAAAAAAATACTAGTTTCTTATGGTATTTATTCAAATAATGTGTTCAAAGAAAAAAACAGTTTTTCTAAGGAATAAGGACCACCCTCATATATATATATATATACGGCTTATTTTTAATGCTTAATGCTCAAAAACAAACCATATGTAAGTTAAACTTTAAAGTTTTAACCTTTAACGTACAAAACAAAAAACAACTTTAAAAAGTGTCCAATTCATGACAAAACAATTGTCCCATTCATTAATGCTACTTGCATTTATTTTGGAAATCATCTCACTTGCGAAAAACACAATTATTTCTATGTGTACTGTTATATTACCCTTTTATTCTCGATGAAATAAATTTGAATTATTATAGCCTCAAAAGTATGCACATTAATTATACACAAATTAATCGCAATTATTGTTAGTATGTTTCAGAACGCTATTTAAAATTGAGCTAGCAACGACGAAAAATATATGTTTTTTACTGTCCCATTCATGGCCTCATGTCCCGCTCATGGCCACATTGCCCTTTTTATAGTAATATTTTTTTTTTTAAATACACCCACATACACTTAATTATTGCAGCTTAGGCGAAAATCTTATTTTAAGCGTTATAAACTTACAGTTTGTTTGAAGATGATATGCTTAGATTTATCCGTTTTAAATTTGAAGGAATACAGGTATTTAGTTGTATAAAGTTGTAGTATACTGCAAAGGCACAAAGAGATAATCTGCTGGTTACAGTTAAATAAAAACTGAGCTTGTTACAATGAAAGACTTGTATTTTTAAATCGCAATCAATAGATTAAAAATGCACTCAATTTCACACGACAAAGTCAGAAATTCGACTTGCAAGTAAATAATCCTTTGCTTAAGTTTTTGAACGTAACAAAACCGGCGCGCTGAACTCTAATTTCTATGCCGCGAAAGTTTTTTTACAAATTCACAACCGCCACAAACCGATGACAAAAACCTAATGAAGTTACACCGGTTCGAAACCAATGCTATATTAATTTCCTTAATCATATGCAATGCATTCAAGAAAATACATTCTATGCACTCAAGTTGGGTTTAACAAATACCCAATTAGGGGGAGGGAATAGTAAAACACCGGTGAGCAGCAGACACTGAAATAGAATGTGCGAGCGCTAAGTGTCAATAGTTTTGGGTTGTATTTATTAACGATTGATTTGCAAAAGTGTCAATGAAATTTAGCACATTGTTGTTGTTGTGTCTATTGTAATATTAAGAAATTTTTAATGACTATTCTAAAAGGATGCACATTGTAAATGCATGCAAGATGCTATACTTAAAATGCATTTTCTTCAACCAGCTAGCTGTGGGTGTATCAGTGAGCTGTTAGTAGTTGGTGTAATTTATGGTAGAGATGCTGTGCTTTAAGGGTGTGAAGGGTTGGCATTTGGAATTTGTGCGGTTCCAAGTGTTTGTCTGAGACTATCGATAATGTTGATTTGCTTAAAATGCTGGCCAAGTGTTTGTTTTTCAACTCGTTCTCAAGTGGCTTGAAGTGGTTATTAGTTTAAGCTGGGCTATGGCACAAAACAACGATAGAGACAAAATTATTTGAAAAATGCTGTTGAAAAAAATAAATTGTTCAGTTAAATTTCTATGAAATTAACGACTTTTAATAATTTTTCATACTTAAGCCTATACTTTGTCCACAAGCTTGGCCTGTTGTTTTTTATTCGCCAGATTTTTAACCCAAGCATGACCAAGTATATGTTAGCCTCATTGCACACAACTGTTGATATCTATCTATCTATAAATAAATGTTCAGCTAATAATGTTGCGAATGTTTTTAAGCACAAAGACAACACTTGAACCACTCACAGGCCAACACAAGCATTTAGAAGAGGCTGGATCGAAGCCCTTATTAGGCTTTAATGAGCACCAAATTTTTTTTAAGTTTTATTCTATCTTTTTATACTCTCTGTCATGAATATATTTGCTTGTTTGCCAGCTGTGTTAAATTAGTTAATCTAACAAATTTTCAAAACAGACGGAGGAAGATGTTTTATGACCGATTTATGTGTATTTAATAGAAATGATAAGAAATGAAAATGATTATGTTTAAATAAAAAAAAAAAATCTGCTCCGTTTCTCAAAGTTAAAAAAAAAAATTATCAGCACTATTCCAGACCTGTATCCAGGATTTTCCATGGGAGAGGAAGGGGGAGGGGGAATGTTTGATAAAAAGTACCAGTCAAAAATTAAAGACAAGAACATGGAAACTTTTCATTTCATTTTTGTAGTTTATTTAATTAGTTTATCCAATTAATTTTGAGAACTATAATTTTTGCAAAATTGTTCATATTGAGAATTTTTAATTGTCTTTAAAATATAAATTTTGCAAAATTAATGCAATAAGTAAAAATTTCTCTCACAGAATTTCACTAATACAAAAAGTTAAGTTTGAAACAAAAATAATTTAAAAGAATAACATAATTTTTTCTTAATAAAAAGGGTGAGGTAGTGTAATGTGTACCATGGGGTAATGTGTAACACGACGATTTTTCGTAAAAAATGGTAACATATGAGTGAATGAACTACTATGATATGTTTCGTTTAATAGCATCTAGTTTTTCATAAGCGTTCGAAGTAGGCAGGAGGGAACAGGGGGCGAACCTTCACATGGCAACGTGTCTGACCGCATCAACCTGGCGAGGCCAGCATTATCCATGTCGAAATCGTCTCAAGTCGACTCAAGCCTCCACGTGGTGTTCCCTGGGCAACGGCAAACTGGCATACGTCAGTTTGACGGCTAATTTGAGCGGCAGGTCGCTCCATATACCTTAAACATGGAATGTGCGCAGGGTTTGGGTCCCGCCACATTACTACTGCCCAATGAAAACTAAACCAGCCTCGGATAAGAACCTCAATTACGTTGACAACCACCGCAAACCAAGAAAAAGGGACAATGATCTACGGATATACACCTGGAATGTCCGGACCCTTATAGGGAAGGTGCCATTATCCAACTGGCGGAAGCCCTCAAAACAATAAAATCTGACATCACCGCCATCCAGGAAATGCGATGGAAAGGGCAAGGCTGCTCTAAACAAGCACACTGCGATATCTAATACAGCTGCCATGCGGAGAAGCGCGAATTCGGATGTGGATTCGTTGTTAGCCGGAATCTACGCCACCTTGTTTCCTGGTTCACACCTGTGAACTAAAGATTGACCACAATCCGCATCAAGGCAAAATGTTTCTTCATCAGCCTTATTTGCGCGCACGCCCCGACGGAGGAAAAGGACGAAGCCGTCAAGGACGCTTTCTACGCTAGTCTTGAGGAACGACCACCTTCCGGTCCATGACGTGAAAATAGTCCTCGGCGATTTTAAAGCGAAAGTCGGAAGGGAAGGCATTTTTGGCCCCACTGTCGGTCAGTTCAGTCTTCAAGAGACCTCCACGAACAACGGTCTAAGACTGATCGACTTCGCCGCGGCGCGAAACATGGTAGTTAGTAGCACCAGATTTAAGCACATCGACAGCCACAAGGCCACCTGGCTGTCCCCGGATCAAAAAACGCGAAACCAAATTGATCATGTTGTGATTATGCAATGCAGAACATACGCACAGGAATGCAACGAAAGCTAGATGTCGCTAAGATGCAATTACAACGGACTGCCGAAGCCTAATCCGCTCAACTCTCGGTTAAGCTCAACAAACCAACCTCTGGACCCGACGACGCCGGCGGACTTTGGGCGCATATATCCCACTCCATGCGCGCTGCCGCTGAAGAAGTCATTGGTTTCCGGCGCCCACAACCACGGAACCAATGGTACGATCAGAAAAAGTGTCGTACAATATCTGAGTTCGGTATACATGCAAAGTTGATTAGGCTTTGCAGAATGACGTTGAGCAACACACGCAGCTCTGTCAATGTAGGAAATGACCTCTCCGAAACCTTCAATACCGAAAGAGGTTTCAGGCAAGGCGATCCACTGTCTTGCGATCTCTTCAACATCATCATGGAGGGGATCGTACGAAAGGCCGGTGTGCATCGTAATGGCATCATTTTCTATAAAGGTGTCCAGCTCCTTGCGTACGCTGATGATATTGATATTGTCGGCAGAACCAAGAGAGATGTTACCGCTGCTTTCGCTGCTATCGAAAAGGAATCAGCCAAAGTGGGTTTGACGATAAATGAGGGTAAAACAAAGTTTATGCTGTCTGCAAACAAGGGAGCGCGGCGTTTAGACTCCCACGTTTCATCCGGCAGCTATAACTTTGAAGTAGTCAAGGAGTTCGTATACCTTGGCACCACTATTAATACCAACAACGAAATCAGCCTGGAGATAAGTTCCAGAGCCCTCTCTCGATCGACAAAACTAAAACTCTACAAGACGCTCGTTTTACCTGTGCTGCTTTATGGCGCTGAGGCATGGGTAGTTCCAAAAACTGATGCAGCCGCTCTGGGGGTGTTTGAAAGAAAAGTTCTTCGCAAAATCTTCGGTCCTGTTCGAGTCGGCGATAACTATAGCCTCCGAATCAACCACGATATATTCAAAGCAACCAATGTTGTCAGCTTTCAAAGCAAATCAATAGCACCTCAAAACTATATTTCAAACGAAAGTTAAGGCTTCAAGACCTTAGGGTGCCAGTAAGTGGGCAATGTCCCCTACATTTTAAAAATATATTTTGTTTGTTCAAATTTCAATTTTCAATTAAATTTAAAATATATATGTTATTTACTGAAGGTTAAATAATAAATTCATATTAAATATTATTAAACATAAAATTGAATTATAATTTTTTGTTTTACCAACATAAAAATGAAAAATTTCTGCGTCCACACTTACGATACTATCGAAACTGTGTCTTTTTTTTATAAGAATTCAAACTCTTTAAAAAATTAAAAGTTTGTTCAATAAAAGGTGAAATAGAATCTAATACATGTTGCAATATTCATAGAATGCGGCATTGTTTATATATATATGTATTTATATTTAAATTGTTATCAATTCTTTTTACAAGTGACTTAATAGATCAGCATTATATTAATTGATAAAGTAATAAACTGGCAATCTGAACATTATAGATTCCAGTTAAGCAGGTCTTGTTATTTTTTATCTTGTGGAAAATATTCTTAAACAAGCATTTATTACAATAAATTTCTCTTTGAGAAATTAACTTATGTTTAGCATTTGATGTCAATTAAATTGTTCTGGTTTCAGTGTTGTACGGATAAAGGTATTTTCGAAAATTCAGGGGAAAGTCGTCATGAGTGGAATACCTCAGTCTCTTGGTTTATAATTCTCTTTAGGTTTCGAATTTCAAAACAAACTAAATATTTTTGGGAAACTGCAACTTTGTAAAATAAAGTCTATTGATTGGGCATAGGATTGGGTAGAGGATAAAAAAATAAAAATGACCATTCGAAAAGATGTTCGATTAGTGGGCCTCAAAAAAAATTGTCAAAAATCAAGTGCATATGCCATAATATTAAAATTTCCTCAACAACAACAACAAGATATAGTTTATTCATGTAAATCCTTTGCTTCACCATTAATGTCAATGGTGGTTTGAGTGTTGGCACAAGTTAACAAATTTGATTGCTTCAAGCGCAGTTTCATAATTTGAATGCTGTGCTTGGACATATTTTGTTTATTTTGTGCCATTTTATCTAGAAATATCCTTTACTGTTTATATTGTTTTCCCAGTGTAATTAAAAAATAACATAAAACGTTATTTCCATGTAAACGAGAAAGCCATTGTGAAAAATTGTGAATATTTAAATAAAAAAATATCGACTAAAATGCCACTTATTAAGATGCAACTACAAAAAATATACACAAAACATGTTATTATACGATTAAAATTACATTCACATAAAAAACAAAGGTTTGACTAGTGTTAAATTCATAACAACAAAAATTGTCCCATCCATGGCAAAATAACGCCATTTTTTTTTGGTTTACATATATTTTTTTCACTCGCCTTTCTTTCGAAAATCATCTTAAATGCAAAAAATATAACCAATTCTAGGTGAACTGCACATATTACCCTTCATTTTCCAATAAAAAAATTTTAATTTTTTAAGTCTCAAAAATATGCACTTTAATTATATAAAAAAAAAACAAATCAAAATTATTTTTAGTGCTTGGCACAGAAGCAGTAAGCACGTTTAATCTTTCCGAAATCTACTCAAAAGTAAGCATACAACGAGACTGTTCGATGGCAGTCGAAATTTTAGCATTGCCAGTATGAGAAGTGCATTTCACTCAATGTCCCATTCATGACGATGTCCTACTCATACCTACATGCAAATCTTGAGCTGTTTCAAGAACATGCTTATTTAATACAAAATGCAAATACAGTTTTTTACTATTTTTCAATAACTGAACATATAATTAATATAAATTTATTTTGATATTTTATCAAATTAGTATCATTTCTTATTTTATCACTTTAAGTTTATACATTTATATAAAAATTTTTTTTTTTATAACTTAGAAAGTAAAACTTTATGTGCTTCATAGACAAGATATTGAAAACTGAAAGTAAGTAAACATTTATCCACTTTGGTTTACAAAACAGCGAAACGAAGTAGCTTATAAGATGCATATTAAAAAATAAGCTACAATAATTTTGACATGCAATTTTCCTAAACTAAAGCGGTCTAAAAGTGGTCAGTCTTATTAATTTTTTTATTACAAATATTAATAAAATCTTTGTGTTTTAAAAATATATACATATATATATATATATTAGGGCGGGTCGAATTAAAAATCGCTCAATGCTCTGTGAAAATCGTATTCTGGGGATCAAAATAAGAAACTTTGCCGAAGGAACCATACCTCTAAAACGAATTCTGATGTCCCTCAATTTGGGTCGAACTTTTGGGTAGGTGCAAATTTTGAAAAATCCCACTTTGACCCTTTTAGAGTGCTCCAATCGAGTCCAAATGTATGACCGACCCCCACTAACTTTGGAGGCCCGACCCACCCATGCCAGTGGCACACCCCCTGGAACCCCCCTGTGGGGTTCTCTATACAAACATTTCAAAAAATCACCAGTTTTGGCACTTTTCATGAAAAAATCAGCGAAATGGCTATGTTTTTTCTTTATTTTTATTTATTTATTTATAATAATATTTATTATTTATTTATAATAATATCTATTTTTTCTCTTTTGAAATTTATTTAGTCAGAACATATGTAAATGAAAAAATTAATTTAAGTTAGTTATAGAAAAGAAACTAAAAAAATTATTGTTTGAAGTCTTTTTTACTTTCAAGTCTGGGCAATTTCGCACGGCTCTCAAATGTCGTCGCCATAACAGCCTCTACATTTTCCGGTATAACCCGTTTGGAAACGCTAGCTAGCAATTGAACATGTCGTTCCGTTCCTTGTATGTGTGATGCAATTTTTGGATCATTAAACGGTGGATCATCTTGATTCAAATATTCTTTCAATGTATCGTACGGAATGCTTCGCGTGAATGGTGGTTCAAATACGTTATTTATGTCATTCATATTGATCATTTCCGTGTAACTTGTGCAATTAATTTTTATATCTGGTAATGATCTAACCGTTTGCGACCCACTTCTTGTCTGCATTTCTCTTTTTCTCTGCGAACTTTCCATTTATCCATGATGAGAGGTTTGCCATGCTTATCTTTCATTTTAAAATCTTGGAAAAGAGCGGTTCCCAATGCCGCTGCTACTCTATCAGGCACACCAAATCTGTCACATACCAAGGCAAAGGTAAAACAATCGTATCTCTCTGTGTATTGTGAACTTGTGCTTCTATCCATATCTTCTTGAACCGGTGGCGGTGCGTATGTTGAATCATCGGGATCTTGGTATGTTGGCATTGATGACATAGACGTTGCTCCTTGCTCTTCAGTTTCCATCACAACTGCATCCATTGTTAGTCTTCTCTGATTATGTTGATCGTGCATGAACTCTTTGAGGCGTTCGGGAACCCAGCCGCATGCACATGGAGCTGACTTCAAATCGCATTTACATGTTCCAATGTAAAAAATTGTGTCCAGAGATTTTACATACTCTGTAAATTGTTGGGTTTTGTTTCTTCTCTTGATTTGCTCTTGATACTTGTCAAGCAATTTATTCAATTTATTAAATACACTTTTTTCAGCATTATTTCCATACCAACTTTTTCCCAAATTCCATTCAACTTATCTTGTACTTGAATAGTGCATGATTTATGGGAAAACTTTTTTTGTTCTGTTTTAGCACGTTCGCTTAAGTAAAAATAATATCTCAAGATATCCAGATGGGTTGGTAAATTAAGATCAGTCAAATCAGTAGACACACCAAAAACAGTAACATCGTGCTTGGGTATATGACTCATTGGGTTTTCGATAGTTGTTGTTGCTTCATCTTGCGGTGTAGAGGATGGTGGATTCATTGTAAACTTTTTGATTTGGAATGGTCAACTTCACTTATTATTTTTGTTTTAAATATTTTTTTATCTGAAATTAGCACTTCACACTTTGAGTTCTTCACAACGACTTAATGCATTCACAAAAACTGTTGCGTTATATATGGTCTACGAGATGAGGTAATAAGAATGAAATGGTAATTTCAATTCTACCTGCTGTGTCTTGTGGTGGCTTAAAAACGCACACAAGCAATTTTAGGATCTGCAATTGTGTCACAGTGATACCTTAATTTTTTAAAAGGGTTGCGGTGCATTCCAGTGATACCTTAATTGTTTAAATGGTTGCATAAAACGCGCATTTCTTAAGAAGGTGCCATAAAATACCCACAAAAAGGGTTGTAAACACAACCTTCATTTCTTAAGTAGGTGCTATAAAAAAACTACACAAGTAAGTTTACGACATGCAGCTGTGTCTTGTGGTGCCTTAAAAAACGCACACAAGCAATTTTCCGGTTTGCAATTGTGTCACAGTGATACCTTCATTTTTTAAAAGGGTTGAATAAATTTCTAAAGCTAAAAAAATCTCCAAAAAGAAGAAAACATAGGCATTTCGCTGATTTTTTCATGTAAAGTGCCAAAACTGGCGATTTTTTGAAATGTTTGTATGGGGAACCCCCAGGGGGTTCCAGGGGGTGTGCCACTGGCATGGGTGGGTCGGGCCTCTAAAGTTAGTGGGGGACGGTCATACATTTGGACTCGATTGGTGCACTCTAAATGGGTCAAAGTGGGATTTTTCATAATTTGCCCCTACCCAAAAGTTCGACCCAAATTGGGGGACATCAGAATTCGTTTTAGAGGTATGGTTCCTTTGGCAAAGTTTCTTATTTTGATCCCTAGAATACGATTTTCACAGAGCAATGGGCGATTTTTTTGCCTCCCCACAAATCGACCCGGCCTAATATATATATATAAGATCGAGAAGTGAACCTACAAGATTTATGCTGACTCCGATCGGCTCATTTTCTCAAGAAGCTTTACATTATCAGTTTTTACTGTCTGAGGGTTGCCATTGCCTGCGATTCTTCAACATACGGTCCACGCATTTAACCATGCAACCACGACTGACAATGTCATAAGGAGACAATTATTTCATAAGAGATCGAAGATAAATTCATCCGAAGCATCTTTGCATGGCAATATCGAAAAAAAAACTTTTTTTTTGACCAAACGTATTGATCGCCGTATTAAATTTTTCATCATATCTTCGGCATTTACAGTCCAATAATAATGCATGATATACTATAACAATTTTTTGTCTCAAAAAGATAAATTTTTTGTTCCAAAGGTTGCTGACCGCAAGTATCTCGTTCAAGAACTTACCCACTTTATATATTTTGTGGGTAAGTTTATAACAAAAAACTTTTGTAAAAATAGTATTTGGAGTATTTCAGTAGAACTAGTTTTAAAAAATAGTATGAATGATTTTGTTTTTGCCGAAAGTAGGATCGCCTTTTCAAATTTTTCTTCAAGTCTGCGATATTTAGAGTCGAACCTTGAAATATATGTCAATGTTTTTACCTCAGAGAGACCAATTTTGTTTTGCTCCACAGGTTATTGACCTCACGTACCCCTTTTTAATACTTAACCACCAGATCTCAACTCCTACAATATGAATTACAAAAATAAAAGCCAACTCAAATAAAGTTTTCGAAAAGGATTTTTCCATAATATTTATTTTTGTTGAAATTTCTTCCATTTTACATATAAGACATTTTATGAGACTAGGGAATTTCCATTATAGAAAAATTTTATTTGTTGAATTACAATTAGAAAATTTTGAAATAATGTTCAATGTTTTTTATGTGCAGAGATAGAGGCAGTTCTAGCACAGAATACTCAAAATATTATATAAATTTTGGAATTTTTTCGGACTAACTCGAAAATTCGGTAAACAGATCTTGTAGAAAGTAAAGAAAAAAAACGAAATAATCATATACAAACTAAAAAAATACTTCAAGTCCATAATTATATATAACTCTTCTTTACATTGTCATATTTAAGGAGTTGGGGAAAAAAAAACTATCTTAAATAAAAGATCGTAATATTAAAAAACTCTGAGCTAAATTGTACTACTATAGTACTGAATACATATATTTCTCAATTCATTTTTCTGAACTCGTATTATAAATGGGGAGAGAACGTTGTTTATTACATCACTCTTTTGGTGTTTTGTATGTAGTTTGAAAATTTAATAAAGAGAGCACTGAATAAACGCATCCAGCTGAGCATGGTAAACAAACCAAGCTAATGGTTCTCTATTTTAAATTTTTATTTTTAGTCTCATTTCTTAAACTTTACATGCAACCCGATAACTTTTATATTGTTTTGCTTATATTTATGTATATGCTTTTATGTATATGCAATGTATATACATTTAGCAATTGCACAAATTGTATATTCGTGTAGGTCAAGAAAAGGTTTAAGAAGAAATAAAAATACCCGCCACACTGTGTAATTTTTTACTGAATAGAATTAAGCAAATTATATGTGCGGACTATTTAAAATAAAATAAGCTACAAAGTATGTACTGTGATGTTAAATAAAGGGTGAATTAATACGAGCGCTTATTACCACTAAGTCTAAGTCGAATGTTTTTATTTTAAAAATTAGTTGTTTGCAAAAATAAGCATACACATAAAATACTTATTTTGATAGACTTATTGTAACCAAACAAAATGTGGAAATTAATCTATGAGAAATTGGTATGGATATTTTTAGGACTAGGGCAAGGTCATCGATAAATCATATTATGAAAGTTGTTATACGTTAACTTCAAAGAAAGTAGTCGCAAAAAATGTACATGAGAAAGTCAATGCATCAAGAAGCTTCAAACCAGCCACTTATAATATACTATTTTGTCGAAAATCCAAAAGAATGCAAAATCAAAAATATTGTCAATATTTATGAAACAATAAAAAATTGTTTTATAATTTTAGCGATGTAAGAATCACAGTTCTTTTTTAATATAATCGATTGATTGGTATCGATGAACTTCTATCAATGATATTATTCTTATTAATCAAAAGTTTTCATTTTGTGTAACTCAACTTTCTTTTTTTGGATTTAATTTCATATCGATAATAGCAAAATATCATTGAAATAATCATTAGTTCATCAATACATTACTGATTTGAATCGATTAAATAAATGAGCTTAGAATAGATTTTTTTCATTTTATTTTTTGAATTGCAAAAGAACTAGATTTTATATTAGTTTTTATACTTGTTCTTATACTAGTTCTAAACAGTTCTTTGTATAACAGCTCAGCGCTTTTTAGCGCACAAATTTTATGATTAGTTGCTCATAGTAGATAAATCTGCCCAGTTAGAGCATAAATTATGCGCATAGAGAGTAATATATAAGCCGAATTCTTCCGGTGTAGCTATGGTATAGTATATAATTACAAAAATTTCATTTATTTTCTTTCATATCTATATATTGATTGATCTTTATATTGTCGATTTCAAAAGCTTATTTTAAATTTATTTTATTGATTTTTCTATTATTTCCTTGATTAAGATTTTGAACTCTTTTAAAATTACATCGACAATTTTATGTAATTGAGAACAAAATGTGTCTACATTTGCGGGTTGATTGATATCATTACCAATTAAAATTAAAATCAAATATTTTATAGATATTATTAATGAAAATCTTTGACAATATTTTGATAATTAAATTCACCGAACTCCAATTAGTTTGAATATGTATAATTTGATTGTTTGATTGATTCGATTGAAAATAAATAATATTTTCACCGATGATTTCAAAAGCTTATTTAATTGATTTTTAAAAATATATTGTTAATTTTACATCCTATAAAGTGCGTAAATTTATTGTTTGATTATAATCAATTCTAAGAATACAACCTTTTTTTGATATCGATTTCTTCTTATGTTAATTTTCTAGTATATTGATTTTTTGATTTTTAATTTTCTAAAAAGTAGAAAATTTTATTCACTTCAGAGCAAAAAATTTAAAATATATTGTTTTATTTTCATCGATAGCTATAAAACGTAAATTTTTAAACTATTTATTAACATACTTATGTGTTTCGATGATTTCAATAAATTATATTTTTAATAAATTTATCACATGTATCGATATCTTCTTATTTATTGAAAAATTTTTTTTGATAGTGGTCCAGATAAAAAATTTATAATTTCATTCTCTGTAACTTTAATATTTTAAACAATTTTTTGTTAAACTTTGACTGGAATGCATTATTTGATGGAAATAATGCAGAGACATGTTATAATCTTTTTAAAAGTAATGTATTAGCCATATGCGATGCTTGCGTTCCGCGTTTGTCGTCAATTAATCACAAGTTACCGTGGTATACTAAAGGTCTGAAGAAACTGAAAAACCAACGAAATAAGTTTTTTAATTTGTATAAGGCAACAAATGACCCTGCACATGAATTAAAGTACCTGCATTTCATGCGAGAATTTAACTTCCTTAATAAGTTTCTATATAAACAATATATTTTGAGATTTGAATCAAATATCAAATCTAACCCTAAATCATTTTGGAACTTTATCCAGTCAAAAACATGTGGCTCGCAGATTCCTACCCCAATGTTCTTTAAAGACAAGCGCTCAGTTAACATTGCTGATACAGTGAATATGTTTGCTGATTTCTTTAAATCTAATTTTGTTGCTGATAATGACTTTTCGAATGATAGTTTTGAAAACTCCATTGACGCCTTTACTGACATTGGTATCTTATCTGTCTCAGTTAGTGACGTAAAAATTGCTATGAGGAATATGAAGAAATCTTTTAAAGAAGATATTGATGGCTTTGCTTCAGTTATTTTTGTTAATTGCTCACAAGCTTTAGCTGCCCCGCTGTGCAATATTTTTAATAAATCCTTAGTTGAAGGAAATTTCCTTAACTGTTGGAAAATCGCTTCTATCAGCCCTGTCTTTAAGTCTGGTTCTAAAAGCAATGTGGTTAACTACCGGCCAATATCAAAACTATCAAATATATCTAAGCTGTTTGAAAGTATTGTTAAGCTAAAATTGAGTTTTTTGATTAAACATTATATCATCCCGGAACAACATGGTTTCGTTGCTGGGCGGTCAACAGTTTCAAACCTGGCTATTTTCTCTATTTATCTATATTTTTCTATATTTAAGTTGACGTAATTTATACTGATTTTTCCAAGGCTTTCGACAGAGTTTCTCATAAATTATTACTCTGGAAACTACGAAAAATGGGATTCCATTCATCTTTTTGGAGGTGGATAAAGTCTTATTTATCTGACAGGACATGTTTAGTCTGTATAAATAATGTTAAATCATTTAAGTTTGTCGCAACCTCTGGTGTTCCTCAGGGAAGTATCCTTGGACCACTATTTTTCATTCTTTTTATAAATGATATATCTAAATGTATAATAAACTCAAGATTTTTCCTCTACGCAGATGACCTTAAACTATTTAAGAAAATATCTTGTTTAGTAGATGTTGCTGACCTACAAGCTGACATTATTCGAGTGTCATCCTAGAGCGTAGCCAATGGTCTTCCATTAAATTTTTCTAAATGCTTCCATCTTACACTCTCTAAGCTTTAGTTAAATATAATAAGTAATTCATATTATCTGTCTGATTCATTAATTCAAACTGTTCGTGTGTATCGTGATTTAGGGGTTATTTTTGACACTAAATTTACTTTTACTGACCACGTCAATTTTCTTATACCCAAAGCATACTCGCTACTGGCTTTCATTCGCAGAAACAGTAAAGAATTCTTGGATGTGTATACTCTTAAAATATTGTTTACTGCGTTTGTGAAGTCAAGACTGGAATACGCCTCCATTATTTGGAGCCCTTATTAAGTCTCAACTTCTCTAAGACTGGAAAAAGTTCAAAAAAAATTTTACCAGGCATGCCTTGCGGTCTATTAACTTCCATGATCCTTTGCCGCCCTATAATGCTCGTTTATTGCTCTTAGGTCTAAAATCTCTCGATTCGAGACGCAAGATCGCATCTCTTATATTTATATTCGATATCTTATCTGGATCAACTGATTGTCAATCGCTTGTAGAGCTTATAACTTTTAATGTTCCATTAAGATACTTAAGAAAATCTAAACTGTTTTTTATAAAATTTTGTAAAACTAATTATGCATTAAATGAGCCAATTACTAGGGCCTTGATTCTTTTGAATGAGCTTAATGTAATGTATGATTTTGATCTCTTTGTTCCAAAACAAATTTTTAAAAATTTTGCTAATAGCGTCTTCTTAACATAGCATTATTTCATTATTCATAATGTTTATTACTAAGTATATTTATTTCTATTGTTAAATTAGTCTGTAAGGATGTGATTCCATAGACTTTCAAATAAACTAAACTAAACTAAACTAAACTAAACTAAACTAAAATATATCGATAATTTTATTCACCTGACTCTAGAAAGCTATTCAATTTATTGGTTGTTGTTATCGACTAGGTTCGGAATCATATTTATTATATTTATTTAAAAATATATATATAATAATATATTCACTTTTTTATTCACAACTATTGGTAGTTGTTATTGAACTAGGTTCGGAATGATATTTAGCCTTGGCCAAAAGTGTTCTATTCATTTTTAACTTTTTTTTTCATACACTATCCATTTTTCTAAACAATTTATTTTTAATTCATGTTTCGCTTTTACTCGATGTAAATATCACTAACCAATCTGACAAAATGATAAACATCTTCAGACACTACAGTAATGTAACGTTACAAATGGAATAAAGGTATGTATCGATTTCAAATATCACATTGTGGTTCAAAGTGTTTTTCTTTGAAATTCAACATTTATTTGATTCAGGCAAGAATTAAAATGAAATACCAAAAAAAATTAAATGCTTACGTTGTGCAGTTCAAAATACCCTAATCGGTTTCGTCATACTGGGTCACATCTGAATCAGAAGAAAAGCGGCAGAAAAAAACTTACTACCAGTAGAGAGTATCGATTTTTGATAAGAACGTGCATTAAAAATCGTCGAAAAAGTTCAATTGAGCTGGCTGCTAAAGTAATGGAACAGTTTGGAAAAAACAATCTCACCTAGAACGGTAAGAAGGTGGCTCTGGAAGAATGGACTCAAAGGCCGTAAGGCAAGAAAAAAACCATGGCTCGCGGAACAAAAAAACTATAAAATCGTTTGGAATGGGCAAAAAAAATACCAACATTTTACTGAGGAGGACTGGAGTAACGTCTTATGATCAGACGAATCAAACTTGGAAGTACGAGTAAGCATTACAATGAAATCACGAACTTAGCAAACGCTTAGAGCTGCTTAGAGTTGTCACCCAATTTAATTTTTTCGAGCTTCTAAAATAGGTAATTTTTTTCTTTTTTACAGTTTTTTGGTTCTCCTGGTGCAACCTTTGGAGACAAACAGTAGGTGAGGAGTACAACCCAGAATGCGTAGTAGCTACCATTAAACAGAGAGGAGAAAGTGTTATGACCTGAGTCTGCATGGCTGCAGACTCAAAAAAGTATGTAAACGTGAAGATGCTAACACCATCTTTTACGCTTATTTTTGGTGAGACGAACATGCGCTATGTCCTTTTTCAGCAAGACAATGCACCTTGTCACAAGTCCTCACTTTCATTGCGATGGTTTGTTGAAAACGGCATTGTACTCCTTCCGTGGCCTGCGCAGTCCCAAGATCTTAACCCTATTGAGCGTCTTTGGGGAATTTTAAAATCTAACATTATTAACATTAATAAATGAATATCTTTAGAAAATATATCGATATTTGTATTCATTTAAGACCACGAGGCTCGAAGATTTATGACTGGTTGTTATCAAAGTAATAACTAATCAGTTTCTTATTGATCTGATAAACCGTTTTATCTATTATTTTTAAATCCAGTTGCTTAATTTATCGATTTTTAAAATTTTCATCTAAAAAAAAAACGAAATTGCCATCTCAGCCTTTGAAAGGACTTTGACCGAGCTTCTTATGATCAATTGTGTTGTGTGTGATGTGAAATGTTTGCACACAAATGATCGAGAACTAGACCTACATGTTTTACGCCGACTCCGAACGGCTTATTTTCTCAAGAAGCTTTTCATGGCAGTTTTTACTCTCTGAGGTTTGCCATTGTCTGCAGAGAGGTGGAAGCCGAACAGAAAAATTAATTCAATTGAAAAAATATTTTGTGCCAGATGGAGGATTCGAACCTGGGTTCTCTGGCGTAAGAGTCACACACTCTACCCACTACTCCACGGCGTAAAGGGTAAAATTTTCATCTACTTAATTTAAAAATAATTTATAACATATATTTAAGGATAATATTATTTAAGCTTGAAAATTTACTGGCTTTTTAATTCGATAAAGTTAAGCGTATGATAAATTTTTATGCATTTTGTAATGATTATAAAATTATATCTTTTTTTTTAAATTTGGTTTACGAAAATCTTTTAATACATGCATAAATTTATATATTTGATGTCAAAAAAATGGAAATTTTTTGGTTAACTGTTATCGAAAGCATTAGATTTTTTAACGATCATATACCGATTGATCTATTTTTTGATTTATTTCAAAATAAAAATTTTGTTTATAAATTTTTTTAAATTTTCATCGATTTATCTTATGAATATCTTTCAAATATATGTAAAATTTCATTTGCTTGAATTAAAATATACAAATTTTCAATATTGTAATTCATAAGTATATAAATATTTTGACTTTCAAACAATATTTTTTACTTTTTATCGATTCATTCTCATCAAATTCATTCAAATTCATTATCACAAGAAATGATTCATATTCTACTCTATTTGCTTCAACACAATAATCAAATTATTTATTACTTCCTTCCAATTATATATTTTATGAACTTCACTTAACTTTACTAATTTATAAAACAAATAAAAAATATGAAATTTCAACAGATGCAACGGAAACTTCTAGGAAGTAATGACTTTTCGATTTTTCTGCATAATTCGCACTCTTAATTTGAAAATTTTAATGATTATTAAAATGTAATAGATAAACATTCTGATTGAAAATTATTTGCTTTGTTAAATTTTCACAGAAATACTGTGAAGTATAAATTCAATATTTGTGCAGTCTATATAAAATTTTCACACGAAAGTGTGAAGCTAAAAGATCACAAAAGAAGAAATATTGAAATAGATAAATAACATTTTTTTTTTTTTAAATACTCAATACTTATTCAGAATCATTAGAAAATCTATTAATTTCAAAAAGAAACGCGCTATTGACGTTGACAACAACAATAACAGCAACAACAATGAAACAACCAAGTCTTAACGTATTGTCATCAATCTAAGACGTAAGCTCAACGGAGGCAAATATTTATATACTTTGACGCATGTGATGTGTTGATAGTTTGAATATAAAAACTAAACTGCAAGTGGGTAGCTATGTTATATGACACAAGTACACCATAGACCTTTGAACGAATATAAACGTTAAGTTGTTTTAATTATTAACTGTTACTGTTTTGTACATTGTACACTCGAAGCATATATATGAAGTTGACAGTTCAAAAGTCACAAAGTTACTCTGAAAATTAGTGCAGTTTCTATTTGAAAAAAAAAAAAATTTCTCAGGTTATTCAAATAATTTCAAATAATTAAAACAATTCAAATAATTTACAGTATATAACTGTTTCCAAAATTGCTAATACTAAATATATCTGTGTTATAAGAGCAAAACATAAAAAAAAAAACGTAAACGGTTAACAAAAATTTTAACATAGAAGCATAACTCGTAAGAAATAGTTGAAAATTCAATATACGAGTTATAAAAACAAAAACTCAGACTATTAAGATTTGCGAGATGAGCTTCAGATTGAGAACTTCGAAATTCTTTCTTCAAAGAACTCAATAGTTTCAAAAAACTCACAGTAGCTATCATAAAAGAATTTAAAAAATTTTACTCAAATATTAATATTATATAATTCATATGCGAAGATTTAACCGACATAACACTGATGTTGGAAAAAGAATTGTTTACGAAATGTTGGTGACAAATTGCTTTTCCAATATTCAAACAATATTTATAAATAATTTTTCCTTTTCGAAAATAAAAATCATTTATTCCTTATTTAATTATTTATTTAGATATATTTATTCCTAATTCCAAACTTTCTTAATTCTTAATTCATTATGTAAAATTCATAATTCACCATTAACCATGCCATCTGTACTCCTTTTGGGAGAATCATCCTCCTTTTTAAAACTTTCAAAACTTTCAAAAACCTCCGAACCTCAAAAACTCCTTTTTTGCCTTGAATCCTTCTTTTAGCATCTAATCATCCTCCTTTAATCCCAAATTATAACACAAATTTTTTAACGATAATAGCCCGAACACATTGAGCGCAACAAGCTTTGTCGAGACTATGTGGCGATGTGCAATTTGAACGAGCAGAAATTGTACGACACACCTGCCAACTCGCCGCAATTGCACATGGAGTTTGACTTCGTCAAAAACTATTGTTGCCAAAGTAAACTTCAACAATGGAAAAACGGAAAAGATTTCAGTGGTGCTGCGATAGGTTGAAATCTTCACCCATTTGGACACTGAATATTGCGACTACAAGGAAATGGGTAGGATAATTGAGATTCTATGCCTGCCCGGTTCAACTGCTTCTACTTAAAGAGTATTTGCTGCGATGAATAAGATGTGGAATATAGAGAAAAAGCAACTACTAGTCAGCACGCTAAAGGACATTCTGACCACTAAATTGAATTTGAATATTTCATGCCTACAATTCTATTCGTTCATCAAATTGCAACCGGATATGCTTCGCCAAATCTCATCGAAATTGAAATATAATGTGAACAACGACGATCAAACAATTGACGAAGATGAATTGGGGGAAATGCACTTGGAATACGATCTTGACAACGTATAGCGAAGAAGACAGATAGACAGACAGACATACAGACGGGCAGATGGAGTAAAAAGAAATTAGCTAAGGACCTGAAAATATGTCACATTGTTTGGTGTGTCCAAATTCGCACATACACATTAAAACGTGTTTTTCATCGTTAAATATTGATCCTCCTTTTATGCTTATTAAATAAAAAAACGTCCTTTTTGGCAAAATTTGGAAGGAAAATCCTCCATTTTGACAAAATTGAGATGGAATGGTAATTCATCATTTATTATGCTTTATTCGTCACTCAACATTCATTATCCTTTATACATAATTCATCATTCACCCACCATTTATTTATCATTCATTCATCATTTATTCATTCATCATTAATTCATCATTCATTCATCATTCATTCATCAGTCAATCATCATTCATTCATTCATAAATGGTTCATCATTCATTCGTTCATCATTCATTCGTTCATCATTCATTCATTAATCATTCTTTCATCATTCATTCATACATAATTCATTCAACATTCATTCAACAATCACTCATCATTCATTCATCATTCATTCACCATCATTTATTCATCATTTATTCATCATTTATTCACCATCATTCATTCATAATTCATTCATTCATCATTCATTCTTCATTCAATCATCATTTATTTATCATTCGTCAGTCATTTATCATCAATTATCAGTCATTATTATTAATTTTATCATTTTTTATTTATGTATAATTTTTAAAAATAAAAAAAGAAAAAAAAAAAAATAAAAAAATTTTCTTTTACAAGATATAGGAAGGAGTGAGAAATATTTTTTAACTTTTTTCAAACAAACTAACTCTAGACTTTAAATATGCAAATGTCAAAATAATAGGCAAATGATTAAATATGCAAATGTCTCAAAATCAAATTTAAAAATTCATTCATCATCATTCGTTCATAATTCAATCATCATTCATTCATCATTTAAAAATTTAAAAATTCATTCGTCATCATTCATTCATAATTCAATCATCATTCAATCATCATTCATTTATCATTGATTCATCATTCATTTATCATTCATTCATCATTCATTCATTATTCATTCATCATTCATTCATCATTCATTCATCATTCATTCATCATTCATCATTCATTCATCTTTCATTCATCATTCATTCATCATTCATTCATCATTCATTCATCATTCATTCATCATTCATTCATCATTCATTCATCATTCATTCATCATTCATTCATCATTCATTCATCATTCATTCATCATTCATTCATCATTCATTC
Organism: Coremacera marginata; assembly: GCA_914767935.1. Lineage (NCBI taxonomy): Eukaryota > Metazoa > Arthropoda > Insecta > Diptera > Sciomyzidae > Coremacera > Coremacera marginata. The sequence goes on from OU612044.1 coordinate 22,617,453, forward strand.
ATCATTCATTCATCATTCATTCATCATTCATTCATCATTCATTCATCATTCATTCATCATTCATTCATCATTCATTCATCATTCATTCATCATTCATTCATTATTCATTCATCATTCATTCATCATTCATTCATCATTCGTTCATTATTCATTCATCATTCATTCATCATTCATCATTCATCATGCATTCATCATTAATTCATCATTCATTCATCATTCATTCATCATGCATTCATCATTCATTCATCATTCATTCATCATTCATTCATCATTCATTCATCATTCATTCATCATTCATTCATCATTCATTCATCATTCATTCATCATTCATTCAAAATTCATTCATCATTCATTCATCATTCATTCATCATTCATTCATCATTCATTCATCATTCATTCATCATTCATTCATCATTCATTCATCATTCATTCATCATTCATTCATCATTCATTCATCATTCATTCATCATTCATTCATCATTCATTCATCATTCATTCATCATTCATTCATCATTCATTCATCATCATTCATTCATCATTCATTCATCATTCATTCATCATTCATTCATCATTCATTCATCATTCATTCATCATTCATTCATCATTCATTCATCATTCATTCATCATTCATTCATCATTCATTCATCATTCATTCATCATTCATTCATCATTCATTCATCATTCATTCATCATTCATTCATCATTCATTCATCATTCATTCATCATTCATTCATCATTCATTCATCATTCATTCATCATTCATTCATCATTCATTCATCATTCATTCATCATTCATTCATCATTCATTCATCATTCATTCATCATTCATTCATCATTCATTCATCATTCATTCATCATTCATTCATCATTCATTCATCATTCATTCATCATTCATTCATCATTCATTCATCCTTCATCATTCATCATTCATTCATCATTCTTCATCATGCATTCATAACTTATTCATCATTCGTCAGTCATTAATCATCAATTATTAATCATTATTTGTAATCAGGCGCACCCAAAGCTATTTTCATCAGAGAGGAAGGGGCAAAACATTCTATCAAAGTGGTAAAATCAATCCCACCAATTCTCTCTTACAATATATGGGAAGGTTATAAGGAGTGAGCTTTTTTCATACAAACTAAATTGGAAATTCCCTCATATTGACCATGAAATTTAAAACTAACTCGAGACCTTAAAAATGCAATTGTCAAAATAATAGGCAAAAAATTAATATGCAAATGCTTCAAAATCATATTTGAAAATTTCTCAAAAACGGCACCGTTCATTTTCGTATAGGGTATAGCATAATGTTAATGTTAATGTTTTGTTTGGAGATGCGCACTGCGACCTATATAGATCTATTGTACCTCCTTCTTGATGCTCCGCTCTTGACGGATTACAGAATCTCATCCAGACCTAGTTCTCTGATGAATTTGAGAATATTTTTCGGTTCGATGGATGAGATTTCCTCTTGACTCAGCTCGTAGTTCCCCAGTGTTGCCTTGCGCTTGCGAGCTACTGCGTCACAGTTGGTAAGTAGGTGTATTGGAGTCTCCTCCGCTTCTTCGCAGAAACGGCAGTTGCTGTCGGTTTCGATGCCCAATTTCTTCAGGTGGTATTTCAGTTTACAGTGTCCTGTAAGAAACCCCGTAAGAATTCTTAGATTCGGTTTGCCTAAGCTTATGTGCAATTTTGCTCTCCGAGAGTTAAAATCTTTGAGGAGCACTTTGGATTGTTTTAGCTTTGGGAGGGTATAGCATAGAAAAGTGATTCGTCAGATAACATCAGAAAAACTTATCAAATCACTAAGAGCAAAAAATGTTTGTCAATTTGCACAGTAGTGTAATTCAAATTCTTAAAATTTAAAATCCAAATTTTTTTAATTTAAACTAAAAAAATCTGAATTAAAAAATCAACGAACTTAAAATCAAAATGACTTTTTTCAAAAATCAAAATAATAGGAGTAAGCGAGCGAAGCTCCCATTTGATCAACTTATTCGCATAATGTTATCGGAATCAGATCTCAGCAATGGGTTGGCCGATTTTTAAGTTTTTTTCACTGAACAGTTATGCGCTTCGCAAACTAGGTCGTGCTGAAGCCCAATTTTTTTCATTAATTTGAAAACTTTTACTAAAATCAAATTGTAGGTTTAAACACAAACTATTGAACAACTTCAAAAATTTTATGTGTAACAATTTTAACTTGTGAACTAACGCGAACGCTGTCAGCGTCGTTGGTTTTTTGTTGCTTTTTTGTTTTTTTTTTTTTCTGTGTACTTGCAGAATATTTATAGAATCATACATCAGCAATAGTTTGACCGATTTTAAAATTTTCTTCACTGAATAGCCCCTTCTTTCCAAAATTGAGTCATAACAAAGCGAAATTTTAATAAACACTAAAATTTTAATTAAGACAAAACAAACTAAAATCAAGTTTGTTGCCTAAAACACAAATTATAGAACAATTTCAATAATTTTTTGTTTATTGAAAATCGCCGTGTCTTCCATAATGTCAACTTGTGCACTGATGCGAGCGCGGAAAGCAAACGCTTTTTATTTTTTTATGTTTTTTGTTGTTGGTAACTTTTTCTTGTGCCACTTATTCAAGCAATTGTTCTTGTGTTTGACTCTCTGTTGGTGCAACTCATTTGCAGAATGTTATCGGGGTCAGATCTCTGCAATTGGTTGACCGATTTTTAAAATTCTTTTGTTGGACAATGTTCCGCTTCTAAAGACCGGTCCTTACGAAGTCTGAATTGGTAAATTTTTATTATTTAATTTAAGGGGTCCAAAAAGACTCATAAAAAGATATTCAATTAAAAATAAAAACTTTTATATATTGTTTTTAACTTATATGTTTTATCAGCATGCTTTGTTTAAAGAGATTACTACAAACTATATTAACTGAAGTTGTTTAACTAACAAATTTCTACTTCCCCTTTAAAAATGTGTAGTTTTTTATGATTTTCAAAAATTTAAGTTTTTATTGTATTCTTTTTTATTGTATAACTATATTATTAATTTAATTATAATAATAACATAACACACAAAATAATTTAACAGTATTTAAAAATAAAATAATAAACTAGGACATTAAAAAAAAACGAAAAGCTGCAAGTCAAATCAATACAAACTTCAGCCGGTTTTGCGAAATTCACAGACAAAAAGAAAACAAAACAAAAAAGACAAAAAAAAACTATTCATTAGATATTCAGCGCTTGTAACTCGTTAAAACAACTCAAAAATTAATGCATGCTAATTAATGAGCATTGCGAAGAAGACAGATAGACAGACAGATAGACGGGCAGATGGAGTAAAAAGAAATTAAGTTAAAGACCTGAAAATATGTCACAATATTTGGTGTGTCCAAATTTGCACATACCAATTTTTTCAAATTATTGCAATTTTTATGTTAAGTTGTTATTGTTACTTTTCTTAGTTATCGTTATATATGTATTTATTAGTATGTAGAAAATGTGGCCAAAAAGCAGCAAACAAGTCTAAGAAATGCGGCTAAATGATAAAAATGAAGTTGATGGTGATGCTGTTGTTATTATTAATGATGACAACAATGAAGCTAATGGTGATGATAATGATGATGATGATGATATTAATGATGTTGCTGTTGGTGTGGCTGTTGATAAAATGTGCCGATGTTGAAAATAAAAATGTGTAAAATAGTTAAATAAATAAAAGCCAAAAGCTTATCAAGGCGCGCAACGTTTATGCAAATGTGTGATAGATGATGATTATGTCTAAAGACTATAAGTATGTGTGTGTATGTGTGTGTGTGTGTGTGTGTGTGTTTGCAAGCTAGTGCGCTTAAGCCTTTAAGCTTCGAAGTCTGCTGTTGATTGTTAACAAATACACTTGAGGAATTTTTGTTAAAAGTGAAAGTATATTTTTTTCTTTCTTCTACATTTTATTGGCAGTCTTGTTTTAGTTATACGATGAAAAAAAAAATTGAACCAAAATTTATTCTAGCCAATTTTTGAATAATTTCTCTACTTTTAACTTCTCGAGCATTCTTTGCAGCTTTTGAACTTTGCTTATATATGTTTCTCTCCAACAGCAGTGCGTTTTTAAATATTTACATGTAAATTTTTTGAATCAATATAAGAAACTATTTTTTCTTTTTGTTTTTTTTTTGTGCTTAAGATGACTTGTTAAAAATATATTCGCGCTTAAATTTGGTTTAATAAATTCAAATTATAGCACAGAAGATGTTTGTTGACATTATCAATTTTCAATGAGTACCTTCTAACCGGAGGCCTCACACTGTTTACTGATCAGTACATCCGCCAATGGCCAATGACCGCTTGAAGGGCAAGAACGGTCTAGTGAATTTTTCACCCAAAATATTGTTCTAGTATGTGTTATTAAAATAACAAATTCATCAATAAATAGCTTTGAGAATTCATCCAATATACACGCAAAGAAATTTTTCGTTTACCGCAACTGAAAAATTCACCAACTATACTTCGTTTGCGACACACACCGAGAAAAAAAAGCAAAAGGTTGGGTAAAGAGAATTGTATGGGAATAATAAACTTATGCTTATTCACCTAAGCAATTTATTGTTTAATACATTGCTTTGAAAGCACATACTTCGATACCTTGCCAAAAAAAAAAAAATCTCACCTAAGCCCAAAATCTAAAAACACAAAATTAAAAAACAACTAGCGTGGATGGCTTTAGCACAGTTTTGAGCTATTTTCTGCAAAAAAAAAATACAGTTGCGTCATTAGACATGCGAGAGAAGGATAGATTTGATAATTTAATGGTTTTTTTTTTTAATAAACCACTCTTAAATTCAAAAATTACATAAAATAAATTAAAAAACACACGTTAATATTCACACCAGTCAATTTTATTACATTTCATCAACAAAAAGAAAAGAAAAAAAATTTCTTTGCCCGACGTGCGGAATCGAACCTGGAACGTTTGGTGCCAGTCCATCGCTCTACCCACTGATCCAAGTAGCCTCGCTACTACTTGTTGACATAACTGCAGTTATGTTAACAGATGCTGTATTAACAAATGCAGTCAACAGTATTCTGTTGATAGCCATACAACAAAAATCTTTTAATAGATTATTGTGTTATGCTGCAGAATAGCTTCAGTTGTAATTAATATTCAATAAATCACTCCGCGTAACGAAGGAGTTTGGCTCAATGCGTGGTGTAGTGACTTTATACACAGTGGTATCGGCTGGTTGGGGGTTCGAATCTCAATGGCATGCGAAGGTAACATTTTTGTATTTGATATTTTATTTAATTTAATGTTCTTGTCATTAATTTCTAAGAAAAAAACGATGTTGATAAAAGAAAAATTTGTGTTTTGCCGATTTCAGTCAAGCAAATCACAAAAAGAGAGGCGGCAGCTTCAAAAAAAAAGGAAGATAAAAAAACCAAAGCCAGGAAAAAGTTATATTTTTGAAATTCAATTTTTTTTTTAAAAGTAGTGTAAAAGCTGCCGCCAAATATTAAAACCAAATACTTGGTTAATTTATCACCCAACTCAAAATTAGCAAGTCAACATGTAAAACTTATGTGTTTTGATGAAGTACTTGGGAGGCTGAAAACTGCCATAGCCATAATAAAAATTATACTAGGTTTTGTTCAATTTAACATAAGCTTTTTTCTCGGTGTATACTCAACGCAAACGAATATTCAGCTGTCTCTTACGAAAAAAATAAACTAAAAATATTGAAAAAGCAACAATTTCAAACCTCATAAATTTAATATGATTTAAAATAATATACTTTTATGCTTTCATCGTTGGGAATCGAACCCCTACTTCGTCTATTGTATTTTCAGTCTACTAATATTCGGCTAGTGCTGCTTATATGTCAAAAAATAAAATTGTTTTTAATTAAAAATGTTCGTTTATGAGAAAAGAAGTTCGTTTCCTACAAACGAAGTTTTAAGTTATAACAAATAAATTCTTCATTTACCGAAATTGATAAAACGCACGCGATTATGACAAACAAAATTAATTTCCTGAAACTAAATAACCCGTTCCACGCAAATGTTTCCGTTTGTCGTTCCTGTTAAAACTATTGCAATCAACGTTTTCAAGCACGATAAACGAAGTTCGTTTGCGACAAACTGGCGATAAACAAAAATATCACTTCTGGACAATTTCATCTCGATGAAGATGTTTTGTATTAATAATGGAGTTACACAGAGCACCAGTTAAAATTTGCATTGTAAACTAAAATCCAAATTCTGGATGAGTTTTGAATGCTAATTTCAAAACTTATCATAAGCGAATTTAATACCACATTTTTCCGATTAGAAAAAAGAAAGTTCTATCCTCACTTAGACCACGAAATTTAATTGTAACCAAATGGGCTTAAAGAAAAGAGTTTATCTAAAAATTAGAGTTAATGTGCAAAATTTCAAGACATTCCCTTAATGTTTTTAAGATATTTTACGTTTAAAATAAAGCCACTTTGTATGGGAAGTGGGCGTGATTTTCATTCGATTATGCCATATATCATACAGATGGTTTATATTAATTATCAAAGCTTATGTGCAAAATTTTAAAACATTTCTTTAATTTTTGCAGATTTTTAAGAGATTTTACGTTTAAAATAAAGCCACTTTGTATGGGAGGTAGGCGTGGTTTTCATCCGATTTTTCCAAATTTCATAGCGAGGATTAAGATTGAAGCAAAGCAAAGCTAACGTGCCAAATTTCAAGGCATTTCTTTAATTTTTGTGGATTTTAAAGACATTTTACGGTTAATATAAAGTCACTTTCTATGAAAGGTAGGCGTGGTTTTTATCTGATTTGGCTGATTTTCTTTTTGAACTCGATCTTTCTTTTTTAAAAAAAAACTTATATTTTGAATTTCATCGCGATAGCTTTAAAATTTCGGCTGTAATCGTGTCGATAGAGGGACAGACGGGCAGACAGACGTACACACGGTAATCGACTCAGTACGCGTTGGGGTATAAAAATAAAGATGGATTTTGAACGGTTATAATAGGATGGATATGGATGACTGATTTTGTATGTTGGGTATGCAATGGTAATATGATGGATTAGTATCCAAATAAACAACAAATCGTAGTCGGATTCGTTTTCAATTCGAAATGAATATGATATCTCGGATTCACCATCGCGAATTCACAAATTCGAAACAAGTTCGCAATAATCCAAATTAGCGAATCCGAGAATTTTCGTGAAAACATTTTCAAAAAACTTGAAAAAATTATGTGTAGAAATAATTGATATAAAAAAACAGACACGAAGTAATAGAATAAAAGATACAAATTTTCACAAAAATATTGCGTATAAAAACTTATGAAAAAATCTTTTCATAAGTCTTTTTTTCATATAAAATTTATGAAAAAAAATAAAAATAAATAAAAATTTATTAAAAAAGGTTAATAAAAATTACTTCTCTTAAAAAAAAATGTTTGTATAAAAAACAGCCTTGTTATGCCGAGAATTTTTCGGGTAGACGAAATTATTTATATAAAAAACAGACAAGAAATAATGTAATAGAAGAAAATTTCATAGTAGAATTTATAAAACAAAATAAAAGTATTAACAACAGAAAGTTAAAAAAAGAAATACGTTTTTAAAAAGTCGTCTTTGTTCGTCGAAACGAATAGTCGGTCAAGCTTATTGTATGAGAAGTTTTCCCATAAAATAAGAAATGAACATAAAATAAAAGTTAATTTTGATTTTGTGCTATGGTTCATCAATCATAAAAAATATCTCATATTTTCGCCAGTTCGAAAACGATAGGATTATTTTTAAAATCTCGGTTTATTTTCGAAAACATTTCGATTATTTTAAAAATCTTGTTGGGGAAACGAAGTGTGAACTTTTTCCGCTCTCGGATTCAAAACGATACGAGAACAAATTCCGTTTTCGAACTAAATACACAAGATCGAAATACACAAGAGAAGTTTATTGGGATGATGGTATAGTATTAGGTATGGTATGATAATACTTTATGATGGTATTGTGTGTTACATACAATATGATGGATTTGGTATGATGAGCATCATGTGATGATATATGATGTTATTTAATCAGAAATTCAATTTGATGGGAGTCGTATGGGGTTGGTATGATGAGTGATGGTATGGTAAGATGATATAGTATGATAGTATGGCATGATGATATGGTGTTATTTAATGAGAAATAAAATATGATAGGTTTTGGTACGATAGGTATCTTGCATTGGTATGTTATTATGGTATGGTGTGATAGTACGGTATGATGACGGTATAATGTGATGGTATGGCATGATGTTAGGATATGAGGAATACGATATGATGAGTTTGGTACGAAGGGTATCATGTGATGCCTTAGTACGATGGCATAGTATGATGGCATTGTTTGAAGAATTTGATGATACTATGTGATGGTATGTTTTGATGATATAGTATGGTATGATTGATGATAGTATAGTATGCTATGACATATGATGGTATAATATGATGGTATGGTAGAATGGTATGGTGTGATGATATGGTTATGATGGTATTGTATGATGAATACGATATGATAGGTTTGGTATGATGGATATCATGTGATGGTCAATGATGGTCAGTGTTGTCAGTAAATTTACCATTTTTTTCGACATTTTTGGTTTCTACCACTTTAACCACCCGCTATTTGCATTTTTCCAAAATCTACCCTTTTTTTCATTTTAGACTTAATTTAACGATTTTTTTAGGGTTTATTTAACAATTAATAATATCATTAATTTACTTAAAATAAACAAAAAGTTTAAACGATTTTTATATAAAAATAACTGCAATAATTCCAATAACTTACTAGAAATTTTTCTAGAAATTTACTTACTAGAAATTTTATTACAATTATTTTAATACTTTTGGTATATAAAGAGAAAATGCAATGCTAAGATGGACTAGATGGAGAACTAGATGAATAACCGGCGAAGTCCGGGTTGGTGTAGCATTTGGGGTGTATATAATGTATATAAAAATAGTGATTCGCCAACCGTCTAATACCGCCCACTTTTCTAGACCTTAAACTGCTCATTATACCAAAGAATATATGTGCAAAATTTGGTTGAAGTCGAAGAAACTGTGGAAGAGCTGTTGGGGTACATACAAACATGATTATATTCAGATGGGCGGGAAAAGTAGCAGTGACAAAAATGGGTGAAAAAAAGAGAGCGTGTGCAGATTTTCTATGAGCTGTCAACTTCAATTTGACAATTATGGGCACGCGCTCTTTCCCTTATGACAGCCTTATAATTCAACCATGTAGTACACATTTTATGAAATTTTTTTTATGTCTTGCTGCAGGACTTGAATCGAATTATTTTTTGTAATGGAAAAAATCTACACCCATTTTTCTAAATCTACCACTTATGTTATTTAAGACTCAATCTACCGCTATTTAAAATTTTTAAATGACAGAAGTAGCCATGGTATGATGCGATGGTATGGTATGATATGAAGGTATGGTATGATGGTATGGTAAGATGGTATGGCAAGTAAGTTGTTATGGAAAATATTATTGTTTAGTATGATGGTATGATGAGATAAGATGATGGTATGATAAAATGGGTAATATGAACAGAATAAATGTACTCAAATTAATTAATGAAATTTTAATTCAATAATTACTGAACATGAAAACTAGTTGACCGCTGTAAATATTTTAATTTTTCGGTAAAAAGTTTAACTCTTAACATGCCTGACAGCCACTTGTTTTTTTTAACGTCTCGATTTTTAATGGAAATATCTATTATTTCAAGTTATTTCCTGAGTTTAAAGCTCGTGCTCCTTATCGGATGCAAGTTATATGAAATAAATTTATTTCTTATTGATTTGTATATGGAAAACCATTAAACCATTTATGGTTAAGCGTGTGCCAATTCTTAAACTTGACAGAAATTGAATAAAAAAAATTTTAATGATCTATGAAATATTATTATTAAATATATGTGGGTGAATTCTAAAAAATATGAATATGACAGAGAAATTTTTAGATTTTTTTTCAACTTTAATAACCTCCAGCTTTAAGCATGGCCGCTGTTCTGAAAATTAATGTAGAATCCAAAATTACGGTTACGTTTCTTAAAAAAATTCTGTTAAATTTATTTTTTTAAATTTTTGCTGAATTGCATACGATTTTTGTCTTGAGTGTTATAACTCTAGAAAAGGGTTAAGTCTAGTAAAAATTTCTGAATTTTAGCATTAGATAGTTTATTTAGCTTAAGCTCAAAATTTAAAAACAAAGGTTAGTAATTCGGCAACATATACTTTGGTGTTGATACAACACCCAGGACTTTTAACGATTTTTTAATAGTTTTGTTAAAAAAAATGTTACACTAAAAACTCAAAATATAAGAAACAGTTAAGTACTAAGCAATCAAATACAAACACGTTATTTTATTTTAAATACTTAAAACCACATAATCAAAGACAACACTCTTGACGTATTAATCTAAGCTTAACATAATTATCAGTTTAAATTTCAATAAAAATGTTAAAATGCCACTTATTTAGTTTAACTGAAATCGATAAATCGTGTGTTTTCTTGTGGTTAAATACTTGACGGCATATCAGAAACTAAAATAAAGGTTAGAGTAAATAGAGCAAAACATGACACTCCTGACACGTAGTGGGCACAATACCAATTTTGCAAAGAAAATTACTCTTATGTAAACTTTACAAATTAAAAACATCAAAAACTCCATAGAATTTATACAGGCATTGCAAACACCAATGCATATTCCTTATATTAAATAACTGCAGGAAAGAGTGGGGACAAATGTTTTTCTATGAAACAAGTTAGAGAGGGGGAAATAATCGCTTGCAAATATTAAACTATGAAATTTGACTTAACTCCAAATGCCTTATTTCTGATATATTTATTTTTGTGCTTTTTTTTTATTTTTTGAGAGAGAAAGAACTGGAAAAGTGGCAACAGAAAAAATCTGTTAATTTTTAAATTCACCCATATATTAATAAAAATAAGTGTCCGACTAAAACTGAAATTTTAGCAGAAGACGAAAAAGAAATTTGAACTTTTTTTTAATATTCGACAGAAATCGAAACTAAGTGCTTATATGGAAACTGGAACTTTTTTAAAATATATGTATTTTTATTAATCAATGAATAGAACATCACATTTCATACATACAAGAATAATTTTTGTCGTATATTATACAAATTATAAGAGTTTGCATGAGATTTTGAAGTTTTGATTTTGCCCATATTTAAGCCGAACAGTTTTAACTGACAAAAAGGAAGAAAACTGGTCAAAACCTCACATTTGGTCGGATACTAATTAAACTGTAAATAAAGGAAGTTCTCATGTTTTTCAAAGTTAAATCAGTCAATTACTATTTGATTATTTGTTACTAAAATTGCAATGACACCATATTTTTAAAAATAAACTTCATTAGCTATTGCAACTTTACAAATAATATTCGGTAAATCAATATAATGACTTATTTTTGATGTTTACTTGTATAACACAATCTTGTATTTATACAAAAGATGAAAGAAACCCGTTTATTATTTATAATGGTTAAATAACTTCACGATTTTTATATCCATTTTAATGACTTGTTAATTGTTCGTACAATTCTAAGTAATGTTTAATTAAAAAATGCACTTTATTTTCACCATAAAACATAATGATTATTGAATAACTAGGTGGGTCAACCTAATGGATCTAATGATATTCATCCCTAAATGGGGGCGAAATGATTGTTTTTCGTTACTCGTAATGTGATTGTTTAATAAATTCCCAAACTTTCATCTAGGCAGTTGAGCGGATTACTTGCCTATACGTTAACTTATTTCAAGGCTATCACAAGTTTCAATGTGACCTTGAAAATTGAAATTTGCGTTTTTAAGTTTAATTTCTGTTTATAGTATAAGGCGGCAGAAAATTTTAGTTTAATATTTATAAATTTATTTATTTTTATAAATTTGTTTAAACATTATAAATAAACACATTAATAAATCTTTTTTAATATTTTTGAACCCAGGTGCAACATTTTTAAAAATTAAGTTTTTCTTCATTTTTACAGGTTATACAGGTTCTATTTTACATAGTTATACAGGTTCAATTATGCATTTTTTTTTTTTAGTTTTTCTAACAGAAAATTTTAATTCTACGGAAAATTTTAATCGATAAAGATGTATTGGAGTAATTTGTTTTGTCAAATTCCGTCGTTTTAACAGTTAAAAGAGGATTTTAAAATTGTTCATAACCGATAAAAATTTATAAATTTTTTAATACTGGATGCCTTAAATGTGTTTTAGTAGGATTTTTAAAAAATTGAAATTTTTGTCATATTTTCGAAGTTAGAGAAATTCAAGAATGTGCTCTTGAAAAGATTTTTGAAAATTCCATATATTTAACAAGCTAAAGAAATTTTAGTGGCCCGGCATCTAATCTAGTACGACCGGAACTCAAATCTTTAGACGCGTTTTTCTCGAAGCCACTTTTACGAAGACGTTTGAAATGATATCTCAAGTTCTAATGGACGGATTAACTTAAAATTTGATGTGAGCTTTTTTTTATAAAATGCATCTTAAAAAGAGGTCCAATAAATTACTTCTTTTTTGTTAAAAGTCGCCATTCTGCGAAAAAAATTTTTTCTCTCCCTAGTCTAGGATATTCATATACAGTCTTCGCATCTCTTTCTTTCTTACAGAAATCATGTCAAGGTGGAGGCACACTTTTTTTAAGCTCGCTTCTCTCCTTTCCCACTCTACCACCCTGTACATTTTTTAATATTTTTTTACATTTTTTTGTGTATTATTGAAATATTGGGAGCATTCAGCATAGTCAACTGTTGTAAATTATTATGGTAGCGATGTTTTTCTCTGAATAAGTTGTTACTCTAAGCGTCAGAAAAGTTGTCAAAGTTTACAATTTAGAGTCAAAGTTTAACCCTAACATTCCTTAAAAAAAGAAAAGAAGAAATTATATTTATCTCATTATTTCACTATTCATTCTCTAACGCTCAATACATTTCAAGCTTTCAGGTGAGTGCATGCTTTCGCATTGATCAGTCAGTGTTGTTTTTTAAGGCGTTCTTTGAAAAAAAACATAAACTTGTAATTACATTTTTTGAGGTGTGCCAGTTAAAGGTTAAAGCACTCAACAGTTGAGTTCAGGTAGCATAGAATTTTTTCGCACGATTAAATGGCGTCCGCTACCTGATCAGTTTTAGTGAGCGCTCAAATGATTGCACCATTCAGCGAATTTTTACACAACTGTTGCCAACTGTTGACTACGCTGAATGCGCCCATTAACAAACATGTAATAAAAAAATGGATGGTAAAATATTTATAGTTTTTTTTTTATTGAATTTTAAAAAATGTCTATAATGTTTCCCTCTAGACTAGAAAACTGCCTTAAGATTTTTTTAAAGGTTACATTTTTCATAGAATTTGAATTTTTTGGTCAGAAAAACTAACAATTGTAATCCATTCTAATCCGATCAACCAACTACATGAAAATTTTGCAATTTTTTCTCAACAATCGCATCACCAGAAAAAAAATAAAACTGAAAATTATCCTTCTTACTCCCCAGCGAGAGGGAAGAGAAAATGGATTATGGGCACCTTATTTTTATAGCCCAAATCACCAAAAAACGAGATAAAATTAAAAATTTGAAGACAGGGGCATTTCACCTACCCAATTCAGAGTTAACCTTTTATCTATGCCAGGCCTGGGCGCTCCATAGCTCACTGAGCGCTCTCTGATCGTAACTTTTCACATGCACACAAAGCTCACAACACAAGAGAATATAATTAAGTAGTGTTGGGAACACTAATTGATATTTACCCTGTAGGAAAATCAACTAATTTAAAAGTAGTTGATAAAGTAGTTTTTTGTCAACCACAACTAGTTGAAATTCTGACTTTTTTCCATAGAACGAACTAACATATTTTGTATGGTGATGTCCGCTAAATAAGTCAATTGACTTTCGTCTGCATATATTTTCAACTACTTGTTAAATTAGTTATATTTAAATTATTTTTTTAATTACTTTAAAATAACCAATTAAAAACTATCACTGATGGCCTAAAGTTAATAATATTTGATGAAATAACATGGTTAAATATATATAAACTTGTAATCTAATAAAAATTTGCAATTAAAACATGTCAAAATCAGAGTAGTTGCCGCCTTAATATAACTCAAAGTAGTTTATCAATCACTTGTTTTTAAGTAGTATTTCAATTACTTCATATAAATTGCAATAAAAACTATTTAGAATTGAAGTGGATGCCGCCTTAATAAAGGGTGATTTTTTAAGAGCTTGATAACTTTTTTTTTAAAAAAAACGCATAAAATTTGCAAAATCTCATCGGTTCTTTATTTGAAACGTTTGATTGGTCCATGACATTTACTTTTTGAAGATAATTTCATTTAAATGTTGACCGCGGCTGCGTCTTAGGTGGTCCATTCGGAAAGTCCAATTTTGGGCAACTTTTTCGAGCTCATTTCTGGTTGAATGGCTACGTAAATAAGCAAAATTGCCGCATTTGGAGTGAAGACTCAAACTGTAATTTTTTTTTGCGATTATTACAGTTTCTTCTCAACATGTACAGTCCTAAAAAATGTTCAGCCTAAAAGTATGCAAAGCAAATTAATTTGATGTTTATCTGTGGCATGTTTGCCTTTTATGTACTTGCATACTTTCAGGCTGAAAATTTTTCAGAACAGTATGTTGTAAAAGCAATGTATTAATGGCAAAATATAATTAAAGTTTGAGCGTTAATGCTTTCAACCCATCGTAGGCAGGACTTTTATACTAGTATGATTAATATGTTTAAAATAATAAAAAAATACTTCGAAGAATATAATACCATTTTTTCCAAAAAAGATATTTTAAAGACGTATTTCATTGAAAAGCCAAAAAAACTTTCTTTCATAACTAAAACTAAATGTTACAAATAAACGTAATGTTGCTAGAAAACACATGTTGCAAAGGAAAAAATATATTGCAGCAACAACTGAAGTTTTTGGAATCTTTTCAAAAAGAAACTGCTTGTTATGTTAACAAAAAATAATTGCAAAAAAAAAATTGCAAAAACAGCACATCCAGTTCTGTAATAGAACAAGTTCAAGAACAAGCTTCAAATGCAGTCCACAACAAAAACAAAAGCAACAACAGCGACTGGATACAAGTAAAACTGCACGAAAGCCTTCAAAAAGTAAGACCTTCATGGCCAGTAATGAAAGCAACAACAAACATAAAAAAAACAACAACAACGACAACTCAAAAAAGTCGGCTAAGAACTCTTCCGTAATACAACTAAGAAAAAACCTGTAATCCAAGAAATGCTAGCAGCAATAACAAAAACAGCACCAACAACAATATCAGCAGCAAAACATTACCAACAGCAACAACTATCAATGTGCAAAAATAGGTCAACAAGAAAACAACTCATGGTTCGCTGATACCGTTTAACGTCCTGCTCAAGTTTGTTTGAAATGCGGCAAAAAAAAAAAAATAATAATAATAAAATTAAG
Organism: Coremacera marginata; assembly: GCA_914767935.1. Taxonomy (NCBI): domain Eukaryota; kingdom Metazoa; phylum Arthropoda; class Insecta; order Diptera; family Sciomyzidae; genus Coremacera; species Coremacera marginata. The sequence goes on from OU612044.1 coordinate 22,632,968, forward strand.
AAAACAACCAGCAGAATCGAAGCAGAAATTAAAGTAGTCAAACACCAACAATAACAGCAACACTTATAGTTGAAAATCAAGAAATTTCACTTAAAACGTACGTTTCAAGTTTTTTTTTGGCTTGGTGGTCGTCGCGTTTGTTGGCTGATTCATTGATGGAAAAACAGTTATACGATTTAATTAGTAACAAGGCAAAAGCGCTTGAGTGATTTTAATGTTTTTTTTTTGTTGTTGTTGTTTTATCTACGATTATTTAAGAACACATAAGACTACACGATCGAAAATTGAATTTAGACTAAATTGTAATAAATACTGTCAGGCACGTAGCCAGGATTTACCTTAGCGGGGGGCCTTTTGATAAAAAAAAATATATATTGGAAATTTCTCTTAATGAATCCATTTTCTCATAAGACAACTCGTGAATATGCCCGTTTTTAAATGACCATTAGCGAGTTGACAAAAGTTTATTGAATTTTTTATCAAATTAATTTTTAGTACTAAGTTTTCGATTATTGCGTATGGTTTTTTTGAAAAATAGTCCAAATTGAGAATTAGTAATTGCCTTTTAAAAAGTATAATTCCGACAATAAGCACAAAAAGAAAAAATTCCTATGACAAAATTTTACTTGTACAACAATATTAGTTTCAACTAGGAAGGATGGAGTTTCGGCAGGGTACCGAAGCTAAAATATCCCCCAGTGGCCATATTGAAGTATATTCGAAGTCTTTAGCCACGACATACACGATGACATTCAGTTTTATATATTAACGACTGTTTTCCTATTTTGATGACGTCATTATGTATGGGAGGTAGGCGTGGTTTTGATCCGATTTTGCCATATATCATAGAGATGGTTCATATTATATATCAAAGCTAATGTGCAAAATTTCAAGACATTTCATAAATTTGAGCAGATTTTTAAGAGATTTTACTTTTAAAATAGAGCCACTTTGCATGGGAAGTGGGCGTGGTTTTCATCCGATTTTGCCATATATCATACTTTATATGTATATAAAGGTTTATATCAAATATCAAAGCTTATGTGCCAAATTTTAAAACATTTCTTTAATTTCTGAAGATTTTTAAGAGATTTTACGTTTAAAATAAAGCTCTTTGTATGGAAGGTAGGCGTGATTTTCATCCGATTTTTTTCATAGTCAGGATTAAAATTGAAGAGCTAAGCTTACGTGCCAAATTTTAAGGCATTTCTTTAATTTTTGTGGATTTTAAAGACATTTTACGTTAATATAAAGTCACTTTGTATGGGAGGGAGGCGTGATTTTCATCCGATTTGGCCCAGTTTTGAACTTGTTCTTCCTTTTTCAAAAATAAATTTATGTTTTGAACTTCTTCGTGATAGCTTTAAAAGTGCGGCTGTAATCGTGTCGACAGACGGACAGAAGGACACGTGTTTAACTGTTCACTGTAAGTTTAATTGTAAGTCAAACACATGTTTCGGCCCCTCCCTAAAAATATGGCGAGTGCGGGCACATAGTCCCGCTATTCGTGTGTCTCAATAATGCTTCCTTCCTTAGCAACCCCCAAAAAATGTTTAATTTTTACCTACTTTGCTACCCTTTCGAGATATGGAACAACATAAAATTTAAATTGTATATCGAAAAATCTTCGAGAGAGTAGAAAAAGTGCCATATCTCGAAGGGGAAGCAAGATAGGTAAAAATTAACCATTTTTTCGTGGCTTTTAAGGGGGATAGCATTTCTGAGACGCACAAATAGAGGGGTCTATCATCCCCCCATTTGCTACAATTTTAGGGGGAACACGTCGAAGCACGTGTTTAACTGTCCACTGCAAGTCAAATTGTAAATCAAACACGTGTTTCGGGACCCCTTTAAAAATATAGCAAATGGGGGCCACATAGACCCCTCTATTTATGTTCGGATTCAGCGACCTATTTTTACCTATTGTTCCCTCTAGCACCGAATTCGTAAAAATAAAAAATTTTTAGGTGGCAACACTGTTAACCATCTTAAATCTTAAAATTCTGACATCAGATTCGAAGTCAGCGACCCCTTAACACTGTTAAACAATGTTTAAAACTCTTCAAAATACATTTTAGTAGGTGGCAATACTGTTATAAAAAAATTAATAAATTTTGAAATTCTGGCAACGGATTTTGATTCAGCCACCCATTTTTACCTAGTGCTTGCTCCAGCACCAAATTTGTGAAAATAAAAACATTTTAGGTGGCAATACTATTAGCCATCTTGAATTTTAAAATTCTGACATCAGGTTCGAAATCAGCGACCCCCTTATACTTTCAAAACATGAAGTAACACTAGAAACCAAAAATAAAACATTTCAGGGTCCACCTTAGTATCAAATTATTTTTAAAATTTTGGCAAAAGATTTGAAATCAGCGACCCTCTATTACAACCAGAGCATGTACTGAGCTTGAAAAACAAAACAAATAATAGAATTAATTTTCATGTATAAACTGGTACCAGCCCGACCTCAGAAAATAAGATGAGTCATCTTTTTTTCAAAAAAACTTCTGCACGACTTCTATGGTTTAATATCAACGAATTGTTGGTGCCAAAGAATGGAATCGTGAAAAGAAGTAAACAGAGAGCGCAACAACAAGTCTTTGCAGAATTAATGTAGTCAATTTTTTTAACTTTTGCTTTGTGCTAAGAAGTAGAAAAACATTGCTTTTAAATTGGAAAGCACACAACTGCAATTCCGCTTTGGTTTTAGCAGAAGGTGCGCTTATAAGATTTTCAAAGTTAATGGCCTGCATAACCCACAGAAGATAACTGATGAGTTGGTGTAGCGACCAACGAAACAGCTGTCTAGTCGTTCTGTTGTTCTGTAAAGAACATTGTTGTTGTGTGTAAAATACCTGTTGCTTCATGAATTACTTGGCATAAAGCTCTCATATGTTATACTTAAAAATTTATATTTTTAAGAATTACTAAAAACTAAATAAAAAACAAATAATTTTTTTGGTTCAGCCATGAACACAATTAGTATCAACGGTGATTCTAATACTCTAAGTACTTCAATATATTACGAATACTATAAATCAAAATATAAAAAAATCGAATATTAATGAGCTTTGAGCTGTGAATGAAACAAATATGAATACTACTTTCGAAACTACTTATACTTATTCATACTCAATTTTGAGTAAGTGGCTCATGATTACAAAATTTGATTCACTTTGTTTTAAATCAATCACATCCGAATAATGCTTTGGAAACTACTTATACTCATTCATACTCAGTTTTGAGTAAGTGGCTCATTATTCAATAGCGTGATTCATTCCAAATTTCTGATTGGAATCACTGAGCTGTGGACGAATAGTACTCGAGTACTACTTATTTGTAAGTATTCATTGCAGTTCTCTGAAACGGAATGACAAAGTTAATATACCCCTTATGCAGTACGCGTTAGGGTATATAAATAATTTGGCTTGATGTATTCGTTGAAATGTTTCCGGAAATAATCACATAGTGATGTGCAACGAAAACATAGTAAATATTTGCAACCGGGTACTTTTTCATTGCTGTCGCATATATTGTTTCGCTAATATTTTTAACTTTTATGTAAATAGACATTACTTCTTAATTGCATTACCTTGAAAATTAAAACATTTTATAATAACTACAAAATATTGCTATCAGCAAAAAATTCAACTTAAATGAAAGTAACCATTTTTAAAGATATATTTCGAGTAATTATAGCTTAATAATACACAACTTTACTGACATTATATAAATCGATTGAACTCTCACTAGTAGCCGCAAGGCAAGTGAAAAAATAACACATTTTTATCGATCCACTTTTTGTACAGAAACACTTTTTTAAGAGGTTCCATTGAAGTGCAATCGGAACATGTGACAGATTATCGGTATGAAACGAACGACTTGAGCAGAAATCAATTTAGATTCTTACAGCAACATTGCAGGTGAGAGTGACGTCAACTCGGTAACGTGAGTCGGTAAGTACGATCGGTATGAGTTACAGAAACGAGCCACAGATCTTATAAAGTTAGACAGAAAAAATCAAAATATGACAATTCGACAATTTACAACTTGCATGAAAATTGATTGAAGTTTTTTCCGTACTATATGATAAATTATTGATACGGATGATTCCGTATCATTTCGACAGAAAACATTATTCCCAAAAATTAAACGTTCCGTACTATTTGATAAATTATATCATTTCGACAGAAAACTACATTACTCCCAGGAATGTAAATTTACTCAAACTTTACTTGAATTTTTTAACGGAAACAGACCTATTGTATTTGAAAGGATCTGACATTTGTCATTGTGCATCGGCAACCAATCCAATCCGTAATGTTTGACAGTGCTTTTGACTTTTCCCGGTGAATTCTTACATAATTCTGTGGATTTCTATTTTTGTTCGTGATTTTCAAACGGTAAGTTGTCTTCAAAGATATTTATTTTGTGAGGTTGTCATATTTGGGATTATGTGTAAGTCACCGTGAAAATATCAGACGATTTTGATTGTCATGCATTGAAATTTCATAGAGAAACGTCTGCTAGATGTTCCTCTAATGGCAATTCGCTTACACACTGCCACACTTTTCACAAACTCACACAGCGATCGCAAACAAACTCTTTGAATTGGGACAGGACAACGCCTGTCGATAGTGTTTCAATAAAACACTCTAAGAAAATTAGTTCAACGACAGCTCTTGAACAATTTAATGTGTTTTGGTAAATAATTGTTTTCCTTAACAAAAGATTTCAAACAACAACAAAACTATACACAATACATAAAAATGTTTTGCTTCCTATATTTCTTAACGCGAGCAATAGCTCTGTGGCAAAGTGTTCAACTAAAATGATTGAAGTGACGGTTCGAGTCTCAGCCTGGGCAAAGTTTCAAGTTGCGAGAGCAATAACATTAAAAATTTCGGAATTAAATAAAAAATCACTATTATAAAAAAGATATTACCAATCACACGTACCATATTTAATAAAAAAAAAACGAAATGGCCATCTCAGCCCTTGAAAGGACTTTGACTTTGATGTGAAATGTTTGCACACAAATGATCGAGAACTGGACCTACATGTTTTACGCCGACTCCGAACGGCTTATGATCTCAAGAAGCTTTTCATGGCAGTTTTTACTCTCTGAGATTTTGTGTGCAGAGAGCTGACGGCCGAACAGAAAAATTAATTCAATTGAAAAATTTGATGTGTCAGATGAAAGATTCGAACCTGGGTTCTCTAGCGTAAGAGTCACACACTCTACCCACTACGCCACGGCCGCCACCATATTTACACGTATTTTTATTCATAAGCTCTTGACTGAGAATACGTCTGCTTAGACCACAAGGCTATCGAAGCAATTTTTTCTGGACAAATTAAGTGCTTATATGAAAGGATGTTAGTTGAAGTAAGCAACATAAAATATTTTTACAGTTTGTCATTTGTCAACACTGATGATAGATTAAGGGGGTCCTCTGGTAATCCGAAAAATTTTTTTTAGATTTTTTTTTTCATATTTCTATTGCTCAGATACTCAAAAACATTTTCCCAAAAGGATTTTTCAAAATTCGAAATAGTTTAGGAGATACAGGCATTTTTGTGTAGGTATGTTTTCGTCAAAATAACGCATCAGCAAAGTTGTTTATTTGCCTGCAGTCATTAGTCGAAAATTCTGTGGAATTCTTCCAAAATATGTATTGATATTACAAAATATACACACACAGTATGTATACATGCAGTATGTATACATGCATGTTTTGATTTAGGGGTTGAAATGATTTTGAGCCCAGGTGTTCACATGAAAGAAGCAAACGAACGAGATTCAGTTTATTTTCGAACGCTGAAAGCTACGCGTGCGCGATAACTGCTGTTGTAAAATAAAAGAAAAATCGTTTTGTGTTTTTTTTTTTTGCTATGGATAAAAAAATCCACCCAAACGCGCCGCGTAAGTACGCGTATCGAACAAAAAAGAGGCATTTCCGTGGAAACCAGCACTCCCAAGTAGAGGACACCGACTTTGCCAGCACATCGGCCAAAAAATTGAAGAAAACGCAAGACAATGAAGTCATCATCGAAAACAACCTCCAGTTCTGTTTCTTGGAATTTTTTTCATTTTTCCAAACGCTTGCTGCTCTGGTTATCTGCGCCCAATGTAAACAAAAAATTCGATTTGGAAAAACATGTATGCGTGGAGTCGGCTTCAAAGTGAGTCTGCAGTGCCAATGTAAAGCTACACAGTATATTAATTCTTCGCCGGTGGTCGGTAAATCTTTTGTTGTAAATCGCCGGTTGATATTTGCCATGAGATTGCTTGGAATAGGGAGAGAAGGTATTAATATGTTCTGCGGATTAATGGACATATGCCAAGGATTGTGCCTTGATGCGTACTATGGCACCTTGAAAAACATGCATGTGTCTGCTAAAGCAGTTTACAAGCAGTGCCTGTTGAATGCGGTTAAAGAAGAGCAGGAACAGCAGAAAGAAAAAAATCCTGACTGTGACTCCTCATTGCTGACCGTTTCAGGGGATGGCACCTGGAAAAAACGGGGATTCTCGTCTCTTTTTGGTGTCACTACGCTCGTCGGTAAACATACCAAAAAAGTGGTTGACTCCGTTGTCAAATCAAATCAAACGCATCATCGAAAGAGGGTCGCACAGCCCGCAGAGCCCAAAAAGCCATGGAAAACTCGTTTTATGAGATGGAGGAAGGCACACTTTATGGGGCTGGAATTGCCGATTAATATTCGTAAGTATTGTATTAAAAAAATATGTGTTAATGTCATTTGTGTGCCTCAAAATTGAAGTCAAAACTTTAAACGCGTTTTTCTCGAAACCATGTTTTTCAAAACTTTGCGCACGATAACTCAAACAGTTTTTGACCGATTTTGATATATGAGGCATGAAACGACGCAGAATTTACGCCGCTATAGCCCCTACCTCAAACTTGCCGAAAAAATAATGTTTACTATTTTTTTTCTACACTAGACTACAAAAAAAAAGGTCGAAATTCGATTTTTCATTTTCAAAGTGGCGGCTCCCCCCCTAAAAAAATTTCGATTTTTGTTTCCGAGGTAGGGGCTATAGGGACATTCATTCTAAGTAACTGAATATTTTTTTTTTTTTTTCAGACGATGTTTACACTTGCAATTTGGACCCACCTTTTTTCCGGAGAACCTCGTTACCAGGCCGAGAACTTTCTGAACGGTCCATAAATTCACTTTTTCAAAATTTTGTATTTTTTTCAATAAATTAAGCTACCCAAATCAAAAAACGGAACTAAAATATCTTTACTCGTTCTCTTTCCACAATATTTTGAAAAAAGGCTAAAATTTGGCATAGATTACCAGAGGACCCCCTTAATAGGTATATTAATCTGATATTATTCTAAATATTTTAAAAGTTTGCGTTAGTTTTCGATTATGACAAACACTCTCTTTTTTGAGTGCAAAGTTTTCAAAATCAGCTTAAGTTGAAATGCTGGTTTATCTTCAAAACTTTTTAAACAAATATTTTTGTAAGTACCAACCTAAACTGAGCTAGTTTCTTAAGTTATTATAAAAAAAAAAAGAATACCATATAGGTACAAAAATAAAATTTGTCAGACGACGTGGAATTTAAGTCAATTATACTTATACAACATAGCGTATTTTGAGTATGATTTCAATTTTATGATTCGTTCTTGTTAAGTCATTGTTGTTGTTGTGATTGTTGTTGTTGTTATTGTTGTTGATTTTCTTTATGGTCATTGACCAATTTGCTACTACAGCTGTTGGGCAACGCGGAATGCCGGAGTTCGTCCAACTAACTAGCGAGCTTGGCGTGCCAACAGCTCAAGTGCAAGATCAATGGAACTTAAAGAAAGAAGTTGTTTTTATTGTTGTTGTTTTATGTTTTTTTTTTTTTTTTTTTGCTTCCAAACTGCTATTTGTATGCTAGGTTTTTATTACTTAATTGTTGTATTTACCATTGTTGTTGTTATTGTTGCTGTTTTTGTTGATTATTCATAACAGAGTATGTACAATAAAAAAGCATAAATATATAGAAAAGTGAAATTTCCTTTTTTTTTTTTTTGTTGCTATTTAGACTTTGAACTCTATTCGAACAGTTTTGAGCTATTGTAGTAGGGTGGCAGAAGAAAATTAGAAATTTTAAAAATTTGCTAAATCAATGCACGATTTTATCATAACTAATACTGAAGTTGGCAAGACAAATATGTTTTCTCTTAATGGCAATTGAAAGAAAGCCAAAACGGTTTAACTAAATGTAAAATCATTTGAAGAACAACTTGGTAAAATTTACTTAAATACGAATTTATTCATCACGCAACCTGGCACCCTAGCACACCTTAATTTTAAAACACATACTTGCAATATGTACTGAGTTTTTGTTTATTAGTCATAATTTTCATATTAAAGTAGTTCGTATATCCAAAATTGGAAGTCACAGGTCTAGAACCTGTTATTTCACAAAAACATTGGAATAGATATATGAAAACATTGTGATGATAAGTAAAACTGAAATGATAGTCTTTTCTTAACTTATTACTATATAATCCATTCAAAAAAATATTAAAATATTAATAAAATGGTTCGAATTTTGACACGATAGAGATCATAACTGCTACAAACGCCTATTTGGAGCACCTTGATAAAACCTAATATATGTAAGGAATAAAAAAATTGGAAAAACACTACGATGTGTCGATCTAAAAAAAAAGACTTTATTGAAAAAAGAACGTTTTTTGTCGAAAAAAATATCTTTTATTCTAAAAGTCAGCGACTTCCAAAATTGCGTTCGTGTATTCAAACAGTGGATTCATGTTCAGCAAAATTTCGTTTATACACCGAGAAAAAGCTTATGCTAAATTGAAAAAAACCTAGTATAATTTATAAGATGGCTTTGGCAGTTTTCAGCCTCCCAAGTACTTCATCAAAACGCCTAAGTTTTACATGTTGACTTACCTATTTTTATTTGGGTGACTTTTTTTCGGGTTTTGGTTTTTTTTTATTTTCCTTTTATTTTTTTGAAGCTGCCGCATCTCGTTCGTTGCTTGACTGAAAATGGCATCAACACAAATTTTTCTTTTATCAACACCGTTTTCTAGGCTTTTCTTGCTGCTTGACGTCTATTATAACAAGAACATTAAATTAAATTAAATTTAAATATCACATACAAGAATTTTACCTTCTCATGTAGCTGAGATTCGAGCCCACAACCAATCAATACCACTGTGTATGAAGTCACTACACTACGCATTGAGCCAAACTCCTTCGTTACGCGGAGTGATTTATTCAATATCAACTGAAGCTATGCTGCAGCATAACACAATAACCTATTAAAAGATTTTTGTTGTATGGCTATCAACAGAATACTGCGACATACTGCATCTGTTAACATAGCTGCAGTTATGTCAGCAATTAGTAGCAAAGCTGCTTGGATCAGTGGGTAGAGCGATGGACTGGCACCAAAAGTTATAGGTTCGATTCCGCGAGGCGGGCAAAGAAAGTTTTTTTCTTTTCGTGTTTTATTTTTTAGTTTACTTTATGCTATTTTTGAATTTAAAAGTGGTTTTATTTAAAAAAAAACCATTAAGTTATCAAATCTATCCTTCGCTCGTGTGTCTAATGACGCAGCTGCGTTTTTTTTTTTGCAGAAAATAGCTCAAAACTATGCTTAAGCCATCCATGCTAGTTGTTTTTTAATTTTTTTTTTTTTGGATTTAGGGCTAAGGTGAATTAAATATTTTTTGTTTTGGCAAGGTATCAAAGAATGTGCTTTCAAAACAATGTATTAAACAATAAATTGCTTAGGTGAATAAGCATAAGTTTATAATTCACATACAATTCTCTTTACCTAAGCCGACTTAGGTGATTTACCTATTGCTTTTTTTCTCGGTGTAGAGTTGTATTTTATATCAAAGTTCACCGTGACGTATGAGTGTCTTTTTATAAAATTTCATGTCACACTTTGTTCAAATAAAAATTTTAAATAAGATGAGCAATAGTGCCTGATCCTATCGATAACAGTTTCGTGCTTATTAAAATCGAAACTGTAACACTTTATTTTTTTTTTTTTAATAATTTTTTTCATAACGAAGAACGAAGGAGAACCTCCAGAAGGGTGGCAGATAAGAGGTGAGCACCTCGGTGTGCTATGCATTTTTTATAATTATTATATTTTTCTTAATTTTTATGTTGTTGTAGGGTGATTTCCAGAAGGGTGACAGGTAGGAAGTGGGTATATTGGAAAGAAATTTTGGGGGTGAAAATATAATACGACCTGGTGATATATTTGACTCTTCTAGCGATCACCACAGGGGAGCTATGAATTATTTTCGTCAAATTTTGGCCAAATTATCTCCTTTATTCTTTATTATTATGTAGGAAATGATTAAAGACCTTTTTGTATCTTCAGAGCTGGGTCGAAAAGTATTCATTACAATTCAATTCCAATTCCTTGGAATTAGGAATTGGTAATTAGTTATCTAAATTCCTCAGGAGTGGAATTGAAAAAATCGTTAGTTCCATTAGAGGAATTGTATTTGGTTATTGAACGTTTTAATTCCTTAGGAATGGAATTGAAAAAAATTGACAATTCCCGTACAGGAATTGTAATAGGTAATTGGATGTTACAATTCCTCAGGAATAGATTTGAAAATTTTTTTTTGCACTTGAAACAATTCACTTCCATTATTTCCATTCCAATTCCAATTCAATTACAGGAATTGTAATTGGTAATTGAATGTTTCAATTCCTCAGGAATGGAATTGAAACTTTTATTTTATAGAAAATTTTTTTCCAATTCCATTCCTGAGGAATTGAAAAGTTCAATTACCAATTGAGATTCCTGAAGTGGAACTGTTGAATTCTTTCCAATTCCATTCCTGAGGAATTGAAACGTTTAATTACCAAGTACCAATTTAAATGTTCAATTACTAATAACAATTCATGTAATGGTATTGACGATTTTTTCTAATTCCATTCCTGAGGATTTAAAACGTTCAATTACCAAATATAATTCCTCTAATGGAACTGACTATTTTTTCGAATTCCATTTCTGAGGTATTGAGATAATCAATTACCAATTCCTAATTCCAAGGAATTGGAATTGTCGCAGAATTAAATCCAAATATGTGTGCACCAAATATGTAATGAGTATCTTACAGTACAAATATATTTTCTAATGAATACAAATATTAATGCATAGATTGCAATTGTCTTGTTTATTTTACGACATAACAACACGTTAACCCTCGACTATACATAACACATACATACCAATGTGCGACTCTTTTTGGGGTCCCCCTACACGCAAAGAAAAAAAACTTTTATCGAAAGTTTGTCGCAAACGAACTTCGTTTATCGTGCTTGAAAACGTTTTTTGCAATAATTTCAACAGTTACGAGAAACGGAGACAGTTGAGGGAACCGGGTTATTTTGCTGCAGAAAACTAATTTTGTTTGTTATAAGCGCGTGCGATTTTTCAACTGCAAAAAATTAAGAATTTATTGAAATTGAAACTTAAAACTTAGTTTGTAGGAAACGAACTTCTTTTCTCATAAACGAACATTTTAAATTAAAAAAAAATTCATTTTTTGACACAAAAAAATAAGCAGCACTAACCGAATATTAGCCGACTGAAAAAAACAATAGACTGTGGTGCAACAGGTTAAGCAGAGCGTACAGTAAACATGGCATCGACGGAGTCGGTGTTCGATTCCCAACGATCGAAGTAAGAAAGTATATTTTTTAAATCATATTAAATTTATAAGTTAAAAAATTATTTCTTTTTCGTAATTTTTTTGATATTTTTCGTTTATTTTTTTGCGTTGGAGACAACCGAATTTTCGTTGGCGGTAACAGCAGGTCGCAATTGAATTGCGCAATTGAATTGAACAGCAGGTGAATTTTTCAGTTGCTCTAAACGAAAAATTTCTTTGCGTGTACAAAAACTCAAAACCTAAGGAAATGTAATAATTCATAACTCCCACGGTGTGATCCTTAGAGGGGTCAAATGTATCAGCTGCTGCTATTATTTTTTCAATTCCAACAGTTCTTCCGAACATACCTATCTGCAACTATTCTGCGATTCTCCTAAAAAAACCAAAAATATGAAGCAAAATGTAGAGAATATTTCAAAACTCCTCCAGAGTGACCTCTAGAGGTATCAAATGTATCAGAAGGTTTCATTATTTTTCACCCTCAAACATTTCTTTCGGGAGATACCCGTCTTCTTGGAACCCCTTAGCCGAACATACACTTCTTGGAGTTCTCTATTGACATACAAAAAATCTATTTAATTAAAAATAAGTGCCAAAGTTCCAAATTTTCCGCCGCATGATATTTTCATCAGAAGAGTCGGAACTATTGATTACTGAAAAAAATAGGCAGTGAGGGACTGCTGACAGAAGTAAAAACTAAAAGCTGTGAAAGACTTAAAGCTATGAAATGTTTTTTTTTTTTGTTTTGTGTTTTTTTTTCTTGTGGAAGTGTTTGTTTCTTGTGGAAGTGTTTGTTTTAATTTTCAAATTAGTTCTAGTATTTAATCATTGTGTATAAAACTGATTTTATTGTGAATGTTTTTATTACAAAATAGGTTTTATTGTGACTGTCAGTGGTCAAAAGAATCGTAATCGACAGCCGACGGAAAATAATTAATTGTCTTCTTATTTATTTTATTTATATTAATTTAAATTTTGTTACGAACACATTCATATTTCAATATTTTTATTATATTACAAAAAGGATATAATTGGATTGGATTGGATTGGATTCTAAAGTAAGAATCAAAAATGTTCGATTAGAAATTTTGTAAGAATCGGGTAAAAGTTACATCGATCGTCGTTTATTATTTAGTAGTAGTGAGTTTTCAAGATTTTTATCATCTACAAAGTTAATATTGAAGTCTCCCCTTAGTATCATAGGTACGTCGTCAAATTTTTCGGTAAATGTTTTTCGAGAATTTTAGAACCTTCTTTTGTATAAATGGTCAAATTTTCGAGTAAAAAAGTCTCTCCCGAATCGAACCCTAGGGGGGTCAAGTATATGAGCTAGTCTTTTTATTTTTTAACCCTTCAACATTCCTTCCAAACACACCTTACCCCTATTTTTCACTCTTCTGGGCGTCCCCATGCAAAAAACACAAAAACTGTCAATTAAACCTTATATTTCTTCCAAATTGATTTGATAGAAAGGTCAAATGTATGAGCAGGTCCTATTATTTTCGCCCTACAATATTTATTGTGAAAACACCTAACCCCAATCTGCCACCCTTCTGAGGATTCCCATACAAGAAACATAAAAACTGTCGATTAAAGTTCATTTCATTCCCGAATGACTATTAAAGGGGTCAAACGTATGAGCTGGCCCTATTATTTTTTGTCCCTATCTGACACCCTTCGGGAGGTCCCCAAAAAAAAAAACCCCATGTTTTCTGCTTGCCTGGTTGCTGAATCAGAAATACAGGCATTAGCATTGCAAGCCTTAACAGTACTAACGTTAACAGTAATGACATAAACAGTGGTAACAATATCATATTGCTTACAATAACTTTTAACCCTACCAAAAAGTGTGCAGAGCGCCTAAAGAAGTTCTCAGTTCAAAAAGTGATACTATACCTCATCTTATTTATAATAATGCTGTTATTTGACTACAGCGGTTATTTGATCATATATATACAATTAAATTCATTAAAAGAAAATTCGCTGAAAATAAATTCACCGAATCCATATGCTCCCAAAGAGATTTTTTCTTAGAATTTAATGTAGAATGCGAAAATCAGTGATTCCAATAATTGAAATTTTGTCTGTAACAGATTTATCCACTGTAATGGTTAATTCTTTAATAGCGGGCTTTCTTCTAATAGCGGGCAAAGCTATTTTATAAATTTTAGACTACATATGGCAAACTTTAGAGCATCAAAGTGAATTATGGCAGAAATTTATTCAGTATAAAACCGAAAATCAGTTAATACGCGTATATCTAACATACATACATCGAATTTTTTTACTTCGAAATTTGGTCAGTTTTTAAAAATTCAGTTTAAGGAAGATTTTTTTTCTTCTCTTAGCTATACAAAAATTGTTAAATAGAATAGAATATAAATATAATAGAACATTAAGTTACAAATAGGAAAATGAGTTTTCATAATTGACTTTTTTCAATTTCATTAAAACTTTAAGCCTACTGTTATATAATTTTTATTCTTTACAACAACTTCGATGATTTATTGATAAAAATAGCTTTACTTTTTAAAATCACATTTCAATCGATACATTTTGCAATAATTTAAATTTTTAGTACCGTATTTTTTCATTTTTTCTATGTCCATATCTTTATCCATAAAAGTTAATATGCTGTTATTACAACAAAGTTCGTTAAATTTAGCTATATTTTTTATTTATGTATAACTAGTTAAAGTTATAATCTATTTTAAGTTCACTCTGATATTCAAAACTTTTAAATACATTCAGCCAAATATGCGCAAATTTTTTTATGGGAACCTTGGCTTAAATATTATTTGGCGCATTTGTCTCGCGATTCCCTGTTTATTTGACAAACTTGATTTGAAGTAATAATAAAAAAAAAAAAAACGTATAATACACCGTGCATGCCTTGATACGTCGGAATCGTATGGAACGGAAGTAGGTCAGCTCCAAAAAATAAAGAAATAAAATAAGCACCAACATAACCATGAATGAATGAATGAATGAAAACAAAGAAAGAAAGAAGAAAAAAAAACATCAAAAAGGCGTAGCAGCACGAGTGACGAAGATGTTGACGAAGCCGCCAACGGACGTCAACAACGCGAGATCAACAGGTGGAAGTGGGTCACCTGTAGCTACGCGATCGGTGCGAACGAACGTGTAAATATTTCAAAATATATTGTTTCTTTTTTTTTTTCTTCTTCGAACTTACAGTTATTTCTTTCGTTTTATTGTTAGTTTTATTTTTCATAAATTTTTGCATTAAAAATACTTTGCTATTTTGGTCGGAAATCAACAAAATTTTTTTATATTATTACTAGTGAACAAAGTTTTGCTTTTAACCTGTTATTTAAACTTGTCTCTTCACACCCAAATACACACACATACACACACACACAACATACTGCTTCTTTCGAGCTGTGTTGATTGATCGTATAATAATTAAACACTTGATTTTTGCAATCAAAGATGGCGTCTGCAATGGCGGCAACTGGCCGTGATCATGCGTATGCGCTACTAGCTGAAATTAATGCTGATGTTGCTGCTACTGCTCCTGCTGTTGTTGTTGTTGTTATTGTTATTTTTGGTTTTATTGCTGCCAACTTTGTGAAATATTTCATACATAAATTTATTCCAAGCTTTGCTGTGAGTGCATGCTTTCATGTGTATGTCTTGTATGTATGTGTGAACAAGTATCTGTGTGCGTTTATGTAATTGGTGCGAAATCCTATTGATGTGTAAATTTCTTTGGCAAATATTACAATTTTTTTTTTAACTATTTTTTTCTTGAAATTTGTATGTTTCTTTTTTATTGAAATTATTCACATTTTTTCACATGAATCGTTATTTTTTTTTTCAATGCTTTTTTATTAACAAATTCAAAGAAATTATTATGTTGTTGCTTTAAATAATAAATATTTAACACTGTTATCGATTAATTGGTGGACGGGGAAATCTTTAAAAAAACTACTAAATGATATTTGTTATCGTTGTATATAAAATTTTAATTTCTTTTTTTAATTTTGTATAATTTTTTGCAGCTAAATTCGAAACATTTGTTAAAAAATATCATCAATGTAAAAAAACTGTGCTTCAAGATATATGTAACATTTTTTGCTTATTTATTTTGTTATCGATCGTTACACAAAAAAGTTAATTGAAGAAAACTCTTATAAAATCGATTTTATAGATTCAATAGGTCAGGGATTCATATAGGTCAACTTTATTTTTTTTCATGTGACTGATTAATAAACAAAAAAAATGTGTCAGCTGTAAATTTATAATAAAAATTTCCTTATTTAATAGTAAAATTTTTATTTTTCTAGTGTTCAGGGGGGTAACTGCCCACTCCTGCACTACTACCGCTACGCACATGATATGTTCGTAAAATTCCAATTAAGTAAACTCTAAAAGGGTCTGAAAAGTTTGGAAATAATGCCAGAAAAAAAAAGAAATTTCCATTTTCTTTCGGGTTTTATTTCCAGGCCATTCGGGCGTTATTTCCCTCGTTCGGGGTCAATTGCCATTCAAAATCGGGCGTTTTTCTTCAAAATTAAACGTTTCGAAAATATCAAAAAGTTCAGGGACTTTTTTTAAAATATACATCTAATATATAAAATTTTAGTGGCGCTGTATTTGTGGTAAAACTCTTCCGAAACGTTCCGAACGATTTTACTAATTTTTTTTTTTTATATTTATTGTGTGTCCCAATAATTAAGAAAAAGAATAAACTTTCGGAATCATGGCTAGATAAAAATTTCAGACATCTAAGAAATCAGAGAATTGAAAACTGAGATGAATTGAAAACGAAGTACGAAGAGTTATCCCAAGAATTTACTTTAAAGTCCAAAGAAGTCTATAATCTTTATATAAACCTCATTTGAGAAAATATTACTGTAGATCCGAAGAAATTCTTCGATTACGTAAATGTCAAACACAAATCAAACGGATACCCTTCATCCATGTTCAAGGGCAATGTTACATCCTCTAACACTCAAGAGATTTGCAATCTTTACGCAGATCATTTCAAGGAAGTATTCGGTGTATCTACAAACACACAATACAGCCCCCCTCCTATCACTAATTTAACACCTCATATCAATCACATCGAACTAACACGTGATGAAAATGCAGCTATAATCGCGCTAGACCCAAACAAGGAACCTGGCTCTGACCTAATTCCTCCAAATTTGCTTATCCAATGTGCAGACTCGCTGCTCTTGCCCCTACAAATAATCTTCAATAAATCACTTAATCAAGGTGTTTTCCCTTCTTATTGGAAAAATCCTCACCTCACACTAATATTTAAAAATGGTGATAAACGGTCGATCGAAAGCTAGAGATAAACTGTTCGAAAAATTAATATGCGAAACACTGACAGGTAGAATAAATCCATTACTCAATGAACAGCAACATGGTTTCCGTAAAGGTTGATCAACTACCACAAATCTTATAGTTATGGTTTCTGATGTCTTAGGCAAAATGGAAAAAGGACATCGAGTTGTTGCAATATACACTGACTTTAGTAAGGCCTTCGATCGCGTTGATCATAATACCCTAGCTTTCAAGTTGAAAAATGTTGGTATTTCCGGCTCTCTCCTAAATTGGCTTAGATCATATCTTCACGGTAGATCTCAATTTGTTAAATTTTAAGGTATCCATCCAAAGAGATTTCTCTCACATCCGGAGTGCCTCAAGGAAGTCATCTTGGGCCACTTCTGTTCAATATTTTTATATCAGACATATCCGATGTTTTGTCTGATATCCCTCATCCATTATATGCAGATGACTTAAGAATGTACCATGTTATTAATTCTGAACCTGATGTAACGTTTTTACAATCGAAACTACTTGCTTTAGAGCAGTGTTGCAATCAGAATAAACTATTTCTAAACGTGAACAAATGCTACTCAATAACTTTCTCCCGAAAAAATCTCATCGCTAATAGCATTTACTTACTCAATGGTAAAGAACTAAAAAATGTTAATAATATCTTCGATCTTGGCTTAGACTATAAATTGCGATTTAATCTTCATTATGATAAAATCTTAACAAGAGCCAGTAAACAACTCGGTTTCATAAAACGACGCGCAAAAGAGTTAGAAAATGTATGAGTTACCAAAACGTTATATTGTTCTTTAGTACGTCCACCTCTAGAATATGGATGCATTATTTGCAATCCTGCTTTCTATATACACTGTGATAGACTGGAATCTATTCAAAAGCAGTTTCTGCTTTTTGCTCTAAGGAACACCTACAACCCCCGCGAATACAATACCCTACCATCCTATGAGTATAGGCTTAGCTTGCTTAATTTGATGCCTCTATCAACCAGAAGAAAATTACTCACCTCATGTTTTACATTTGACGTTCTCAACGGTGCTATTGACAGTGATATTGACTGTGAGTGATATTGACAGTGATCAAATAAGATAAAATTCAACGAATCCTCAAGACAAACTAGGCACACACGAATGTTATACGAGTATCAGGACCATACTTTATACGCCAATAATGAGCCTATTAATAGGTGTTGCAAAGAATTTAATAGTATCAGCGTTAACTATTAGAGCCCTGCATGAATATATTCATCAAGTGAATATACCCAGTTTCTCTGCTGTAGCAGTCACTGCAAGCAAAGCTGCAAGCGAATAAATGTAAACAACAGATCGTGTAGCAACAGGTCGTGTAGCGCAAGAGAATAACTTTTTATTTGTTCTCTGTTCTCTTTTCATACACTTTTGCACTCAGGTGAGCTTGCGATCTACGCGTTGTTTCAGTTATTGCTCTAAGTACTTAATAAACTACACGAATACTCAGTAATCTGCTGCAGTGACCTGAATAAGAATCAGGTATGTTGGTTTTTCCCCGCAATAAGCTTTATGTTATTATTAATGCATATTTGCTACCTACGATACAAAAAACCCTAAAACTGTTATAGTTTACATCGGCCGTAGCTGAACTCCTAGAGGGGTCAAATATATGACTTGGTTCTATTATTTTTTGCCACTCAACAATTCTTCTGAAAACACCTACCCCCTATCTGCCACCCTTCTTTGGCTCCCCATACAATAAACACAAAAGCTGTCGAAAATAGTTTATATCGGCCGTAGCTGGACTCCTAGAGGGGTCAAATATATGAGTTGGTCCTATTATTTACAACATTATTTACAGCAATTGTAAAATTGAACAATATCCAAAAAATTGCACCGTCGTTCGTTGAAGTGAAGACATTTACATGACGTGTCAATTTTACATTTAATTTTGCATTTGTTATGTATCACAATGAAGTACACGGGCAATTTTTCACAAAAATAATTTAACAGTCGTTTATTGACATGAAGTGTCGCGTCACTTTTGACATGATATTCTGCATTTGTAATGTATCACAACAAACACGGCACAACGCCGTGAAAATTATATATTTCTGACGGCTTTGGACGTATGTTTTGATAATTTCGTTCGTACGGTTACTGTCAACAAATGGAAGCGGGTCAAAATTCCCCTTTAAAAAATTCCCAGTGCGGATTCAACCTCTCAAAATTTCCATTGAAAAAATTCGAGCTATTCAAATTTCTCCTTTTTAAAATTTCCATTTTACAATAATACGCTTTAACAAAATTCCCCTTTACAATATTCTATTTTTCACGACTGCACACTCAGAAAATATTAAATGCATAAGCCTTCAGTAAACAAAATTTCTAGTCAAAACAACAGTATCAATTTATTCTATTTTAATTTCATTTTTTAATATGTATATAATAAAGGGGAAATTTAGGAAAGGGAATTTTATGAAGTGGAATTTAGAGTAGGGGGAAAATTTTGTAAAAGGGAATTTTAAAAAAGAAGAATTTTGCCAAAAAATGTACTAAAATAGTAGCGGTCGCACTCTATATACACCCACCTTTTATAAATCATTACAATTCCTGAGTTGTAAATCTTCTATAAAGGCAAAAAACGTCTATTTCCCTGTGCTGCCCGTAATTTTAAACCAATTAAGTTATTTTTTTTTTAATGTTGATGATTACTGTACGAAGGTAACAAGCAAAGAAAAAATCGCCACACCCCATTTTAGCGCCCACAAATCAAATAAAATGCTATATTTCAGTTCGGATATAAGCTAGTGTATTATAAAATGTGGCGGTCGTGGCGCAGTGGGTAGAGTGTGTGGTCGTCACCTCTCTGCAGACAATGGCAAATCTCAGAGAGTAAAAACTGCCATGAAAAGCTTCTTGAGAACATAAGCCTTGCGGAGTTAGCATAAAACATGTAGGTCCAGTTTTCGATCATTTGTGTTCAAACATTTCACAACACGCACAACGCAATTGAGCATAAGAAGCTAGGTCAAAGTCCTTTCAAGGGCTGAAATGGCCATTTCTTTTTTTTTTCTTTATTATAAAATGTTTATTTTACAAACATTAAATAATAGAAAACGAAAAAGAATCAAAATATTTTTACTCAAAACGTTTCGACAGTGAAAAATTAAAGCAAATTAATGAAATAAATGAAAAATTAAAAAAAAATTAAATTAATTCTTGACAACTATAGATTTGTATTTATAAACATAAGTTCGAACTAAGATAATATTCTAAATTTAACTTTTTTTTAGTCGCTTTTTTTCAAACTATCTTTTGATGCATATATCTAATCCACATACATCTCTACATCCGTTGAGTACGACAAATTTTGTGTATTCACTGAAGTTCGTAAAGTGATATTTTTATAATTTATACAATCAATATGTAGTGTTTTTGTTTTTAATTGCTTATATTTAACGCAAGTTATCGTTATGAGTATGGAATAAAAAAATAACTTTCCAACATCGACTAAGTACAACAAATAAACTCTAGTATGTTAACTGAAGATAAACTTAACGTATATACTACAAATAGACTTGAAAAAAAAAATTGTTTTTAGCTCTTTAAGCAAATTGAATGAATCATTCAATTCATTTATAATTGTTTGGCGAATTAAGGAAGGTTTTAAAGATCGCAACTAAATTTATTTATACTCTATCGTTTGTTTTGTTTAACGTTTAACTCATTTAATACAATATATTATTTTTGAATACCACTAAATTATTTCAAAATGTTTTTTAGGCATATCAATCCAAGTATAGTTTATGGGAACTCGTTTATCCAAAGAATATGTAGTTTTAACAAAAATTTATTACATTTTGAAGAACTTCTTCTCAAACAATTTAGTTTTTGCAATATTTATACTTCAGTATTTAAATTTTATATTAAAATTTTTTTTAAATATTGGTACATATTTTCATTTTGTCTTGTATTGAGCATAGCCGTTCCACATTTAATACAAAATTCGTTAAAGCCAAGTTAAAAAGCCAGCATAAATTTCGTAACATAAAACCAAAAAATATGTTTCCAACACACTCACATTTCAATTAGTTCATCATGTTGTATACGTGTTGTGACATGTGTTCAATCATTGCATAATTCTGGGCGCACGAGTAATTCAATGAAATGCCGATCTTTTACTTGGCAATTGTGAATTTCCTCTTTATCTGGCTCTGTGTGTTTTTTTTTTTTTTTAATTATTTTTCATCAAATGCAAAAACACTTAAAAAATCATACAATTTAGAAACTTTTTATGATGTTTTTCAACATTTAGCACAAGTTAGAGTGCCTATAAACTTCTTTTTATATCAATAAAATACTTTTTTTTTAATATATTGATT
This sequence comes from Coremacera marginata, assembly GCA_914767935.1. Taxonomy (NCBI): domain Eukaryota; kingdom Metazoa; phylum Arthropoda; class Insecta; order Diptera; family Sciomyzidae; genus Coremacera; species Coremacera marginata. Next base: position 22,654,357 of record OU612044.1, read on the forward strand.
AATTAACTATTTTTTCTTTTTTTCAACAGAATTTAAATCATAAAAATTTCTCTTCTTTTCACAACGCCTTCTTCGTTGATATTTTCACTTTCACACTGCGCAGTCGCGTTGTCGACTGGCATATAAACGAAAAATACACACCGTAAGCATTTGACCGTTTGGCTCAACAACTTCGATTGATCGAAATCGAAAAAAAAATACGTAAAACAAAAATCAATATCGTTTAAAATTCAAAAAAAGAAACGCAACCGCACATAAAGTTGTTGCAGACGAAATCGTAAATAAGTGAAAAAGTAAAGAAGATTTTTCGCTGACACCGTCTACCGAAAATAATGATGCTTCTGCTCTTGCTGTTCAATTTCTTTCATGGATCTAGATCGCGTACGTATTCCAAGCCGTTCGTAACTCAACTAAAAACGTAAATGAAGAAGTGAAAGATTTTATGTTTCCATCATGTTGGTTACCGAGTAGGGTACCACTTAGAGCCAGCCAAACAGTCGGGCCGACCGACTTAATAAAACGACTGTCAGTCGGTCGATCGCTCCAACGGGTTCGTCCAACCAAGTAGCCTAGCTTATCGAATGCCGGAGCAGAAGACGTGCTTAGCGAAAGCATGTTAGAGCCAAAAAAAAAAAAGAAAGAAAAAAAAAACTACTAAAATAAGTCATGGCAGGGCAAAAGACTGGTAAGAACAGCGAATATAGAAAGCACAAGAAAGCAACTGCTAATCAAGACAATGCAATAAAATGAAAGAAAAGTGAAAAAAGTAACGAAGAATCTCAACAGTTAACCTCGTTGAAGGTGAGCTAAACAAGATATGAAAACAAAATTTCCGGAAAAACCAGCGCAGTGAGGTGATTTTCGTGAACAATTTTCGCGAACTCATTCAAGTGGCAACACTTTCGCGATAAAAACAGCAACTACAACAACAGCGCAGCACTCTTGTGTCAAGTTCAAGTTGGCAGAGCTGCAATGTCTACATGAAACTCCGCATCTTAGAGTTTTCTGACCCACAAAACATAAGACAGCAAAATAGTTAAAACCAAAAATACACATTAAAGTAACATAACGCGTCTTTAGAGTTCTCTGACCCACAGTGCAATAGGCAGCAAAATAGTTAAAACTTGACATTAAAAATTGACATTAAAGTAACATACTTAACTGCAATGGTCTGGAAAATTTTAAATTTAAAAGAGAGTTGTACGCAGATATGTGCAAATTTTAAGGTGGAAAAAAGTATGGTGTGGAAGATTGGATTGTAATTGGTTGAGCATTGGTTGATTACACAATCAATTACACTAAGAGAAAAATTATACTACTTGTTTTATCTTGTTCTGTCTGGGAATACAGAACACAATCTGGGAATATGAACAAAAAAAATTTATTATAACTGAGTCAGAGCTGTCGCTAAGCTAGCAGCATATATATTTATTATACGATCAAGCTATAGAAACTTATGATACTGTGGAGCGATATGTGTGCTCTTAAACGTAACTTAATTGTATTCAATAAAACTTAAACGCGTTTATAGTGTACAAAAGTTCTGGAAAATCAAGCTGCATGCAAAACTTACTTTTTAACTGTTTTTGGAGTCAGCACTGCTAACGTCAGCACTGTTAACATCAACAATGTTAACGTAAGAAATGTTAACATCTGCCATGTTATATCGCCACCACTGAACCCCCCGAAGGTTAACAGATTGGAGATAGGTGTGTTCAGAAGAAATGTTAGATGGCCACAAATAATAGGATCAGGTCATCGGGAGGGATATGAACTATAACCTACAGTTGTTGTGGTTTTTGTATGGGAACTCTCAGAAACGTGAAAGATATTTGAAAAGTGTGTTCTGAGAAACTGTTAAAGGCAAAAAATAATAGAACTAGCTTCTACGTATGGCCACTCTAGCAGTCGATTCGAGAGAAATGTCAACTATAATCGATAGTTTTTGTGTTTTTGTATGGGAACCACAAAAAGGGTGGCAGATAAGGGGTAGGTGAGCTTGAAAAAAATGTTAGGAGACAAAAAATAATAGGGCCAGATCATATGTCTGACCACTCTAGGGGTCTACTGGGGAGAGATATGAACTATAATTGACAGTTTTAATGTTTTTTATATAGAAACCCCCTGAAAAGTAGCTGAAAGGAGGTAGATGTGTTCAGAAGAAATGTTGAGGGGTAGAAAATAATAGGCACAAATCATATATTTGACCCCTTTAGAGATCAAGTCGGGAGAGTTATGAACTATAGCCTACAGTTTTTGTAGTTTTTCTATGGGGACTTCCCGAAGGGTATGTTCCGAAGAAATGTTGAATGGTAAAAAATAATCGGACACGCTCTCATATTTGACCCCTCTACGAGTCAATTTAGGAGAAATTTGTTCATTCGAAATTTTAAGATTTATTCAAAAGAACATTCTAATACGAATAAAATTACAGGCAGGCATGTTCTGAAATCCGATTTACGTCGGAATCGGTTTTACTTCCTATAACATTTCATTGAAATTAAACCCGATTCCGAAGTGAATCGGATTTCAGAACATATCTGAGTGTTTTAAATTTTTGTTTTATATGGAAGGTAGGCGTGGTTGTGGTTGCGGATTTACAAATATTTTAGTCTGTGATGTTATATTGCCGATTTTAACTTATATGCCAAATTTTATTGGTATACGACGTCTCCTTCTTAGTGCTGTGCAAATTTTGTGTAAAAAGTTTGGAAGGTGGGCGTGCTAAAATAATTTTTATGAATCCAGGCGTATATTACACATATAGCAGAGATTTTCGATTGATTTATATTGATATAACTTCAATACGAAAAAACATAGCGTTTAAATTTTTTCAGAGGTAGGCGTCGTTATTGACCAATTCCGCCCATTTTCGTTCTCTAGAAGGTTTATTAGAGAACATGGCTTAAAAATATATATACTACATGTACAAAATTCCATCTATCTACCATAATGTTAAGCAGAGATATTGACTTTTGGCCACAAAACATAACTGGCTGGCCCACTGTGCACCGATAGAAAAAACCATCGTAAGAATATACAAGTCAACTTTTTCGAAAAAAATTTATTAAGTGGCAAAACTAATGTGTAATGACAAAAGTATTTGCGTTAGCTAAACATGGCTTAAAAATTAAAACTGATAATTTCTACAAAAATAATTATTTGATTTATTAAAGTTAAAGTTTGTAAAATTGAGAAAATTCTTGTTGACAAAGTCTACACAATACACAAAGTCTATGTATAAAATTTGATTTAATCTACACTTAAACTTATGTAAAATTTTATAAAAAGACTTGGATTGAACGGATATATCCACAATTGTACAAAATACCGAGAATTTGTCATTCAAATAAAATTCAATAGAACAACAAATAATAAAACTTGGTTGTCTTATCCAAGAACTTGGAAGACACCAAATTGCTGAGGCCATTGAATAAATTAACAATAAGTTTATTGTTAATTTGTCTTAAGTTATTCTTCGGTGTACAGCCTAAGTTTAAAAGCAAAGAAATGTTAGTGCATAATAAGAAACTTTTAAGATTGGTCAACCCTTTGCTGAGATCTTATTAAAAAATAAAACGAAAATCCTAAATTCGAGCTTCGCCATAACCTAAGTTTAGAAACAATTAATTGTTTGGTAACAGCAATTTTGTAATCGGTCAATTCATTGTTGAGATTTGTTCACACAAACACAAATAGTAACTTCGCTCGAATATTAACATTCTTAGGTCAAATCTAAAACTCTTAAATATTGAAAAAACTCTTGAACCCTGTCTCTTGAAGATAAGAAAATGTTATTATAAGATTTTGTAGTCTTATATTGAAAATTCATTCAATCACACCGGATCAATCTTAAAATAAGAAAATAATCTTAAATTTATCCAATCGCCTTGTGAGAAATGTCTGATTGGAACAAAGTTTGCGACAAATGTAAGAAAACGTTCAGTATGCAACACAAATTTTTTTAGAAAATTATAAAATTGGCTGAGATCTAATTTAAAAAAAAAAATCAAATTCGTGGAATTGATCAGTAAAAAAAAAATTTCAATCAATAAACACATTGCTGAGGTATGATCTTACAAAAATTCTTCATATGAGTAGCTTGGCTCCAACACTTACAGTCCTAAATCAAACCTGACAATCTTAAATATTTACAAAATTATGTACTTAAAATAAGAACATGCTAGTCTTAGATTTTGTGACCTTATATAGAGAAATCGTTCTTGAAGTTATACCGGAAAATAAGAAATAGTTTTTAAGGGAGAAATCTCTGGGGGACCTTTTTAGTTTCGGAAAATGCAAATTGTTTTTTCATTTATCAAATGTACGAAACTCTTATAACATGTTGGAAAAATACTGTAAAAATAAAAAAGCGAAGTATTGAATATTTATGGAGTTACGGCCACAACATCCGAGTCCGTAACCTTCACTTCTCAGGTAGCCGGAGCGCTTGGGCCAGGGCAATGCTTCTTTTACAGTAGATTGTCAATTCTTTTGTTCCGTAATTCTAGGAAGGCTTATTATATATATCTCACTCTATCTTCAAAACAGGCGAATACTAAAACAGACAGTTTGGCGAATATGTCCGTCCGGTCTTTTTACAAAAAAACTATACTTTTTTTGTTTTCTTTCTCATTAAAAAAATATTTTTGCCTTTTTCAATTCTTTACTCATATCATTGAAAAATAATTAGAAACTCATTTTTTTTACCTTTAATATGTTGTACGCCGTCAAAAGTAAGGCCTACATTGAGGATGTCAGAAAACCCGCCATTTTGAAAAAAACACAGGTGCGTCATTGGACGCATGAGAGAAGCGAAGCTTTTTCGCAGTTACATGGATTTGACAGCTTTATAGTTTTTTTCTTTTAAATAAATTAACTTTTAAATTCAAAAATTTAAAATAACATAAAGTAATAAAAAACACACGTTCATATTCACACCAGTAAATTTTATTACATTTCGATATTCCGACACTGTTTTCTTATATTAGAACTGATGTTTGTTTTTTGCTTGCGTCCATCACAACAAGAACATTTAATATCAAATTTTTAAAAAACATTTCTTCACCCGCATTGGGGGTTGAAACCGTTCCAACTGATTAAGAGTTCATTACACTATCCGCCAATCCAAAAAGCCTTTGTAACGCAGGGCTGTTGATTGAATATTTTGCATAGCAGCATAAGATTGTGATTTGGGTAGAAGATTGTGTATTGGCTATCCTACAAAAACTAACACAAATTTGCTTCTACTTACTACAAGATGTCACCAGCATTCACATCAACAAAAAACAAAACACACCGATGCTGGTGACATCTTGTGGCAAGTAAAAGCAAATTTTTGTTAGTTTTTGTAGTATATAGCCTATACACAATCCTCTATCTATTGATCTACTGCAGCATAGCTTCTGTTATACTACTTAATACTGAATCAACAACTCTTTCTAACAAAGCTTTGTGGCCTGGTGGATAGTGTATTAAACTCATAATCAGTGGGTACGAGTTCAATCCCCACGGCGGGCTAAAAAATATTTTTAATATTTAATATAAAAGTATTAAATTTTTTTATTGTAATAAACGCAAGCAACAAAGAAACCATCAATTTCTAAGAAAAAATCTGTCAAAAGTTTTTTCAGATTTTACTCAAGCAAATCACAGAACGATGCGTAAAAAGCTTCGCTTCAAAACAAAGATCGTTAAAAGCTTCGCTTCATGGACAAATTAATGCTAAAATTTCAATTTTTAAATTTTTTTTCTATCTTAAATTTGCTCATGAAAAAAACGAATGTTTTTTTCGATTAACCGACTTATTGCCTTAAACTTATAGTTATACCGTATCAAAACTGTGCAGGTGATTATCTCGACACTACTTTTTCAGAAAATTGTCGTGCTGTTGCGCAAAAAGTTGTTGACCGATCAGGCTGAAATTTTGACGAGTTTCTCTCTATTATAGTACTGGAGGGATGTACATGTTTAAAGATATCGTGTGAATAAATAATTTTTTTGGGGTCAAAACTGATTGTGGTCAAAAAAAATTTAGTCGAAAATCTAAACCTTCGGTTAAACAGCTTATATAAATTTTAATTTTTAACTTTTTTATTATTTTACAGGTTTATCCTTCCCTTTTACATATCAGTAATCGAAGAAAAAACCTCATTTTTTCAGATAAGTGAAAAATTTTTGACAGCTGCAGCACTTTTAGATGCCCCCCGCAGCACACACTCGAGGAGATACTTTGCAGAGAAGCCATTTTGTTACAAAAAAAATTCAAATATTTTTACAGCTTAAAGGTGTAATTAAAAGATAGAAAAATAAATAAATGATCCAATTATGTTAACAACTTGAAAAAAATTCAATAAACATGACTAATTTCACACTGTCTACAGGTATCTCTCCCCCTTCCTTAAATTTAAACCATTTCTATGGCATTACAAAATTCTTGAGCAAATTTTAAAATCGGCCAACCAATGCTTATAGTGCATATCTCCCTCAAATCGACCCCTAAAGAGGTCAAATATAGGAGCTGGTACTATTATTTTTTACCCATCAACATTTCTCCTACCCCCTATCTGCCACTCTTCTGGGGATCCCCACACAAAAAACACAAAAACTGTAGATTATAGTTCATATCTCTCCCGAATTGGCCCCTAGAGGAGTCAAATATCTGAGCTGATCCTATTGTTTTTTGTCTTTCAAAATCTGATCTCAACTAACCTTACCCCTATCTGCCACCCTTTGGGTGGTTCCCAAACAAATAACACTAAAAATACATAAGCTATTGAAGCTTCAAGCTTATTTTTGAACAATTTCAGGTAGTTATTTTTAAAAACGTAATTTTTTTGTCAATAAAAAAATGAAAGTTAAAAACGTTATTTTACTTTCAATTTATAGTAATACCTAGAGCAATGTTAATATACGGCTTCTGGTCTTACAAAGCAAGTATTAAAACCAAATATATATTTACAATTTAAACTTCCAATATTGTTCAAAAATTTTTTTTTTATTTTTTATTTCTGTCAATTGTTTTTTAGATACAAACAAAAAAATAAACATTGTACATAAGACACTCAAAGATTCACACCTAAGAGCGGAAACGTTTTGCTTGATTCGAATTTTAAGTAAACAATATTAAGTAAATATTGAGATAAGAAATATCATGTTAGAATCGCAGTTAAAATAAAATGCTATTTTTTCTCCCTTTGATATTATACAAAAACAAAAAACAGTTCTTAAGACAAAAGCAAAAATAGCCTTGTGTGGGGGAAAACAATGGCTGTCGCTGTTTTGTGTCCTTGTGACCTAGATTTTTTTTATTCGTATGCGTACTCAGCAAATACAATGCACCCCAAAAAAAATACAGAAAGAAGTGTTAAGTGAATCACCGCAAAGATGTCGCAAAGCCAAGTTAAGTTCACAGAAACATTTTTAAAATAAAACGTAAAAATACAAGTTAAATGCAGCGAATAACCAACAAATATTGCATAATTTAACTTTGTATCTGCAGCTACTACAGCTGTATCTATAAGCATGATACTGCAGCTCAGGAAGATGCAGCTACAGATGCAGCACAGCGTTTAAACTTATTGAACAAATTTCGAGGTCATTGACAAGCATTGGCTTTTGTTTTGTGGATAATAATGAAAAATATAAAAAAAAAACAAATTTTACTGTCAAAGTTTCCATGTAAGCCATTGACGTTACTTTTGAATATAATTTTTTTTGTTTTTTTTTTTTTTTTTTTGGTTACAAAAATGTACTTTTTTTATTGTAGAAAAAATATTGACAAAATGATGTCACTTGTTTTCCCCATAAACACTGTGTTAAGATAAGTAATAAAAGCATCGCACGACATATTGTGTAACCAACAACAACATTTGTTGATATTTTGTTGTTAGTTTGTGTTTTTTTTTTTTTTTGCTGTAAATGTTTGCTTGTGTAAAAGTTCGACACGCATCCTAGAGATACTTACGCATAACTATGGAATTCAAACTGTCAATGTTTCTGACTAAGCACTTTAAGCTAAGTCTAAAAAATAATGCTGTTGCATATCTTGCAAGCGATGAACTTGCAAATGTTTCTATCAGCGTTATTTAATGATCTTGTAAATTAATCTGATATATTTTATTTTAACAGATCGTTAAAATCAAGTCAATTATAAATTCATAACACAAAGCAAAAGTAAACTTTTTGGGAGTATTGAGCGTGACGTGAAAAATTCCATAACGACACACTAAATTTAATGCATTCACTAGATGCTCACGCTATTAAGTATCTGCAATATATATAAATTATTTGAATTAATATTGAATGTTAAAGTTACGTCGACCATATTTTTAAAATTAATATACAGAAAAACATACAGAACACAAAAATAATATGAGTCACCAAATAATAAAAGCAAGAAAAAGAAACTAAAATTATCCATACATTTTATTTTGCGAATAAAACACCCGGGCACCCGGGTATTTTCGTATATTTCCCGATATTTCGTTTTTCTCAAGCTTTTCGAGTATTTTGAGCTACCCGGATATTTTCGAGCTTTTCGTGTAGTTCGAACATGCATATCAGAGTTAAAAAAAATTTGGCAAAAATAATTCATAGCTTCCCAGCATATTATCCCAATATTTCCTTCCTACCCTCTAACTGCTACCCTTCTGGAGGTCCCATTACAAAAGCACAAAAACAAAAAATGCCGTGAGTAGTCAATCTTTCCCGAATTAATCCATAGAGGGGTAAATTTTATAAGATAGTGCTATTATTTTCCCCACTCAGCATTTCTTTACAACTACCCTATATTTCCCACACGCCTGGGGTTCCCTTACAAAAGAAAACAAAAACTGAAGAAAATTGCAAATTATAATTTTAGTCCTTCCCATTAGTACGATCAACTGTCATACTGTCCTCATCCACCGCCTATCTGCCACTCTTCTGGGGATTCCCCTAAAAAAAGCACAAAAGCTTAAGGAAAATGTCGATTATAATTCATATCTCTCCCGAATCGGCCCCTAAAGGAGTCAAACGCATGAAATGTATCTATTATTTTTGCATTTCAATATTAGTTCTGACCACAGCCAACCCCTATCTGCCACTCTTCTGCGGATTCCCCTTCAAAAAACACAAATTCTTTGTGCATTGCTTTGCATGTGGATTACGCATGAGCTCGAAATTCTTAACCATCTGCAGAGCATGCTACCAACGATATATGAAATATGACATGACATGACATGACATATGGCATATGACATGACATATGACATATGGCATATGACACTAATGGCACATGACATATGACATGACATGACACATGACACATGACACATGACACATGACACATGACACATGACACATGACACATGACACATGACACATGACACATGACACATGACACATGACACATGACACATGACACATGACACATGACACATGACACATGACACATGACACATGACACATGACACATGGCACATGACATATGACATGACATGACATATGACATGACATGACATATGACATGACATGACATATGACATGACATGACATATGACATGACATGACATATGACATGACATGACATATGACATGACATGACATATGACATGACATGACATATGACATGACATGACATATGACATGACATGACATATGACATGACATTATGACATGACATGACATATGACATGACATGACATATGACATGACATGACATATGACATGACATGACATATGACATGACATGACATATGACATGACATGACATATGACATGACATGACATATGACATGACATGACATATGACATGACATGACATATGACATGACATGACATATGACATGACATGACATATGACATGACATGACATATGACATGACATGACATATGACATGACATGACATATGACATGACATGACATGAAATATGACATGACATGACATGACATGACATATGGCATGACATGAGATATGACATGACATATGACGACGACTTCATAGTCGACTATTTTTTAAAAATCTCCAATGAAATTCAATTCAAATTCAAGAAGGTGAGAAAAAATGCCTGTAAAAACCGTAACTGTTAATATTAATATTAAGAGGTCGCGCATCGCGATTTTCTATTTTCCATATAAATTACATGGGAAAAATTTTTTTCCAACTTCTTATTCTTATATCTTAAAACCCAATTACGGTATGTGAATGACTGAAACGTATTTGATAAAATTGAACGCTCTACAAAAATTTCCTTAGTCATTTTTTGATAAATCTACTCGTTCTCATTTAATCATATTTTTTTCGTTAAAGTTTTCGGTAAAATCATTAAAAGCTATAATTAAATATTATAAAAAAAGGCATTAAAGAAATCAAAATCAATAAGTTTATCGAGTCTTTCAAAACAACTTGACTGAAAGATCCACCATTTCTAGGAAGAATCAATGAAGAAACCTTTTTATTGTATTAAATAATATTTACGAAACCTGCGAGGAAGAGAACAGCAACAGTACTTATGAAAGAATATTTTTATTGACTTTTTCTTACAGGAAATCCCAATTTGTAGAATTTCCAAGGAAAATTTTAAAATATTTAATAATTACTTAAATAATTTTACCGGAAACTGGAGAAGAAAGTGTAATTATAGCATACATATAACTCTTAATTTGAATAACTCTTGAAGGAGTAGATTTATCAAAAAAATTATGGTTGGACATTTTTGTAGAGCATTCAATTTACTATAAAATATGTTTCAGTTATTTACATCTGTCAATTGGTTTTTAAGATATAAGAATTTGAAAAATAATTTTTCCCACGTAATTTATATGGAAAATAGAAAATCGCGATGCGCGACCTCCAAATATTATATTAATATGAAGAGTTACGGTTTTTACAGGTATCTCCTTTCATCTCCCTGAATCACAGGGGATTTTGAAAAAAAAAATAGTCGACTTTTTTGAATCATCTTAATTACCATTCAAACCAACTAAGACGCTTACTGAAAAAATTATTTCTAATTTTTGCATAAATACAAACTTCAATAGCAAGCGTCATTGATAAATGTCCTACATAAAATGTTCGAAGACAAATGGTACTTTCACAATATAATATTTTCAATCCATATTTGATTAAGAATAAAATAAATTTCATTACACAGATTCACCTTATTTTGCAGACAAATTAATTAAATTACAAATTACCTTCTTCCTCAAGATATAAATATAAGATGAAAGAATTCTTTACGTTATAAGCTCTTGTTAAATTTGTCTGTACACATCTTTTATCAACATTTAAACTATTAAGGTATATTAAATTTAAAATAGATGATATATAAATAATTTTTCATAGCATTCACTAAATTTTTTTCCCAGTGTACTTAAGCACACATAAGTATGCTTCAGAAAAAAAAGACTGTTGCAAAACATAGTTTTTATAGAACAAAACATTGCATTGACATAAAAGTGCTGCCTATTTTTAGGGCGTAATAATATTGTATTCAAACAGAGCTCAGGGTTGCATGGTACAACATGCAATTTATTAACATTTTGCAAAGAGTAGCATTTAATGTCAATGAAATCAGAAGGCGGAAAAACAACATATAATATGCGCAAAAATGTAGAAAGCAAACAATAATAAAATAAAATATAGAAAAGGCATAAAAAATATCGGTCAAGCTTTTGCATATATTAAAACAGGTGGGGGTTATTTCTGTTTATGCATTAGTATGGAAAATAAATATTGGGTATCTAATACAATGACACAGTTTTTTTTTATATGGTCTTTTTATTTATTTTCATACAGCTGTCAAAAAAGTTTCGGCACTTTTAACACCCTGCTGCACTTTAAAGCATGACGTAACTATGGCGGCATATAACTAGCTAAACTACTGTCAGACACTCCAGCAAACTCACACAAACACACTTTATTACACACAAACACACACACACACACACATGTACTGTGTTAGCAAAAACTCATAACTACACCAACCCAACCAGCATTATGTCCTTGCCATGCTTGCATTTCATTCAGAATTTTCTTTTCAGCACGCTTTGTCTGTTTTCTATATCATCCTTATGTTCTTGTCTCGCTTGCTCCTACTGTCAGTCATTCAGCTTCACACTTAACTGTCACTGTCAATTCACAAGCATGAAATACTGTTATATAGCCGCTTGTGTGTCTCTCGTGTATAACGGTTATTCGCTCCATTCATTGCTGGCAATGCCGTCAATATTAACTCAGCTCTGGGGAGTAATTTTTTTTTTCTTTTGTTGCCATATTATCACTGCTTTTAATGTTCTTTTTGTGATTGTCTTTTTTTATTCTCGAAATTTAATGTGACTATTCTGCTTTTGTTGCTTGAATTGAATATTCATTTATTTATCATGTTGAACTTTCGGAATCTTTTGGTTTTCATCATTAAGCGATTTTGATGCCATTCCGCCGATTTGGTTGCCAATGCTGTCTGTAATCAGCGGAAATTGAATATGCTGTGTGGCCAACATGTGAAATTGTGTGAATGCTTGTTTTCATTCGAGAGGAGTAGTAGAGTTGCCAGAAAAATTGTATAAATTATTAATAATGCAGTATTTAACATATAAAAGAATTTGCATGATACTTTTCCAACTCTTACTGTTTTAGTAAAATTATAAAAACTTTACTTTTATTATTGACAATCCACACAAATTATTTTTAGTCTTAAATATTTTACCAAAAAATTAAACTATGAATATGCCGAAAAATTGTTGTTAAGAAAAATATTCTCAAAGTGATCAAGCAAAATTGCTTCAAAATAGGATACGTAAATTTCTATAAAGCAAAACATTTTAAAATGTTTTTAAGATTAACTTAAATAGATTGAAATTATATGATAGCCTAAAATATATTTAAGTTATAAATAGTTTGGATGCAGAACTTGAAATAAGTACTACTAACAAGCGGAAAAGTGAAAACGATAAATTTATAGCTTGTCCCAATTCAGTTGGTAAATTTTCAGAGCTTGTGAAAAGCTTAGAAGATTCGTATTTATTTGTCAATTGATATCAATCCGTAGCGGTGTCAAAAGTATGGTAAGTACGGATAGTTTTAATTCCAGTGCAAAAACCTTTATCCAAGAACGTGAATTTCTAATGCTAAATTAATAATTTTAACTCTCGTTAAGCGCAGTGCGCTTAATTTGAATCACAAAAAAATCTTATTTCAAAAAAAGTAGGATTGATTTTAGGCGATAATGGGAACTAATGGAGTGCGAAACGTACTTCCAATTAGAACGTACGCATTTATTTTAATTTGAATCATACTTGATTTAAACGAAAAGTCCGCGCAAGCGGGAGTCGTCGTCCTCTAAATGCGCCACTTCAATACTAACACTCATAGAACCTATAAAACATAAATAAAAAACAACCACCTTCCAACACAGAAATCAGACTGATGCCAATGATCACAAAATAACTGAGAGAGCAAATTTTATTCCGCTCAATTTTATTACTTCAAGTCAAGATTACTTCTTCTTACTTGAAGTCAAATAAGACTTAATTCACATTGTAAGAATTTCTTATTTGACTTACCTGTAAGCTTGTATTTAAAACTAGATTTCCTTCTATAATTCACGAATTTTGTTCCTATTCTAAGAGCATTTTCGCTTGATTATTTGAATCTAACCCGTTTTCTCATTCTTCTAAGAATAAACGAGTATGAATCTTCCTTAAATTTCAAAGTACGATATTGGCAAATAATAAGAATTTTAAGCTTAAATTTAGAATGTAATTTTTCTTTCTGTGTAGTTTAATCAAAGTGGGTATGAATTGTTTGAAAGATTCGTATTTGATTTGCCAACTGATTTGAGACAAGCAATAATTACGAGTACGATAACGATCAATAATGTCAGTGTGAAATAAACTCTTTTAAAAATGCAGGGAAAAACTCGCCAATTGCAGAGCCAAAAAAAAATAGGTAACTGAATGAATTAACTCATGAGAACCTTTCTATTTCCTCATTTACCGTTTTTTATGGTTATTTATATATGAATTTAAAAATGAGTTACAGAAAAAAACATCATTAGTATTGCATTCAAAGCACGGAAAACTACAAGGGGAACTACACGGAGCATTCGGAGCACGTCTCTTGCATGATCTTCTCCGCTTTTCTTGAAAGTTACACGCACTACGTATGGAATTAAAAAAATTCACTTCTACCTTATTTAGTTTTCTAGACTTGGGCACCAGGACAAATATGCAAAATTTTTAGATTTTCATAGACCTAAAATAATCGATTTTCTAGCTTTGGGTTGGCTTAGAAATATGATTGGAAAATAATTTCAAAGAGGAGTGTAAGAATTCATACTATTGTATAAAAAGGCAATCACTTATGTTCGGTACCGCAAAGCTTGAAAACGGCAGGAGGTATTTCATGAATTTGTTATCTATTGGATAGCTATGGTACCCAGACGAGACATAGGCTATGTTAAATTTGCCACGCCCACTTTTGGTGCCCAATAAAACCAAAAAACATAAAATAACAAGATATGCTCAAGAGGTTTGAACGGAAAAAAACACAAATCAAAGTTATTTTATTAAAAAAATACAAAAGTTATATAAAAAAAAAAAGTAAATAAAAACATGCAAAATTTACCAATAATCATGGATCTAAAATGATCGATTTATCAACTGCTGGTTAGCCTAGAAATATGGCTAAAAAATAAATTTATAGAAGAGGATTAGAATCCATACTATTGTATAAAAGGGTAATCACGTATGTTCGGGACCACAAAGCTTGAGAACGGCAGGCGATATTTCAATAATTTTTTTTTCTATTGAATAGATATGGTATCCAGTTGGGACATAGGCTATATTAAATTTGCCACGCCCACCTTTTCACCCCAAAAAAAGCAAGAAACATTAAATATAAATAGAAAGTATAAAATGCACAAGTTATTTGGACGAAAAACACACCAATCAAAGTTATTTTATTAAAAAAAAACAAGTTATATGAAAAAGAGCACGCCTACCTGATACTAAAACAAATAAAAATATGCAAAATTTTTCGATATTCATGGATCTAAAATGATGGATTTATCAGCTTCTGGTTAGCCTTGAAATATGGCTAAAAATAATTTGAAAGTAGAGGATTGGAATCCAATACTATTATATAAAAGGCTAATCACTTATGTTCGGTACCGCAAAGCTTGAGAACTGTAGGCGCTGTTTCAATCATTTTTTTCTATTGGATAGCTATGATAACCAGTGTGGACATAGGCTATATTAAATTTGCCACACCCACCTTTTCACCCCAAAAAAAGCAAGAAACATAAAATATAAATAGAAAGTATAAAATGCACAAGTTATTTTGACGAAAAACACACCAATCAAAGTTATTTTATTAAAAAAAAACAAGTTATATGAAAAAGAGCACGCCTACCTGATACTAAAACAAATAAAAATATGCAAAATTTTTCGATATTCATGGATCTAAAATGATGGATTTATCAGCTGCTGGTTAGCCTTGAAATGTGGCTAAAAATAATTTTAAAGTAGAGGATTGGAATCCAATACTATTATATAAAAGGCCAATCACTTATGTTCGGTACCGCAAAGCTTGAGAACTGTAGGCGCTGTTTCAATAATTTTTTCAATTGGATAGCTCTGATACCCAGTTGAGACATAGGCTGTATTCAATTTGCCACGACCACTTTTGGCGTCCAATAAAAGCAAAAAACACGAAATAACAAGAAATGCTTAAGACATTTGGACGGAAAAAACACCTGAGTTATTTTATTAAAAAGAACAAAAGTTATATATAGAAAAGAGCACGCCTACCTGCCACTAGAACAAAACACTAAAATGAGCGATTTCCCAGTTTCTGGTTAACCTAGAAACATGACTGAGATATAGTTTTCAAGAAGGGGATAAGAATATAGAATGCTATTATAAAAAAGGGTAATCATTTATGTTCGGGGCCTCAAAGCTTACGAAGGGCAGGCACTATTTCAATAATTATTTTTCTATTGAATATCTATGGTACCCAGTTGAGATATAGGCTATATTAAATTTGCCACGCCCACTTTTGACACTTAACAAATGCCAAAAACATTATATGAGAAAATATGCTGAAAAGATTTGGACGGGAAAAAAATCAATCAATGTAATTTTATTAAAAAAACAAAAGTTATATGAAATGGAGCACGCCTACCTGCCACGCCTCCCATATTACACTACAAACATTATTACGCTATTCAGCCCACTTGAACGAAAATGATGTCAAATTGTTCTGTATAACATTTAAATGAGTAAAAATAAACTTTACTGTGCCTGCCTGCCAAGCCTACTATATTGAAAAAACAAAATAAGAAGTGAACAACTAAATCGATTTGAACAAAATACAAATCAAACAATTCTAATTGCATTTAGATTACTATGAACTATAAGAAATTTACCTCGTTTAGCAGCGGCGCTCACAATATTGCAAAATATAACAATGAAATAAAAATTTTGAGGTGTACGATTATCACTGTGAGTCACTGTATTTGGAGATTATTTTTTTAATAATAATATTATAGACCAGTTTTCGCTTGTGCGTTTAAAATATATTAACCCATTAAAACCATTTTAATGCAAGCTTTAAAATGGGTGTAAAATTTAATATTTTTCCTGCTAGACCAATATAAAGTATTTCATAAAAAAATTCCATGAATACCCGGTCTGCAGTTTTCTATTTCAATTGCTGTTAATTTCATCCTAAACAGCAGCATAAAAGTAATTAAGTCAAAAATCAAATTACAATCAAGGAAACAACAATAAACAACTAAAGTAATTGGCAAATGAATGAAGGGCCAGAGATAAAAATAGAAACAAAAAAAAAATACTTTAAGCGTAAAATAGACACGAGTATGAAAAACAGACTTAAAAGTAGTAAAAAGCACACCCACAATAGACAAAAGGTAGCTGATAGAATGGAGGCTGTGGGGTGAAATTAATTAAAGCCAGTAATGCGATCAAATAACAGAGAAGGGGGCTTAGCTAAAAAAAAAAGGCGGTGGGGGCTTCACAGTAAGAAAATGAAGAAGCTAAAAATAAAACCAGGCAACGAAACAGTGAGTCGCGTTAAAACTTACGAGCGTTCTAACGGCGAGCATTAAATTTGGGCCAGTATAAAAGTAACAATCAGTTTGTAATAAACTATTAGATACCACAATTCATTAAATACTCAATCTATTAGATACGTAATGCGGTGAACATTTGCGGCAGCTCAATTAAATATCCGCATTCAATGCAAACGCCGACGACCTCGAACTGAATTTTCAATTTTGTTTTTTTTTTTTTGCCTTTTTTCTATTTTGTGTTACGAAAAAAAAAGTTGTTGTTACCATAAAAATGACATAATGCACTGACTGCACACCAATACATAGGCAGCATGCTGACTAGCACACACCAACACACACAAGCTTACAAAAAAAAAAAAAAGAGAACACATAAAGCGTTAACGTTAGGGCGCTGCAGCAGACACGCCTACAAAATGTGCCGTTCTTTTTTTTTTATTTTACATCACTTAAATTTTTTTATTTTAACACTATTTGTTGTTACTCGTTTTTTTTAAAAGATTTACACTAACACTTTTTTTCAAAATAAACTTGAAAAAATGTTAGTTTTTTTTCACAAATTTTCTATATGTTGTTTTATCTATATTTATGTTTTTTTTTTCCTCGCACTTCGCATAATTTGTGAAAAACTTTTGTCGTCGCGTTGGCGGCTGCGATGCCAACGAAATAGGGAGTCCACAAAAGCAATAAAAAAGAAACAACACCATTTTTATCGGTGTCCCATTGACTACCCCTGCACCCCCTCACATATCGCTCTGTCGTCACTATGGTGCACGTCTGTAAGTTTGGGGCGAAAAAAAAGGTAGTAGACAACAGTATTGCTTGCTTACAATATGGACAGCACGCGCGCACGCACACAGCAACCGACTACATATAAAACAGCGCACACAAACTAGCAAACACACGCACACACACACACATCATACAGGATAAATCAATAAAAAAGCAGAAATCCGAAAAATATCTTCACCAGAACTCAATTCAATCTAACAGCTCAGCGAAAAACAGGCACAAGTGGCAAGCGTGTTGTTTGTGCCTGTTAAGGGTTAAGTAGATTTTACACATTTTTTTTTTTTTTGTTTGTTTTACACAGAAAATTTCACTTATTCGTTTCGATATATTTTGTTTTCAAATTTGTTTTAGTATTTTTGCACTTTTATAACTTTTTAAAATTGTTTTTGTTTTTTTGGTTTTTTCTTGAATTGAACTGTTTTTCGTAACTGCTTCAGAACGCGTGTCTGCACACGCTTGCGTTTGTGCTGAAAATCAATGTTCTTGTGCCTCATATCCTGAAACTCTGCAAGGTAACAACTGCATTATCTGTTAGCTACTGCATAAAGTAGTAAATTTCTTACTACATTTTTCAGAGGCTCCAATTTAAGATACTCTTCTTCTCTTTGTGTCTGTGTAGAGATTATGATGTGTGCTCTGCTGCTCTCACAACGTGGTCCTCTTTTTTCATTCAGAAATCTCAAACTACACAGTGAGATATTATTAAGGGCAGTTATATACGCGGCATTATGTTTAAGCAGCTTAAATCGAAAAAATTCGTTTTGATTAAAAGACACTTTTTGTATTGCCACGCGTACTGCGAAAGGCGTATATTAACTTTGTTATTCCGTTTGTAATGCCCATAAGTAGGTGGAAGGTATAGTATATAGAGTGACAAGCAGATCTGGCTACATGTTGGCCACTATTCTACATTTTTGATTGCTGTAGAGTCATTTTTCAATATAATGGTATCAAATTTTCAGGCTATATGCTTTCCAAAGACAGGCTGAATCGTATAACGAGATCAATCCGAAAGCTGGTGATTCCTTGGGTCACAATAAGAAAAAAATCATATGGATGGGAGGCCTATTCTCACACCCCTCCTAGTTATAAGTAAAAGTATGTGAAAAAAGTCAAATTTTAAGGCAATATCACTTTTTACGCAATAACTTCAAAAGTATGATAGCTACGTAAGATTTAAGACCAGTTTTAAAAACTAAATTTAACAGTTTCAGTAAAACAACGAAATAAAAAAGAATTTTTTTTAGAAAAAATTTCGAGAAAATCGCACAAAACAAAAAAAATATATTTTTTGACTTTGATCAACTCATGTAACAGTACATTGAAAAAGTTCATAGGATGACACATAGATGGCGTTACTCGAGACAAATGGTAGAAAAGTGGATTGCTGAATTTAAACGTGGTATGAACCAGCACAAATGATGCAGAGCGCAGTGGACGCCCACTTCAGACTGTTATTCCACAAAACATCAAAAAATCCACAAACTGATTATGAACAATTGCAAATTGAAGGTGCACGAGCTAGCTGACATTGTAAAGATATCCGATGGTAGTGTTTTTACTATTTTACATGCACATTTGGGTATGCGAAAGCTCTGTGCAAAGTGGGTGCCGCGTGAGCTCACAGTCGACCAAAAACAACAACGAATTAATGCTGCAGAGGAGTGTTTGACGCTGTTAAGCCGCAATAAAATCGAATTATATCGTCGATATGGGACAATGGATGAAACATGGCTTCACTATTACACACCAGAATCCAAAAGACAGTCAGCTGAATGGACAGCAGTCGACGAAGCGAATCCAAAGCGAGCAAAGACCCAACAGTCGGCTTGTAAGGTGATGGCGTCTGTATTTTGGGATGCGAAAGTAATAATATTCACAGACTATCTCCAAAAAGGAACCACCACCAACAGCGACTATTACTGTGCACTTTTGGATCGATTGAAGGCTGAAATCGCCAAGAAACGGAAACATTTGCAAAAGAAAAAAGTATTGTTTCACCAAGGCAATGCACCGTGTCACAAATCGATGAAAACGATGGCAAAATTGAATGAATTGGGCTTCGAATTGCTTACCCACCCACCGTATTGTCCAGATTTAGCCCCCAGCGACTTTTTCCTGTTTTCAGATCGCAAGATAATGCTTGCTGGAAAGAAATTCAAGTCCAATGATGAAGTAATCGCTGAAACTGAGGCCTATTTTGAAGAGTAAGAGAAATCGTACTATAAAAGTGGTATCGAAAAGTTGGAAAATCGCTATACTCGTTGTATCGCTCTCGAAGGCAACTATGTTGAATAATGTAATCGAGTTTTATCAAAACTTTGTTTTTTTCTTACTTATCCTATCCTATCCTATCCTACTTATCCTATCTTACTTATCTTATCCTGTTATCTTTAAAGTACAAAGAAACTTTAATTGATTAACCGTTGTGTCAACAGCTGTTGGGTTTTATCCACATCCACAGTAGATGTACCCGGGTACTTCATACGTTTTGTATGGCAGATAGTTGCTTTTGATATACAAATATTAACTACTACCTGGATTCTTGTAATTTTCTGGTTTTTTTTTTTTTATTTATTGGAAATATTGTCTAGTTAACAAAACTTTTATCATAATTTGGGAAAAAAAAAATTTGGTACCTAAATAATCCATTTTTACCAAAAATGGGAATTGCCAAAATCCATAAAAATTTAACAATTTCCAAATTCTTTTTTAATCCTTGTAATTTGATCCCTTTTTACCAAGAAAAATAATTAACATTGAATTTTCATTCGCAAAATTCCGTTATATTTGAACTGAAAATCAACCCCTCTTGCTCATAGTGCTATTTTTAGTACCTGCGCAGAATAATTATAACTCATATAATATTTGTTCAATGTAAACATTTTTTTTTTGGAATGTGTAGGAAAACACGTCTACTAACAGGAACAAAAGGGTATTTGGGAATATCTTGCCTACCTACCCTTGCACAACCAGTTTTGCAGGCAGAAACATGATTTTTTGCGCAGGTTTCGTTTTGAGTAGTTTTGTATGCATAAGTCAGTATATGTGCGATTTTTGAAGTGTAAAGACCTAAAAATTTATTTTGTGCGGCAAATATATAAAAAGTGAAAATAAAATGGATGGTGCAATTTGTAATAAGCCTGTGTGCGCAGAGCACTCGAAGGATCATCCACAATGCCTCAGATGCTGCTAAAATTCATAAAATATATTTTTTACTTTCATTATAATGATTTTCTATAAATAAATAAACAAATTTCCATAAAATAAACTAAATATTTCCATTTATTTCTATATATTTGTATGAATTTTCATAGAAGTACCTGGGTACATCAGCTGTTGACGCTAGGTCATTTTCTAGTAACTGGGTTATATTTTCCAAACGGTTGGTCCAATTGACCTGAATTTCACACCAATATCAATTACATATTTCCAAGCTATGATACGAAGTTTCATCAAGATTGGACCAGCCGCTTGGAAGATATAGCAATATAAAGTGAACTTTGCCATTTATTTCTATATATTTGTATGAATTTTCATACAAGTACCCGGGTACATCAGCAGTCGACGCCATTCCACTAACTTGAATTTGGGCTGTATCGACTGAACTGCTGCTCCAATCTTGATGAAACTTTTCCACATGATGCAAAAGTGTATGGTTGAGGATATCATGAAATTTCAGGAAGTTACAGGAAAATTAAAGTTGCAAATGTACCCGTGGGCTCTACGATCGACACAACGGTTAAATTTTGATAAAATTTATCAATTACATTTTTTAATTGATTTCGCTGTTAAATTTAGTTTCCAAAACTGGTCTTAAGTCTTACATAGCTATCATACTTTTAAAGTTATTGCGTAAAAAATGATATTACCTTAAAATTCGATTTTTTTACATACTTTTACTTATAACTAGGAGGGGGATGAAAATAGACCCCCTTCCATATGATTTTCTTTTCTTGACCCAAGAAATCACCAACTTTCGGATTGACCTCGCTATCCGATTAACCCTGTATCTTAACATATAAAAAGCAAGCACGCTGCTCTGCGCCCGATATCGCTCAAACTGTAATTATGTTTTGCGATCAGCCTGAAAGTATGCACAGAAAATTAATTTGATACTTGTCAGTGACATGCTTGCCTTATATCTATATATGTGCATACTTTCAGGCTGAAAATTTTTCGGAACAGTTGTAAAAGCACTGTAATAATGGCAAAAAATAGTTCCAGTTTAGCGTTAATGCTTCCAAACCGTCGTAGGACCGGCTTTTATACTACTATATGTATAAATAAAAAAGATATTACAAAACTAACAAAAAATTCTATTTAGCCAATTTTGTACGGCGGTAATTTTTATTACATAAAATAAAAAATTATTATTTTGTTCAAAGTCTTTTGGCCTTAATGACGCTATTAATGCGGCGCACAGTGGTTTCATCCCATACAAAGTTTGAAAAAAATAGAAAGAGTCGTCGCAGAAGGATGAAATTTGGTACATAAGTTGGAGCTTCCAATTGGCGACAGCACGCGCAAAATAGAAATGGCTGGCGCAAATTCTTACAATAGGCCAAAACCGACTTACGGTTGTTAGTGCCATTTAAGTAAGTATCATAAATTGGAATTACCTCTATTAGAAGTTATTAAGAGAGTAGCACATACAACACATAATTTTAAAACGCTATATTTATTTCGTATTGAAGTTCTATCAGAAGAACTCCCTCAAGAATCTGAAATATATATGTGGATTTAAGAAAAAATAATGCCACGCTCACCTCTCATACTTTTTATACGAAATTTGCATAGCACAAAGAAGGATTAGTGGCATACGACTACTTAAATTTAGTAAATACGTTGAAATGGACTATATAAGATCACTAACAAAAAATATTGCAAATTCGGCCTTAACCACGCCTATCTTCCATATAACACAAAAATTGAAAACACAATTATTTCTTTCGTATTGAAGTTTTATTAAAGCAACTCACTCAAGAATCTGAAATATATCTGTGCATTTAAAAAAAAATTACACGCCCAACGCCCACTGTCTCCTTAAGTTCCTAAAATTTTAATCTTAAAATGTTTATCAGAATATAAAAATATAAGGCCTGCAATCCATAAATTTGTTTAAAAGCTTTCTTTCCAGCCAAAGTGTCCAAGAAAGTGTTTTCGAATAACTTCGATCACTGCTTCGATTTCTTACTTGTAAGCGCCGAGTTTTTTGACTCAATAACACTTGCTAAAAAATTTACATTTCGACCGCAATTCAAAAGTTACGCCCTTAATTCCCTAAGGGCCAGTTTTTCAGTACGAGTTTAAACTTTAGTTAAATTAACCAAGTTTAACTCACTAAAATTGGATTTTGAAGTTAAGATTAGGGAAAAAATAAACACATTATATGATGATTTAAGTCAATTTTAATTCAACGAATGCTAAAATATCTAGTTAAACCGAGTTTAAACGTCCTATTTTGGGAATTAAATTCGGTTTAATTTAACTAAAGTTTAAAATAGAGATGGGCGCGTGTCACGAATTTAGTCGTGACACGAAGTGTCACAACAAATCACGTCGTGATCGTGAGTAAACCCATAAAAAAAATCACTAAATATTCGTGAGCGTGCGTGATTAAATTTTCCACGAGCGTGAGCGTGCGTGACTTAAATTTCTTCGTGGCACGACATGTTTGTCTTTATTTTTTAAATCTGTGCAATGATTGTAATGATTTTTTTTTAACGTTTTTTCTACCGACAACGAATATCTTTGCGTATTTTCGTGATTAAGCGTCTCCAATGCTAAACACTTTTATTCGTGAGCACTCCTGAGTCAAAAAACTCCATCGTGATCATGCGTGATCGTGAGTCAAAAAAATTATTTTAATCGTGAGCGTGCGTGATTACAAAAAACACATCGTGAGCGTGCGTGATTGTGAGTCAAAACCATTCACGCGCCCATCTCTAGTTTAAACTCGTATTGAAAAACTGGCCCTAAATGAAAAATTAACTCTTATTAAAATTATTTCTACAAATTTATACCGCGATTGTTACTTTGTTAAAGAAACAAAAATTAATCAAACTATTTTTTTTTTAAATTTCTTTATTCGCTACGTTCTATCATAATTGCTGTCACTTTGTCAGTCATTAAAACAATGAAACCCTAAAAGTATGCACCATTTTTTTAATTTGCATATAACATTGTTAATTTGTATTGAAGTTCTTGTGACCCATGTCCAAATTTTTAAAAACTTCGTCCGGCGGCTGCAAGCATGTACCAACTTTTTTTTACATATATTCAAAGAGGAAATTCCTAGATTTCATAATGAGAGGACCGAGGAAGACCGAACTTATTTTATATGTTCCATAGGAAATAGAAATGCTGATAACTTTTAAAATATTCATGTAATCTACAAAATGTTTTCGCTAGAATAATGACATTAAGGTATACTTTTATAAGAAGTTATAATAATTTGCTAATAACAAATTTTTGTTTACTCAACAACATTGCTAATTTGCATGAAATAATATATCAATTTTTTGCTTATATCCGCTTATTGTTTTGATTAATTTTTTCTAATAAAAATAAAATAAAATTTTAAGGAAAACATTAATGGATTCTTCATAATTAAACATGTCTCTTTAAGTTTGCATGGCCACATTATAAAAATAGAGTGGTCAGAAAATTGATTTTTGTTCGCCAAAATCCCACTGTGCGATATCTCGCCCTGAAGATCACGCCTTTACTTCTGAATTCTTAATCATCGTTCGCCGATGTTCTTTGGGGCCATTTCGTAAGATGCTAGAGCCGTTTTTTTAGTATAGCCCACAAATTTTGAATCGGGCTTAAATCAGGATTCTGTGCTGGCCATTGTAAAATCTGGAAGTTCTGATTTTTTAGTCACTCTTGCGCTTAGGTCAAAGCATTTCCAAACTTATTTGAAGCATAAATTAATTATCAATTAATTATTTAATAAAACAATTGCATATATTTTACCAGACATGAAAGAAAAATGCATATTTAAAGTACGAATGTTTTAGTGAGAAAGCACAACACTGGATTACTTACTTCGATTTCGTACTGGATGTGGTTGTCAAAATTCACTGTCTCAATAAAAGTTGTTGCCAGTGGACTGCCAGTGATGTCAAGGTGTGAGTGTATTAATCGGAAGTGAGAGTGTATTAAGTCTTTCAAACTGTTACTGTCTTCGAACTGGCACTTGTGACTAGTAGACATGGGTAACGCAGCAAAAATCGCTGCGTTGATACACCAACTCAAATGCAGTTTGCTGTATCAGCGGAATGCGTTAACGCAATTGCACCATAGATTAGTTTGAAATGCTATGATTCCTGTATCAACAAGAATTTAATCCACGCAGTGAGGACCAACGTGTTGCGTTATGTGGTTAATTTTCCGACTGTGGTGAATTTTGTGGCGGAATGCTAAGCGCAAATTAGGTTCACTTAGAAAAAATAAATGAAATCAAATAAAAATTTTTAATCAATATATCTGATCTAAAGAAATCTTACTGGTAATAGATTTATTAAAGATTATTAAATCCATAAGTAATAAAAATTAAATATAACTAAAGGAAGAGCAGATTAAAGCATCCACCAAAACTGAAGATATATTAAACTTCAAGCTTCAAGTTTGGCTGCAAACTGTATTTCGTTTAAAATTTGATGCGAGCCATCAAACATATACATACGCGTACCTGGTATGCAAAACAAGTTCAAAGTTGAATCCAAATTTACTTCTGCTTCAAACACGAACACATCCAACAGTTTATTAAATTGACAAAACCATTCTGTAAATGGCAAAACATTAATAACAGTCAAACGCACTCCAAGCACATTCCCTGCAACCCCTTGTCCTTATTTATACAAAGTAATAATGTTCGCTTTCAACTTTCTGTTTCTATCCTCGATGCACCGTACAACATGTGCATTTTTTGTTCGCTGTATAAATATTTTTTACTTTTTTAAAACAAGTGTATCAACGCAGTAACGCATTGAAGTGCTTCAACTCATTAACGCAACGCAGCGCTGCGTTACCCATGTCTAGTGGCTAGGGAGTAAATAGCCCGAACAGAACCAAAGCAACAAAATATATGAAAATGTATGCAGCAGAATAGAATCTATTTTATTTTTTTGCTCCGAAGGCTGTCGGGTCTCTTTGAGTGGCGTAAGTGTTGCCATATTTTTGCTAAGGATTAGCTGTCGTTGTGTTATTTTCTTAGTTTTTCTCATCATCACCTGACTTTTCATTATGTATGTCTGTGTTGTAACATATTCATGTAAATTCAAAACAAAAAATTAAATAGTTTTCTCCAAAATGAAGCATTCACACCGAAAAGCAACGCTGATCCGACAACCACTCCTATTCTGGACAGGTTCTCAGAGGATTTCGCCGAGAGAGGCCCGACAACCGCCACCCGCTTTGGTTCGGTGTGGGATCTAATGCTTATGCAGTTTTTCGTGGGGTCGATGCCAGTAATAATATTTCCCAACTGACTGATACCGGATACCCCGTCCGACCCGATAATACGAGTCGCATCAAACCTGATTACACCCTTCCAATCATCAACACTCAAGTTTTTGTCCGTATTACAATTATTCTACTTCGCTTTCACATTTTTGTCAGACAATGCTGGCTTTTAAGCGGCCTCCAACCCAATTTTGCGTATCCACACTGCGTGCTGACCACTCACTGACCAGCTTTTTAATCTTTTGTGCAGCTTCTTTTGGTGTCTTAGCTACTTGTTAAGTTAATAAGCGCTTCATGGCTCAAGCATCTCAGTCCGAAAGTAGATTGGGGAGCCTTTTTGTAACCTTTGGAACCCTTATATTCCATCGTTTTAGGACATTTAGAACTGTTTGATGTGAAATTTATAAGCTTAGTGCTATTTCTCTAGGGAGACCATGCCTCCGATGGATGGACCAGGCTGAGGAAGCCCTAACCGCACTTGGTGTATCCGATTGGAGAAGGCGCACGTAAAGCAGAGGCGCCTGGCGAGAGCTGATGAGGTCGGTCGAAATCCGGACACGGCTTGTTACGGCCACCTAAGTAAGTAAGTAAGTGATATTTCTCTTGATGAACGACCGTTTTCGGGCAATGAAACAATTTCATCTTCAGCCTTTTTATAAATCTTCACCATTTTGATAAAAATATAAAAACAGTTCTTTTAATGTAAATGAAACAGCAAATTTGACGCCGAGTCAAGTAAACACTACTTAACTAATTTTTTCTTATAGCGAATCAAGCAATAGTAGACTAGGATAACGGTATCAATAATGAACCGACGCTGACAAATTTGAACACGTGCAAAATTCGCTATATATTTATTTTTTTTTTTTAAATTTGTAATATCTTTTTTTATTTTTATACATTTTGCAAACTTGAACTAATACGTTTTGTTTCTTAATAAATGAAGTATATAAGCTGAAAATTTGGTAGCGTTATATTGAAAAATTACTCTACAGCTGTCAAAACTGCATGATAGTGACAAACATTTAACCAGATCTGCTCGCCAGTAAATATTCTAATATTCACGCCTGTGAATAGCCATGTCCGTCTGTCCACCTGTGATCATGATTATGGGCGTTATTTTAAAGCTATCATTATGAAATTCAAATTATGGGTGCCACACGAGTTAACGCAAAAAACCTCCTGAACCGAATTTCCACCTGCAAATCATTGCTGTATTGCAACAAAATCGACCCATTTTAGCAGCAGATGATGAATGTTGATGAAAAGTGGGTTACTTACGACAATGTCAAGAGAAAACGATCGTGGTCTAACCGAGGTAAGCCGGCGCAAATGGTGGACAAACTAAAATTGCCGATCAGAAAGGATTTGCTGTGTGTTTGGTGGAACTGGCAAGGGATCATCGGCTATGAGCAACTAATGCAGACCTATACTGCCCACAGTTGGACCGTCGGGCATGTACTGTCCACAATTGAGGAGAAATATTGTGTTTCATCAGGACAACTCCAGGCCACACGCATCGATAGTGACTCGCCAGAAACTACGGGGACTTGGTTAAGGGATTCTTTTGCGTTCACCTTATAGTTCGGATCTGGCACCAAGTGCTTACCACCTATTCCTATCTATAGCGAATGGTTTTGCTCTTAAAACATTTACCTCAAGAGGAGCTTTTGAAAATCGGCTGGCCGGGTTTTTTTGGTCTATAGAGAAGCATAATAAAATTAACTTTACTACAGCTGATATAATCTGCTTTCCAAAAAAAATTAATACATATCAATTTCGATATGGAGCAAAATCAGATGAAAATCACTCCTAACTCCCATAAAAAGTGACTTTATTTAAACAATAGTATCATAAAAATTCCCAAAAATTACAGTTATGAATATGCTTTGATTTTAAATAAAGACCCTGACTACGAAATTTGACAAAATCTGATAAAACCATGTCTACCTTCCATACAAAGTAACTTCACTTAAACGAAAAAGTCTCTTCAAATTCCACAAAAAAATTAATGAACATGTTATGACATGATTTTGGCACATAAACTTTTTATTTTTAATAAATATAAATATATAAAATCTGAAAAAACCACGCCTACCACCCATACAAAGTGACTTACTTCATCCAAACTGTAAAATCTCCTAAAATTACATAAAAGTTATTTTACCGAATACAAATTTAACATACAAGCCCCAATTCTAAAACCGATTATAAAATTTAGCAAAATCTAAAGAAAACCACGCCTACCATCCATTCAAAGTGACGTCATTTTAACTGTAAGATTTCCTAAAATTCTATAAAAATTTATTTACCGACTTGAAATTTTTTTATATATAAGCGCAGATTTTTAATACGAACGCTAATTAAAAAATTTGGCAAAATCTAAAGAAAACCACGCCTATCTCCCATATAAAGTGGCTATATAAAAATGGTAAAATCCTTTAAAATTCTACAAAAATTGATATACTTACTTTCAATTTCTCACATATGTTTTGATTTACCAGATACCAGATTTTCGCTCGTCGAAAGGTAATAGAAGATAGAAATATCTATCGACTAGGGTAAGATAGTTTTTCTTTAAATTTAACTTTATATTGAAAAGACGCTTCAAAACTAAAACGATTCTTATCGTAAGTATTGTAGACAATATCTCTATAAAGGCAATTTCATTTACTTGATACCCAAAATTCCGCTAGACTCACATTCGAATATTGAGAAAATATTTTAAGAAAATAAAAGGTTTTTCGTGTATCATATGGTGCCTCAAAAGTTTTGACTAAGCATTTGATAATTTTAATACTATTGGGATAATTTTGAAGTAGGAATCACGAATCTCAAATGCATTCACATCTGGTTTTCTCACAATATGGGTTCGAAATTGAAAAATACGGGTCTTGAAAATATATTATTATTAATGGTGTTGAGCTTGGTGAAGGTCTTGATAATGCTTATGCTTAAAAAAATAATCACAATAATATTAAAATCATAGAGAATCACTAGTTTCCTTCAGTTGACCTTTATCGGAAAAATGGCTGACTCTCATTCTTCTAACCAATTTTGACAAAACGTAAATCAGATAATATTTAGGATTTCCCTTTGTACATTTCATATAACGAACACTCTTTTAGCAGGAGTCGAGTAAGTATTGGGAGTATGCATTAAAAACCGCGTATTTTTTTGCCAAAATGGAGGTTTTATTGTGAAAAATTGGGGCAATGTATTTTATTCAAAATATTGACCATCGCTAGCTCCATCTCTCTGGTCATTTACGGATTCCGTTTCCAAGAAAGAGCACGTCTTTTTAGGCTATCCACGAATCGATCCATTTTTTGGCATCTTCATAAGAACGGAAATACTGCTCAGCCAGGTCATGGGTCATCGATCAAAATAAATAGTAGTCGGAAGAGGCAATGTCTGGTGAATACGGCGGGTGTGGTAGGACATCCCATTTCAGTGTTTCCAAGTATGTTTTGACGGACTTTGATACATGTGGTCAAACATTGCTTGCTTAAGAATCACTTAGTCCTGTATTTGTTGGAGTTGTGGCCGTTTTTCCTTCAATGCTCGGCTCAAACGCATCAATTGTAGTCGGTAGTAATCTCTTGTGATTGTTCCGTTAGGTCGGAGAAGCTCATAATAAATAACACCTTGCTGATCCCACCAAATACAGAGCATGAGCTTGAAATCATGGATATTCGGATAGTACTGGAAACTCGGCTACTATCACAGCTCAAGGAATGGTTTTCTGGTGATAACCAGTATATTTTAATGCACAATTCGGCTGCTTGTCACAAAGCAAAGAGTGTTACTGCATTCCTAGCTGATAAAAACTTGTTTTTTTGCCCTGGCCGGGGAACTCTCCGGACATGAACCCGATAGAGAGCATATGGGAGTTTACCAAAAGGGCTTTTGTCAAGCTAGTAATCACCTCAGTTGATTGGAACTCTTATTAAGAAATGGCATCACGACATGAAATTCCAACAAAATGCAAAATTGCTTAAAGACAAATAAATGCTATAATTACAACAAAAGCCGGTCACTAAATATTGAGGTTTATTGTATTAGGTTTCTATTTATCCACATATTTCCTCCGAAAAATATTTCTGCATAAAAAATTGTTGTTTTTATAATTTTAACAGCATACTATTAGAAATAAAACCTACTTTTGATTACCACTAGCAAATATTTGTTTGGAAAATGAGTTTTGCCCCTAATATTTTGGTCACCCACTGTAAATTCGCACGATGGGTGCAACGATACTCGAAACTAAAACAAATGCATGCATGTTTGGGAATGTTTAAGCGTAACAAAAAGAATCATTAAGCTTTTTTCATAAATGTGGTCAATGCAGGAATCTACTAAGAGATAGAAAAAGTCATAAAGAAGTTAATAGAGTAGATTTATGCTAGCGTATTAGACCCGAAAAATATCCAAAGAGGTCTTCTTTACCCAGTCAAGCAAGAGAACATACTCGGTCATATTTTGACAATCTTATATGAGCTTAATTAATACTTCACAGGTCTGAGGTTCAAATCCAGAGATTCTTGGGAACAGCTTTCCTTCCATCTTGTATTTTTTCCAATCAATCAAACATTACCATCATTACCATATTTTAATGTTCATATAGGAGCTAAACTTAAACTTTACAGGTCTGAGTTTCAAATCCAGGGTATCTTAAGTACAATATTTACCCCATCTATTATTATTTTGAATCCATCAAAATATTACAATCGTCATACTTTGATGATCATATAAGCAGTCTAAGCAGTCTATCATACATCACTGGTCTAAGTCGCCTTTTACACTGGTCAAGAATTGACGTCAATTCTTTGCTATTCCCTTTTAAATTGACGTCACGTTGATGTCCGCGTCTTTCATCTACATCAAATGCCAGACATGATCGTCAATTCGTGACGAGTGTAAAAGGGGG
Organism: Coremacera marginata; assembly: GCA_914767935.1. Lineage (NCBI taxonomy): Eukaryota > Metazoa > Arthropoda > Insecta > Diptera > Sciomyzidae > Coremacera > Coremacera marginata. The sequence continues at coordinate 22,685,624 of OU612044.1, forward strand.
CTAAGGTTCAAATCCAGGGTACCTCCTTTAACTATTAGAGTGTAACTCCTGAAACCATTATTATTATTTCCAACACATAAAGAATAACTCAAAGAAGTGTATTGTTCAACAAAAATTGAAGCCAATTACGTATCATACCACCCCCTACCCGGCTTCAATGCAAGCATTCGATTTAATTGTTGTACTGTAATTAATCAAAATTAAGTTATGTTTATTGGGGTAAACATTAATTTGAATCAAACATTTTTCGGGTGTAGAGTAAATAACATTAGCTGACAACCAACCCCCAAACTATTAATTTATACGTCATATTCATGAGATAAGTGAGTGCGTGTTAAAGAATACAAAAAAAAAAAAAAAATTTCTGAGACCCAACCTGACATTGAACAAAACTTATTGCCAACAATTTGTGAACTTATGAACTTCTATTTATAAATGTAAAAAATATTGATAAAAATATTTTTATCAGAGCTGCTTTTTTATTGAATTTAATAATAATATTAAAAGGTTTAAGTAAAATTAAAGCATTTTCCCAAGTGTAGAACGAAAAAAAAAAAATTCTTCAGAGCGATTCATCAATAATCAACTCATCCTCTACAGATTCATCCCAAACCATGTGCAGCAAACTTGCTTTAAGCTCAAAAAAATAGACAAAACACGGCAGCACTGCACAGAAACATCCCTGCTGACAGTGAGGATTTGGCAAGTTTTCGCACTTCTTTTAAGCGCTCTCGCAGAATCTTCTACACAGCAAACTGTCTAAACTCTCTGCAATTCCTAGGGTAGACGGTGGGTGGTTGGTCAATTTTTTTGTTTTCTTTTATAAGAAAGCAAACGCCAGAAAAAAGGAATGCGGAAACAAGCAAGAAGACAGGACGAAGGAAAAGCAAACAATGTCCAAAGCAGAAATGTGTTAAATTCGATAATATAAGACATAAGATAAGAAAGATGTTTAAATAGCGACAGGCAGTAGTAATTAGAAAGAGAAAACATTTTTCGAAGAGCACGCGGAAATGTCACAATTTTTCTCGGAGTAAAAATATTGACAGAAAAAAAATTTAAGATTTTCACTATACAATGGAAGATGTGCCTTTTTTTTTTTTTTTTGTTTTTTTTCTTTTTCTTCTGCTTTGAGACTCTTAGGGAACGTTTAGCATTTTATTTTTATTTAAAACTATTTCTTTTATAATTCTCCATTATATGTTGTAGCGTCTTTATGGAGTTTTAATTTTATTTTTAAACACAGCGTTTATATTTTTTTTGTTTTTTTTTTTTTTTGGCTGCGATTACAATAGTTTTTGGTCTAAAAATACCTTGAAGCACCGGCGTATGTTAGGAACGGCGACGACTGGCGACTGTATCCACTGAGTCTCCCAATACGATGCGGCGCTGGTGACTAAAAATTTTCAAATTTTTTTTTGTGTGTTTCCACTTGAAGTCGTCTGATTTGCTAGCCTTTATTTTAAGTACTAAATAGTCGCTTTAAGTATATTTTACTAATATTTTTAAGCATTTTTTTAAAAAACCTTTTTTAAGTTTAAATTTTGCTAAATTTTTTTTTCAACTTTTTTGCTCAATTTTCACTGAATTTTTCCTTACAAAATATTTTTCACAGTTTCACTGCCCGTTATTTTAAGCAATTTTTCGTTGTGTATAAAAAAAATAATCTTTAACAATTTCCTTTATTTATTACTTATTTTATCAGTTCATACTTTTTTTTTTTTTTTCTTATTCACTTTATCTATAGAACTAGTGCCTAATTTTCCTGCCGTCGTCTATCCACCAGGAGTGCCCCAGAAGTGCACACAACGCAACGCAACGCAGAGACTGAACTAAAATAAAGGGTGACACCGCTCATTTGATACCCTATAATTTTCGCTGCTCGCTCGCTCGCTCAATTTGTCCCTTGTACGTTTTTGCTTACCGCAACCCACTCCACCACCCACCAAAATTCGATGTTGACACGAGCGAGCTCGCACTCAGCACACCCAGCATGCGCTTCGAATTGATTGCGCCTCCTTTGTAATCACGAGTTCATGAATCCACGCGCCCAAGTAATTCGTTCATCTCTCGAGCGTGCTTCCTTGACACTTTGCGGACATTTATACCATTCCGTGTAGCATGAGCCGGATATTTTTTCGACATTTTTGCAGTTTCTTAGTGGTGCAGCCCTCTTCATTTTCGAAACCAGTTTTCGAAAGTAGTGCGCAGGTGCATTTTTTGGAGAAAAGGCAAAAAAAAATGAAAATGTTTGAATCTGAGGGTGGAAATTCGAATTTTATGGAGTATTTTTGTGTTATGACGAGAACAAGAAAATGCAATATTGCCAGCGGAAATTTTTTTGCTGTTGAAATTTTTAAATCAGCTCTGGTTGTCTTTTAATGCTATTCCTTTTAAAACTAATTCTGAAATAACAAAAATTATTAGAAACACTATGCAACAAAATGTGAAGTTCACCAACGGCTTAATGGTAAGCAATTGGTAATCATCGACGTAGCCAGGATATTAGCCAGGGGGCAGGAGCATTTTTTATAACTTTGCAGTTTGATTTGAGGCAAAAAAACTTGAATTTGTAGTTAAAAAGCTGTGTAGATATCGTTTTCAATTAAAATTTCTCTGATATCTAGGGAACAGCTACCCCCTTTTCCCCTTACTACGCCCATTTTGGCAATGTTTATGATTCTGAAGTACATATTTCTTCATCACATCTCATTCTCCCGTGTCACAAAATTGGAAAAATGGATGAAGTCAAAATAAATGGCTACCCGTTTCCTCCTCCCCCGGTTCATATAACCCCCAGCCAACTCCGATATGGATTGCGACGAGCTTTATTGTAGCTTTATTGCTTTTAAAAGTACTCGTTTTTTTTTTTTTTTTTTAAGGGCGAAAAAGCGACTTTTTTGTAGTTTTATAGAAACTTACTGAACTTATAAACTTGCCTATTTGTACTTCGATTAAGCTTTTTAATGGAACTTGCTTAAGATTGTACCAAATTGATTGATGAAGCTTGACCGAGGCACCAAAATTAGATAACAAAAAATGTTTCGTACAAATATTGCAAAAATGATATTTTGCCGTTTCTTGCCAGTTGTTTATTTTTTTATTATTTTTTTATTTCTTATTTATAAATTCTAAATTTTATATTCAATTGTATAAGTTTTAATTAAGTTCATTTTTATTTACTATTTAAAAATTTTACAAAATTATACTCATGCGACTCGAATCCGCAACTTATCGCACGCTTTTTCTGTAATCTATCCAATCGACCAAACTGTTTTTTTTTTCTACGAAGCGTTAAAACTGAATGACTTTATACTTACTCGTATAAAACTATTGATTTTATAAATCTGCTAGATAATATGTAATTGCGGTTACAGCTTCCATATTGAAAAATGTGTGAGGCTACAGATTCTATTCGGTACATACGACAGATTTCAATGTCAGCTTCAGCTTCGGCTTCCGCTTCAGCTAGAGTTTGAATGAAGGGTTACAGCTTCTATTCGGTTCATTCGAGTTTTCAACTTCAGCATCAGCTGGAGCTTAAATGGAAATTTATAGCTTCCATTACTTTCATACTGCAAGGCTACAGCTTCTATTCGGTTCACATAATAGGCTTCAGCCTATTAAATTAAATACTTTATTGACTCCCACTCAAAAAGCCTCGAAAAGCAAATATCAAGTTTTCAAATCAAAGGATCTCATGCATAATAGTGAGAAATTGCTTTTTACTTAGATTTTTTAAGCAATTGCTTGCTGTCATAAGCATTAAAAATCTTTTACTCGTTAGTAAGATCTCGCTCATCGAGATAAATCTCAAGGCCTAAAAACTTCTTATAACGAAAGCTTTTAGTGAGTAAATTCTCAAAAAGATATACATAATCCTGAGATGCAGCTCGCTTGTCTGAGAACTTTTTCGTTAAAAGTTGTCTCACCTATTTAGTGAGTGTTGCAAGTCAAATCGCCAAATACTATTGAGAAAAAAGTTTCGATTCCTTCATATCGAATATAATTAAAAGATTCTATACCGTTTTTCAAAATATTTAAAAAATATTTAATAATATAATAAGGGTTGTACAAAATATTGCTATCCTAGCAAAACTCATGAATTGGGTTTTTAGATTTTATAACAATTTCTAAATTAACAATATCCATATTGATTTTGAAGAATTTTTTTAATTATATTTGCAAAGACAAAAAAAATCCTTCTTATTTCTAGTTTTCTTATTTCGCTCAATAATTTCTGATTGCATTAGACGGTAGTTTAACAAAGAGTAAAAAAATAAAAATTTGTACAAAATTTTTGGATTTTACCCAAAAATTAACATTTATGAGCATACAAAATTTTAGTCTATTAGTCATGGGTCGCGGTCGATTTGTTATTTACTAATCCAATATATATTAGTGTCACTTTATTATTTTGTTTTAAATTTGTTTCAGTTCAAGCAAATTTAAGATTTCTTTTTCTCAAATGCACATATTTAGTTACGCATCACCTTTTTTGCTAAAATTACGATATTTTTCTTCCAAGCCATTTTTTGTGGCTCTTTTGAAAAAATTTTAAAATTACCTAAAAATTAATTATTTAGCAAAACATTTTTCTAAAAACTCTTCGAAATACAAATTTATGGAATAACCAAAAATATTCTTACACATTTAGCTTTATTTCTGTCGATATATCTGTAATAAAATGAAGATATTTGAACTTTTTACCAAATCTTTACAAGAAAAAAAAACAGAATTTGCTTAAAAGCATTTTTTATAATAATCTTCACTCCTTAATGCAGCGGCTCTCAAACTTTTTTGGCGACGGAACCCTTTTGGAAAAAGAAACATTTGACGGAGCCAACATTTGACGGATAATCAAAAACTGCTTTATACGAGTATGTATTCTTTAATAATAATCATAATTTATTTTTAAGATCTTTATTAAAATAATAAATAAGGAAATATCTAATTTGGTATGAAACTGTTTCTTATTTTGCATTAACTGTTTGATATATGGCCTGATAGAAAAAAGTTTAATGCTCATATCAGGTTCAGTATCCAGTCTATTGCGTTATTTTCTTTTTGTAATTGTATAGGTTAAGAATTCTGTTTCGCACAAGTGTGTTGTTGGGGACGGGAGGAGAAAATGTAAGGCCTTTATGTAAAGAAATGGATATTCATTACGAATCCTCCCAACCAACAATTACTATCTTTATTTTATCGTAAAGACTTTTGGAAGAGAAATGATTAAGAATGACACACTTACGATAAAGTTTAAATGATATCTGTAAGATACTTGTAAAACTCTTCTAAGGTCATTTTGGCACTATATAAGTGAGAGTTGTAATTTTCAAAACGCCCTTATATCGACCTCTTAGACCTCTTAAACAAGATCAACACTCTAAAAAACATTGTCTTAGACAAGACTTACAGATCTCTTGCAGATATATGCTCCTAAGAGAATTAAGGGTTATACTCATAAGAGAGTTTTATAAGAATCTATGTGTATATACAATACTACTTACACCATTTTAATGTAACAAAATTTTTATTGTTATATTCGAGTACCAACGTAAAAATGATTAAAATTTAATGTTACATTTTTTATTATGTCTATAGGAAAGTATTATATCTATAATATTGTATATGCGTGGCGTAATATTTTATCCCATAAACACATAAATTCATTGCGATGGAACTTTTCGTAAGAATCTCATATTGCACCTCGGTTAGAAGCTACCCCTTTCGCAAAAACCAACATTACAAGATTTATTTAATTAATAAATTATACTATACTCTCAATAAATGCACTATAAGGCAGTTTTTAGAGTTGATGTCTCCATACAAGAGTACAGCTCTTACTACAAAAGTAACTTAAGTAAGTGACATACAAGAGTGGTCTACTCTACGAGATGAGTTAAAGCGAACTTTTGTAGGCCCACCATTTTTAAAAAGCGTTAATTTATGCAAAGCAGAATTAACCCTTTCATCACATTAGTGCAAGGCTTACCGAACTAGTTTCATTACTTCGCATTGAGAACTATCCATAAATTTACGCTATGAAAAATATGGAAAATCTTCCTCAAAAGGTTGATTTACGCAACAAAAAAATAGTTGTGTCTCGGTTCTGACTGTATGCCGAATCGAATCAGAATTCTAGTTGGGCTAAGCTCGCCCTAGAATGTTTAGTAAGATTTATAAATTCATATATAAAATCTTATTTTTATTTTATTTATCCATTCATAAAATTCACTAATGACCTACTCTATATTCAAAAACAATACAAAATATTTATATAACCATCGCATTTATCAAGAATTATAGTATTTCTCAACTTCTCGCATTACATTCACATACAAGAAATGAAACTCTTTGTATTGTAAAGTATTGTACTCCCAGTTTGGGCTTACTTGATATTAGTACGTGAGTAAAAACATCAACAATTTTCAAAATGCACAACTTTGAAGCCACAGAGCCACACAATCTGCACAATACACTATCCTATTTGTATGAATTTTACATCACAGTCTGGCCTAACTTGAAATTAATCCATGAGTGAAAGCAACAACAAATTGCATGACTTATTTCTTATTACACTATTCTTAATACGTCACAAGGCACTGTGATGTGATAGCGACAGTGAAAAAAATTTCAGTGATGTGGATGAAAACAATTGTTTGAGTACGTACGTGCATTGTAAAACCATATTCTTAATGGGATTGGTAATATTTTACTATGAAAATATAGCACAATTTCTTCCTTGAAAATGTAATAAACATTTCGGAGTCGCTAACGAATTCACTGAGCAATGAAAAGCTTTCTATTTCTCTCTTGCCAACACGAATAATCCAAAAATCTAATTTTCTTTTGAAAGCGGTAATTTTGTTACTAGCGTTGAACACTGTTGTCTGCATTTGTGTAAGTAGAAAAAGAATCAGCAAGACGATAACAGCCATAAGTTTTAATGAACCGAATAAAACGGATCTTCACCCGATCCAACTCGTGATTTGGGATACTCATATTTATTCGAGTCACCGTATTGCAGCTTTGTAGAAGTGAGAATGAATCGGGTTGCGTGCACTAAGGGTTGAGTAGGGTCGTGTACTTGTGTTCTAAGAGTCATAAAAAAGCTCTTCGTTACAGATCACTCCGTACTCGGCGTTGAACTCGCTTGTATGTTAACGCAATTATTTTTGCATGTGAATTTTGTTATTGAAATTGAAACTAAATTTTGTTTGTCCAAAGCAATAATGTGCAATATTATCTGAGTTTTTTTTTTTTTAGTAAATCATTGGAAAGTATTTTCGCGGAGCCCCCACAGAAGCTTTGCGGAGAATTTGCGGAAATTTTCAACAAATGCACATTATTATAGATACGTGTTGTAATTAAAGTTTTGATACATTTTTCTTTTCTATTTCTAGGTAAAAAATGAGATGAGCTTTAACGTGTAATATTCACCTTACAAATTCAAGTGGAGCTTTGAGATCGATCTCACTTATGTTGACTAATTTGTCATGAGCTTGATCCAATTTTTTTGTATACAATTCTGAGTCTGAGACTGAAAAAATTCTTGTGGCTCACTGTTTGAGTTTGATCTAGCCACATCGATCTCCAAGAACTATCTCATTTTTGTGCATGAGACCCAATAATTTATTTTATTTAATGAGTTTGAATTTTTTTTTTATAAAGTTCAATCCCAATGCACCAAAAAAAAAGTTATTTAAGCTCAATAAATAAAATAAATTATTGATTTAAAGATATATCGAGGCCACTACTCCAAAAAAAGCTATATAAGTTATAATAAGTTATATAACTAGTTTTATTAGAAATATCAGCAAAAATAAACCGGCTGGAATAAACAGGCCGGAGCCATTTTATAGAGCTATGTGTCAATAAAAAGGTTCATATTTTGACGTAAATACAATTCTATGCAAATAAATTTTAAATTTTTTTTGGATACTGTTACAAGAACATCATCAATATCAGCAGCAACATCAGTAGCAATAACAGCATCAACATCAGCAGCAGCAACAGAAATCCTACATATATTTGTTTTTATCGTGGACCCCTGCCGTCATGATTTAATTCTACTCAACCCCATGACTACGGAGTCTATAGTTGATTGAACAACATCCAATAGAAACATCATTGATGTCTGTTCAACGAATATATACTCGTGTATAGAGAATATATACATCATGTTGTTATTGAAGTCATCTTCGCCCTATTCTAGATCCGAATACACACCAATTAAGGATACAATATATAAATTCAATAAGATACAACGCTTTAATATTGGATTCAATAGTACTAGTCAATATCCTTCATATAATCTGCTGATGCAAATCGAGACTTATATTAAGTCTCTGGTATATTAGAAAATACTCTCTAGTTAAAAATATACCGACCCGGCCGTGTTAAGCGCGACTCCCGCCGGTCACGGTAGACCTGTGCAAATGATGTACATAAACCACAACCAGCACGGACTTCCCTAAGGACCGCAAAAAACTATTTTGCTTGACTATTTCGATGTTCATCGTTCCATGGCATTTCATACTCACCATTGACTCAGATTGATTCGTAGATATTGCAAAGTATCTTTTTCTCGATGGCTCCCAAAGTATTTTCATCAGAACTGGTCAGCGTCCAGGTTTGTGCTGCATATAACAGGACGAGCATGATAAGTAACTTATAGAGTGTAACTTTTATTCGCATCGAGAGAGGGCTCTGCTTCTCAATTGACTACTGATCACAAAGTAATACCTGTTGGCAAGAGTTATCCTTCGTTTGATCTCAATATTGATCTCGTTGGTGGAGTTTAAGCTGGATCCTAGGTAGATAAAGCTCATCACAACCTTGAAGGAGATGTTGTCCACAGTAGATTCCAAGACGATGGGACTGTTTGTTTGTTGACATCCATGCGACTCGACTCTTTTTCTAATTTAGAGAAAGCTTCATTGACTTCGCTCGTAATATGGACAATTATCAGCAGCTCAAATGATCATCTCTATTATTAGATTGAAAAAATCGCCGTACGATAGAGAGGAATCACCTTGTCTGAAATCTAGTTTGGTAACTAATGGACGGGAGAGGTTCTTCCCGATTTTAGCTGCTCTACTAATGTTGCTCAGTGTCATAATGCATAGACGGAATAATTTTGCAGGTATACCAAATTTAGACATGCTGACTATAGGTGATTTCTCATTGGACTGTTGAAGGCGGCTTTGTAATCGACAAAAAGATGGTGGGTGTCAATTTGTTTTTCTTGGGTCTTTTCCAAGACTTTTCGTATCGTTTTGGTTTTCCAGGTCTGAAGCCACACTGATGAGGTCCAATCAGTTGGCTTTCAGTGGTCTTCAGTGTTTCTTATAATATGCTCGAAAGGACCTTATATGCAATATTTAGAAGGCTTACGCCACGGAAGTAGGCGCAAATAGTGAATAGAAATCGCTTTTCTTATGGATTAGGCAGAGTACACTTAGGCTGCAATCGTTTGTAATGCATTCTTCTAAACATATTCTACATAGAAGCTCATAAATACATTTAAGCATAGCTTCGCCTTCGTTCTTCAACAGGTCAGCCTTCGGCTGGACAAGTCATACCATCGGCTTCCGCGGCTCCATGAAACCGAGCTATGGATGTAGAAACTGTATAGTCGGGCAGCTGAACCTCAATGCTGTCGTCCGAAATTGCGGCTTCCGAGATATCATCTCTATTGGCGGGATCGTTGTCAGCATCGCTTTTCTGAAGACAAGAGAAGTGTTCCATCCATACCGTCAGTTTAATCTGGATATCTGTCACTACATTCTCGTTTCATCCTTGCAGAAAGGGGTCCTGGTCCTAAAACCATCGACCAGGCGTCATATCTTTACGAAAAATTGTCGGGCCTTATTGCTGTTACCATACATCTCAACCTCTCGCACTCGCGCTTTTCTGCCTCTCTTTTTTCCGCCTTAAAAGTCGTCTTTCTCTGCTGCGACGTCGCTTAAAAGAAACTTTAAGCTAGAACTTTATAAAACTTGAAAAATTTAACTTCTGAAATACCCTACATTAGCGAGTAAATTTCTGTTCGCACGCTTTATAGAAGTCGAATCAAAGCTTCAGCTGTCGAATATTAGAATTTTCTAAGCTTATCGAGGTTCATGTGTTAATCGGTGATTGATCTTTTATATGATTTATTCAGCGTGGTTGAAAAATGACTGGTGCTGCAGTGATCAAATATTCCAAGAAGTCATGGTTCACAACGTTACATTTTGCACTGATCGTTCACGTGATCTGAAACTTATCAAAAATTACTTGAAATCAACTTAAACTAATTATGTGGGTATTAAGTAAAATTTGTGAAATTACAACGAATTAGTGTCAAATTAAATAATTTATTATTGAAATTTGAATTTCAATTTTTAATTCATTTATTAATCATGCAAATTAAATCTTAATTAATATATTAAGCAAAATCAATCATTTCAGAGTCTTGATTAAAAATAAAATGCGTAACAAATTAAGAAAAATCCATTTATTAAACATTCAAAAACAATAACAAGAAAACTGCAGAAAATATAAAAACTATGTTTTTCATATGCTCGCAACGCTGTCGTTTGTGAATTCTTAATTAATGCTAACCACTTTAAATAAGCTCACAACCAAAACATTGTGAACACAAAACTTTTCACTTGTTAAAAGATGATGGTTTTGGAAACCAGTTTTGTCTTCTATCAACAGTTGTTCAACAGCAGTAATTTGACTGAGGGCGTTCAACTTTTGTCAAGGGCAATCTTAGTATTGTGGATCATTATGCTTCCCAATAATCATTTACCATGGTAATTAGATAGAGTTCAAGTTGAGCTCCAGTTCTTCTATCTCTACTCGAGATTCAAGCCATTCTCCAAGAAAATGTACAGTAGTTCTACAGGTGAAATAAAGCTGTTTCTCTACTTCATCTCCAATATATATATCCAAGCAATATCAAACACCGTATTTTTAGCCTACATCCCAGCATATTCATTAAATTGCTTTATCGACAAAGTATATCTATGAGCAAAGAAATACGCTCATATATTTCATCTTTAATACGATAGAAGATATTTTCAGTAAGTTTTAAAATTTAAAAAATTTTTATTCGGGCCAACCTACACTCAAAAAAAAAAATCAACTAAAAACTTTTGTTGGACGTATATTGATAAAAATTTGTCAAATCAACCTAGGTTTTTGTCAATATGAACAATTTTTATCAAATTGACAAAAACCTAGGTTGATTTGATAAATTTTTGTCAATATACGTCCAACAAAAGTTTTTTGTTGATTTTTTTTTTTTGAGTGTAGGAGCCAGCAGAAGCCCAGCCAGCAGAAGCCCGCAATGCGAAAAAAGGTCTTTTACAGCAAGCGCTGTAGCCAGCGCCATCTTTGTTTTTGAAAAAAAAAACATTTTTTTTAACTTAAATGTATATTTTACCAGATTTAAAATTTTTAAAACTCTAAACAAATTTCTTCTAATAATATCTCAATATCACTCTTTTTTTACTCTCCTCTAAATGTATCGCCGGCCTTAAATAGTGTCATTACACATATTTTTAGAAAATTTATGCATTTTGGCCCATATCTACCAGAAATGGAGCCTTGAAAACTTGAACATAAAAGTATTTAGATATAGTCCTTAATGCCGGTGATCTCACTTCAGTTATGTAGTGCATTTTAAAGAATTTCGACATAAATAATAAAAAATAATTTTAGAAATTGAGAATTTCAAAAAAATTTACTTTATTAAAAATATCAACCGCTTCTCCATAAAAGTCACTTAAAAGTATTTTTTATCAAAAAAATTATATATGGGTGACTTTCAAAAAATATGGATATGATAGAGAAATTTTTATCATACAATGAACCCTAATGCCCTACAGTAAATGAAATCGATATTAACCTCTTTGGGGAGGATAGGAGAGGGTTGATATGCACGACCGATCTCCAGTACTTTTTCAAGTGAAACATTTTTTCCCTTGGGGCCTATCCCCTCCAATTCCTCCTTAGGGGGGCTCCCATACAATGAACCCTACTGTTAATGAAATCAATATTTCCCCTCTTGGGAAGGGTAGGAGAGGGTTAATATATACGACCGATCTAAAGTATTTTTCAAGGGTAATATTTTTCCTTTGGGACCTAACCCCTCCGACCCCTCCTTAGGGGGGTTACCATACAATGCACCCTACTGTTAATAAAATCAATATTTCCCCTCTTGGGAAGGGAAAAAGAGGGTTAATATGTACGATCGACCTCCAGTATTTTTACAAGTATAACAGTTTTTCCCTTGGGACCTATCCCCTCCGTCCCCTCCTTAGGGGGGCTCCAATACAATGCACCCTACTGTTAATAAAATCAATATTTTCCCTCTTGGGAAGGGCAGGAGAGGGTTAATAGGGTGCGACCAACGTCCAGTACTTTTTCAAGTATAACATTTTATCCCTTAAGATCTATCCCATACAATGTTATTTCATTAACTATAGGGTACTTTGTATGGGACCCCTTCTGGGAGTGCCAGGAATCTAATAAAAAACATGTATGCATATTCTAGAAACTATAAGGAACACATTAAACAAATAAGAAAAAATTTTTTTTTGAAAAATTTATACGGATAATATACCTTAAGTCAGAAAATCATAACAAAGTCGATATATCGAGCCGTTTGGCAACACTATTCCAAAGCTCCACTCCACTCAAATTCCACTCCAATTCCGAAACCAAAAAAAAAAAAAAAATAAGTAATAACAGGCAGGCCCGTAGCCAAGGGGCGACTTTAGGTGTTCAAACCCTCCCTTCCCCCTAGGGTCGAGAAAGTATGAAATTATAACGCATATGAAACTATTACATTCAAAATATAATATTTTTTTAAGACAATTTTCAACGCAAATTTAAGAAACTTCACTTAATCAATGAAAAGTTTCTTGGCCAAATGAAACATCAACTTGGCTTGTAAAAGTCATAATTATCATAACATTCGTTTGAATGGATTTTTATACCCCAATGCGTACTGCGTAAGGGGTATATTAACTTTGTCATTCCGTTTGTAACGCCAAAAAGAAGGATCAGCATCATCCTTCCTGAGTCGATTTCCGTGTGTCCGTCTGTCTGTCCGTCTGTCGACACGATTACAGCCGCAATTTTAAAGCTAAAGCGATGAAATTGAAAATATAAGTTTATTTTCAAAAAAGTAAGATCAAGTTCGAAAATGCGCCAAATCGGAGGGAAGCCGCGCCTACCTCCCATACAAAGTGACCTTATATTAACCGTAAAATGTCTTTAAAATTCACAAAAATTAAAGAAATGTCTTGAAAGTTGGCAGGTGAGCTTTGCTCTTCAGTCTTAAGCCTGGCTATGAAATTTTGAAAAATCGGATGAAAACCACGCCTACCTCCCATGCAAAGTGTCTTTATTTTAAACGGAAAATCTCTTAAAAATCCACAAAAATTAATGAAATGTCTTGAAATTTTGCACTCTAGCTTTGATATATAATATGAACCATCTCTACGATATATGGCAAAATCAGATACATCCCATACAAAGTGGCGTCATCAAAATAGGAAATCTTTCGTTAATATAAAAAACTGAATGTCATCGTGTATGCCGTTCCTAAAAACTTCGAATATACTTCAATATGGCCGCGGGGGGGGGGGGGGGCTATTTTAGCTTCGGTACCCTGCCGAAGCGTCATCCTTACTAGTTGTTTTACATTTTGAAAAGCTGGAAAATGCAAAAAATACATAAACCACGAAATTTAACACATTAGGCCGGATGACTAAAACAATTTTCCCATTCTATTTTGTTGTTTTCTTGGTATATAGGACATTTTAAATGTCCAGCTTGTCACAGCAATTTAGGCCTGTGCGAAGTCTTTTCCAAATTAAAGGTTTCAAAAAATAACCTACAATCTATATATGCTTTTTTCGAAAAAAAATTCTCAATAAAAAATAATTTTTAAATATTTTATAGAGTGCAATTCCATGGGGATTTGATGATTTTTTTAAATCATGGTACCAAAATGTTCATAGGAAAATTAAAAATTAAATAAGAATTCAAAATGAAATTTTTCTAAGCATCGGCATTTTTTAAAACAATTTAGAAAGCATTTTTTTTACAATTTTCTATTTTGTAAATAATTTAAATTTAAATCCACGACTGAACATTTTCTTAAATATCCAAAAAAAAGTTACTGTTTAGTTCTTTTTATAAAAATGTATCTAGCTGAATAATGGTTTTAAAAAATAGTCTTACTTTGATGTGATAAATTAAAAAAATATATTGGCTATCCTATAAGCATTTGGAAGATCGTTGGAAGAGAAGTTGGTTTTGAAGACGCTTACCCGATTCGCCTATATGTTTGTTGGAAGAAGAATCACTGTTTGATCTTCTAACGACTCTTCCGCGAGTCGCCTATATGTTTGTAGGAAGATGAATTACTATTTGATCTTCCTGCGACTCTTCCGCGATTCACCTATATATTTGTTAGAAGATGAATCGCAATGATGACTCTTCCACGAATCGCCTATAATTTTCTTGGAAGATGAATCGCCGTTTGATCTTCTAACCACACTTCCGGGAATCGCCTAAATGTTTGTTGGAAGATGAATTACTATTTCATCTTCTAACGACTCTTTCGCTATTCGCCTATATGTTTGTTAGAAGATGAATCGCTATTTGATCTTCTAACGGCTCTTCCTCGAATCGTCTACATGTTTGTTGAAAAACGAATCGCTGTTTGATCTTCTAACGACTCTTCCGCGAATAGCTTATATGTTTGTTGGAAGATGAATCGCTATTTGATCATTCAGGCGAATAAAAAGTGACAGAATTTAAAATTTTTCCATATTAAGACAATAACAATTTCAAATTACTTAAAACATTTAAGATGGCATTGAAAAAATCCTAAGAATATTTTTGAATTATGCAAAAATTTTGAATTGCATCAAAGTAAGCACTTTGCAGAATTTAGAATTTAGTTCAAAATTGGTGCAGGTTTTAAACAATTAATAGAAAGAAATATTTTCAAAACCATTTATTCGAAATAAGTTGTCAACGAAGTTGTCTTTTAACGAATTCCCTAGCGAGCTTTTAATACGATTCGTTCGCGACTCTTTTTCGAAATTCACTTAAGGCTCCCCCCCCCCCAGAGACTCTTCTGCGATGCTTCTTAGAAATTTCCTTTTTCGCGACTCTCTTGGAAGGAACCAACTACTCACAACGGAGGATTCGCTGGCGATGAAAATGCGAGCTCGCTGGCGATGGTTTGGCGAATTTTAGACACTCGCTGGCGAAGCTTCTGCGATTGTAAATGTTTGTAGGGTATAAGACATTGGTTCTGCGCAAAGTCCAGTTCAACTTACATATTTGGTACATGGTGGTATCTACTTACATATTTATTTATCAAATCCCCCCTCCCCCCTAAGGTAAATTCTGGCTACGGGCCTGATAACAGGAAATAAATTTAATGTAGACTCATCGGTTGATTTCTCAGGCAAAATTTCCAATTGATAAAGCGCAAGTTAAGTTTGGTGAAAAAAGAAACTGGCTTTATGGCCAACAGCTAATGCTGCAAACTCAATGCTGCACGACTTATTAGTTCATTTCCGGTTTATAAAACAATCTGAGCGTGGTGAATTAAGTCAAAGTAGCATAACAAACAGAAGATTGAGCACCAAATAATAAAACTGCTCACCAGTTACTTCACAACTCTATCCTTTGCTGTTTTTTCTCTGAGCTATACTGCTGGCTATATAGCGCAGTTACACTGCTTTAAAACATTTCCGCAGAATAGGTAGCATCTTAATGCCGCGGCCTTTACTGCTGCCTATGCTGGCGTTTATTAACTCTGGCTCACAGATACTTACACCAGCAGCTTTTAAATTCACCTCCTTTGCGCGTCAATAACTGAGCTTATGTCGCTGTGTCTGTGCTTTTATTTGTTGTATCGCATAAATATTTATGGCTTTGCTATATCTGAGCTTGTTTTTGATTTTTGTTTTTTTATATATATATATATATATATCTCAGTTTTGTTGCTTCTTGACTTCGTGCTGCCGTGGTGGAATTTATATGGTTTTTTTAACCATTTTTTTTTTGACTAATATTTGAGTTTTTGATTTTAATACTTCTTCGATGTTCAGTCATAGTTTAGATCGTGTCGACGATGGCAGCTTAAAATCTAGGCACAACCAAAGCTTGAAAAACGTGCTTAAAATACAAAAAAATTTAAAGTTTAAATAAAAGTAAGCAAAATAGCAGCAGCGAAAAAAAAATCTGTGTAAAAAATAAACACACACAATATTGTGCAGACTTTCGAAATAAGCGCACATATTGCAACATAAGAAAACAAATAATTTTTTCACAAAATTTTATATTTTCATTAAACATAAAAAAAAAGCTCAACGTCATTTAAGCCAAAAGTTATAATAAAAAAATTCTATAGATACCATAGAAAATCGTGCGCGGAAGTTTAAGTTAACTCACTCATTTTATTTGAACTAATTTTACGAGCTAACAACATTCGTGAAGTGGTTTCTTTGTATATCTTCTTAAGTGACAACAAAAGCTATAAATAAAAAAAAAAAAGCAAAAAAAGACAATCAAATCTTTTCTTGCCTACTCTTAGATTTTCCGTTTTGTGGAACGTGTGGATCGTTTTCATTGAATTGAGTAACTTTTTCTGTGTTCTGCTTGTTTTTGGATTTTCTTAAAGTTTCCGCTCCATGGTATTGGTATTGTTTTGATTTTTCTATTTTGCGCCCATTTATATCGTTTGGTCGCTTATTGCCAGCTTTAGTCAGGTGAGTTTGCGATTTTTTTTTTGTTTTCTTACTTGTTTTTCCAGCAGCTGTTTCAAACTATGTCTTAATTTTCCTCTCTAATACTTTAGTTTTTCATTGCTTTTTGTTTTGCTAGCATTTTCTTGTCGTTTCTGGAACATGCAAAATTATTACTTAAGCCATGTTTTTTTTTTTGCATTCCATCAAACCAAGTATGTTAAGCACTTCAAAGACCTTGAAGCAAAATTAACAGCAAATTAACTGCAGCTTATAAATCAGCTTCTCTTCAATGCGGAAAGGCTTGGCTCATTAATTTGTTCATACTTAAATTTTTTTTCTTTTTTATGCATAAATCTTAAAAACCCTGATTTAAAAAAAAAGAAGTGAGATAAGAGTCTTTCCACCTGTCATAGTATTTGTATTAAACTTATCTAAAACTTATCTAAATTTTATTAAAGATTTTACAAACATGCTTTGAAATCACTTTCCTTTCACAAATTTAGTTAATTTTTAAATGAGCTTCTGATATAGAATTCTTTGAAATTGCCTTAGAAAATTAAATTTTAAATTTAAAAACTCTATTATAGTAGGAGACTTTAATATTAATCTACTACGTAATAATAATAAAGCTATTAGTTATCCTAATAATATTTAAAGCAATGGTTTTCTTTGTTTAGACAGTGTAACCCCTTAATTTTGTAGCACGAACAAGCACATCAACGATAAGCAAGACACGAGTAGCAATAGTTTTTTGTATGGAATAAAGTAGTGCTTCTCGTGTCTTGCTGATCATTGGTGTGCTTGTTCGTGATACATAATAAAGGGATTAGCGAAGACATGATCACTAGAAAAGGAAACTACATCGGAATAATAACACTGTTCTACTCGAAAACTGTACAAGATCTCCAACATAAAAATTTCATTAAGTGGTTATATATGATCACTTTCTGCATTTACAAAATTTTTGTATCACTTCGAATAAATGAGTCCCTTAAAATATTAATACTTTACCTTATTTGGCTTATCATAACTTTGGTTCTGCTCAATTGATTTTAAAAACCTTTATATTATAACAAAGTTAAGACTTCCAGTTTTGTACTCTTATTTAAAGAATAGAAATATGTCAATTCATTTCAAAATAAACAACGCTTAAACAGTCAACGTATATTTTTATTTTTACATTTTCTAACGGTAAGAAAACCAATAAAATCTACTGACATATTTTTGTTTAGTTTATTCTTTAGAAGACAAAGGTTATAATTTTTGTACTCATTAGAAAAAAACTAAATCGGTTAACTAATAATAAAGTTATTGATGAAAGCACGATATCACATTTTTTTTTAGACTTTGTTTATTTAAAAATAACGGTTTAGAAATATTAGAGTTAATAATGATAATATAATTCAACATTGTACTTTTTTTTTTTTTTGTTACATGCTAAAAATATAGTTTTACTTTGTAAGATCGACTGTGAAATAGAAGAGCAACAACAACTGGCACAACAAAATCTGAGTATTTAGAAAAAGCTTTTATCTATCTTCGAATAATAGAACTTCCTTTCCCTGAAAGTATGCTTCACAAATTAGAAGAAATTTAAGCTGCTTTCATATCATTTGTATTCTCGTACATGCAATTCAGGGTAATTTACTAATTGCATTCGGGAAACAAGTAGAAAATTAAGAGCTTAGTGGATCACAGCAAGAATCACGAAAAAAGGCTGCTGATGAGTTGGTGAAACGGCCAACGAAACAGCTGTTTAGTCTGCTATGTGATTGATACTCTATAAAAAGGGAATTGTTGTTTTTAGTTGTTTTTAATTCAGTTGTTTTCTTCGGAAAGCAACATTGACCTTGAGCTCGATAAAATATAACCTTTAACCGTTGTGTCGATCGTAGAGCCCACGGGTACATTTGCAACTTTAATTTTCCTGTATCTTCAAACGGTTAGTCCGATTGACCTGAAATTTCATGATATCCTCAACCATACACTTTTGCATCATGTGGAAAAGTTTCATCAAGATTGGAGCAGCAGTTCAGTCGATACAGCCCAACTTCAAGTTAGTGGAATGGCGTCGACTGCTGATGTACCCGGGTACTTGTATGAAAATTCATACAAATATATAGAAATAAATGGCAAAGTTCACTTTATATTGCTATATCTTCCAATCTTGATGAAACTTCGTATCATAGCTTGGAAATATGTAATTGATATTGGTGTGAAATTTCAGGTCAATTGGACCAATCGTTTGGAAAATATAACCCAGTTACTAGAAAATGACCTAGCGTCAACAGCTGATGTACCCAGGTACTTCTATGAAAATTCATACAAATATATAGAAATAAATGGAAATATTTAGTTTATTTTATGGAAATTTGTTTATTTATTTATAGAAAATCATTATAATGAAAGTAAAAAATATATTTTATGAATTTTAGCAGCATCTGAGGCATTGTGGATGATCCTTCGAGTGCTCTGCGCACACAGGCTTATTACAAATTGCACATACTTTTCTCGTTTGGCGTTTTCCGAGTGTTTCCATTATCAAAGCGTATGAAGCGGCTGATTGCCCAAAATCTGCGTAAGCTCATTGATGCACGAAATAATGAATGTGAAGTTGTTTTCCACAGGTCAGTGGTATGAACATAACCGGAATGACATACGCCAGCCATCAAAAGCACACCCAAATATGCACGAAATTCTACTTCAGTTATAGGCACCCATATTCGTGGTTCCGCATCTGGATGCTGCTCATTGTACGCATCAAAAGTTTGCCTTGCCTTTCTATTTGATTCTCGAATAATTACATCACATATTTCATTTGACATCATAAGATTGAAGGTTTCTGCCATTGTCAAGCCATTTGTCGATGGCACTGGTCCAGGATTGCGACTTCTTAGAACGTTGTGCGCACGTATTCGTCCAGGTATTGGTGGTATTGACGACCATACATTGCCATCTCTTGCCGTATAATAATCACCAGTTTCAAGTGGCGGTTCTTCATACTCCTCGTCTGAATCCCTCTCGTCCTCTAGGTGATACACAATTTCCTGGACTTGTTCAGCGTCAGATGATTCACCACCAATGTCATCAATATTTCCTTCTAAGTCTTCTTGATCTACCGCTTGTTCGTGGTCACTCTCTTCAGAGTCAGAAGCCTCAACAAATGTGCGTATATAGTCACGCTGCTCCTCATACGGTAGTGCATTCAATCGACGCGGAGCTAGCCACTCACCATCTGCCAGTTTATTTTCACTTTTTATATATTTGCCGCACAAAATAAATTTTTAGGTCTTTACACTTCAAAAATCGCACATAAACTGACTTATGCATACAAAACTACTCAAAACGAAACCTGCGCAAAAAATCATGTTTCTGCCTGCAAAACTGGTTGTGCAAGGGTAGGTAGGCAAGATATTCCCAAATACCCTTTTGTTTCTGTTAGTAGACGTGTTTTCCTACACATTCCAAAAAAAAAATGTTTACATTGAACAAATATTTTATGAGTTATAATTATTCTGCGCAGGTACTAAAAATAGCACTATGAGCAAGAGGGGTTGATTTTCAGTTCAAATATAACGGAATTTTGCGAATGAAAATTCAATGTTAATTATTTTTCTTGGTAAAAAGGGATCAAATTACAAGGATTAAAAAAGAATTTGGAAATTGTTAAATTTTTATGGATTTTGGCAATTCCCATTTTTGGTAAAAATGGATTATTTAGGTACCAAATTTTTTTTTTCCCAAATTATGATAAAAGTTTTGTTAACTAGACAATATTTCCAATAAATAAAAAAAAAAAAAACCAGAAAATTACAAGAATCCAGGTAGTAGTTAATATTTGTATATCAAAAGCAACTATCTGCCATACAAAACGTATGAAGTACCCGGGTACATCTACTGTCGATGTGGATAAAACCCAACAGCTGTTGACACAACGGTTAATAATTGAAAAATTATTGGAGTTATATAAACACGTAACTTAAAAAATTGAGTTTTACAATATATTTTAATTTACTAGTTTCTTGTGTAAAAATTGTTCGACGAACTTTTTTTGAAAATTTTCATAAACTGCACCAAAACAATCAGTTGCATAAGCTATTGGAACACTTAGGTATATTGTTTATTTTGAAAAAGGACATCTTTTAAGCCTAAATAACATTTTGTGATATATTCAAGCATACAAGTATATTAAGAGAAATCTCTTTTTTACTTTTCATGGAACCATCAATAAAAAGTCTCTAGTCATGGGCATTATTTTGTTATTATAAAATATATATTTATTAAATTTCATACTCCAGACGAAATTTAGTGAATATTGAATTCACATCGTTGAAACGCATTCGTTTGTTTAGTTCTTCCAAATTTAATGTTAACATCATTTTTCATTATTCATAAGTCATTATTAAAAAATCTTAAAAATATTTCACACTCACGCTTTGGCTAATCGCCTTACGAAAACCAAAGATAAAAAGATATTAAACTCTTTGACAACTGATACGAAAATTAACAAAAATGTCTATCGTGAGGCTATAAAATTGAGCTAATGTTCTGAGGCTAGAAACTCAGCCACTTCAGAAGCTAAGATGTGGTGACCACATTCAGCTTTTTTTTGTAAATATATTGTTGACACCGCTAACTGCTTCATATTAGAAGCGTTTTAATTTCAGCCGCTTGACGTAGCATATTTCTCTGAGAATTGGTTATACAAAAAACTATATAAAAATAACCCTGGTTTTTATAGATAATTAGTCAAAAAATCATGTCAGAAAATTTTTTTTCAATATTTTTAAAAGCAAAACGCAAATTATAAAAAAAAATGTTTTTTTTGATAATGTAAGAGCCTATAACTTTGTAAAAAATTAAACGATTGAAAACATTTAAGCAAAAATGAAACACAACATTATCCTTTTTTACTATCCTTAATAAAAAATTAAATTTTGGTGAACAGAAGCAAAGTTATGATACACTAAGTAAGACAAGGTACGAAAATTCGAAGTGACTTCTTAAAATGGCCATTGGCCAAAAAATAGAAGTGATGAAAACATTCTGAAAACGCAGAAAGTCATCATATGGATCGGCAAAATGTAAAACATTGGTTGTAACTCTTGTACATTAAAAAATATTTTTTTTTTTGTGGAACAGTGTAATTGATCAAATTATCATATTTTTCATTGGAATACAACCTTATCTCAGATCATAGGGTAAAATCCCTCGCGGTGAATTTTAAAAGAAATACTGAATTGACTCAAGATATACCACGCATGACTATACCACGAATGTATTTGATAAATATACCTTTGAGGAAAATGTATTGATTAATAAGATAAAACGAAAACTTCCTTTCTCGGATTTCCTTACTTCATTATATAACAGTATTAATCGAATTATGAAATGTTTTTAAAAAAGTCAAGAAGTAAAAAGACCGTGGATGTATAGTCGCTTAAAATAAATCAAAAATAGAAACAAATTTTACAAACTTAAATTGAAATACAAAAATAAAACCTACTTATTTCAACAATAAATTCAAAAAACTTAAAAACAAAAATATAAATGAAATTAATTATCTTAAAAAGCAGTACTATGGCTGCAAAATCAAGCAAAATATAGACTCAAGCAATGAAACATAGGCAATTTTAAAGGCACATATATAGTACAGCCCCGTAGGCAAGTGGGGGAGGAGGTTTAGGTGTTCAACCCCCCTCCCCCCTTAGGGTCCAGAAAGTATAAAGAAATAACACAAATGAGATTTTAAATTCAATATATGATTTTTTTTTTAGATAAACTTTGATAATAATGTTAATTTTCTTGAAAACTTCACTTAATTGTTGAAAATTTTTTTGGCCAAGTGAAAGATTAACTTTGCTTATAAGAGTCATAATCATTATATTGGAATTCATCTCCAATGAGTTTGTGTATTAAAAAATCAGTTTCAATGCTCAAAATCTCCCTGATATCCAGTAAAATATATATATATATGGAATTACACCTAGAAAGAACATATTTTTGTAAATTGAAGAAAATTAGCTTGACATTTTTTATGCCATATCTACCCAGCAAACCATAGTTGACGACTATGTCGAAAATCCGACCAATTCGTAACTATTTCGAGCTGTCTTAAAGAAATCGTTACAATTTCGTTACGCAAATATCGGAACAGTTTCACTTTTTATACGAATTTATATAGAATTTCGTTAGGCGACTGTTTGTGCGGTATATATTAAAATTCTAGCAGAGTAAAATTTCCTTTCTTTCGAACTGTCTGAACGAAATCGTAACTTTTTTGTAACATTTTCGTTAAAACTCGTTACGAAATCGTAACGATATTTAGTTACGAAGTTGTGTCAACCTCTTCATACGATTTTCGTAACGATTTCTCAATGAAATCGGATTTCGAAATCGGAAAGATTTCGAAATTTTCTTAACAAAATCGTAACAAATATTTTCGATTCGGAATCCGATTTCGTTACGAATATCATATGAATATCATATGAAAGGGTTGACACGACCTCGTAAAGAAATGTCGTTACGATTTCGTAACGTGTCTTAACGAAAATGTTACGAAAACGTTACGTTAAAGGAAATTTTACTCTGTATGTATTTCAATATGTCGTACAAACAGTCGCATAACGAAATTCTATATAAATTCGTATAAAAAGTGAAACTTGTTCGATATTTGCGTAACGAAATTGTAACGATTTCTTTAAGTCAGCTCAAGATAGTTACGAATTAGTTGGAATTTCGACAAAGTCGTCAACTATGGTTTGCTATGTTGTTTCATATCATAATTCCACATAAACGTTTTTAACACAATAAAATAACTAAAAAATTTCTAAAGTAAAAAGTCATCACAAGACCGGTTTGATCTTGGTATTCTTTCTACATTTGTAAATAAATAAAATCTAAACTATTTTTTTTTCTTTTTTTTCTTCTTAACCCGAACAAAACTCATAAGTTTCCAAGCTAAATTGGAAGCAACCTTAAGTTTTTGTTAAAAATTTGCAGATGATATAAATTTGCATAACTATTTTTGATCTTCCGATGTAGTCAATTTATTCATCAGCTTTGGTACGAAGCTTGTTTTTCTGGCACAAAAAAATTTCTGCTTAAAATTATTTTTTATTCATTATTTCATCGTTAACTAGTTTTATGATATTTCTTACTTGGCTGCTGATAACTATTACAATGTAAAGTATTATTTTTCAAAATACTGTGTATTAATTAATACAAAATTTTGAGCATTTTAATGACATAGCTTTAAAATTTTACTAAAAAATGTAAAATTTTGTTTTGAACTTAAAAGCAATATAAGTAAAAAAAAAAAATTAAAAATTTGCCTTCCAAAACAAAATTATGAGGCATTATTTTAATATAGGGACTGATGAGGAGAGCAAAAGAATTTCTAAGTAAAATCTTAGTACAAAATGTTTCCACTTATTTTTCTATAAATCAAAGTTTTTTTAAATTGATGCGACAGTGAAAAAAAAACAAAACACCTGCAAATGACTCACTTTTAATTTGTCAAAATAGCTTCAAATTAATTGCTTAAAATTTCAGTTCAAATACTTAACCAATTAAATACGCGAAACTAAAAAAAAAATACCCCTGCTACGATTTTACCGCGTAGTTACCATACAATTTTTCAATTATATTTGAAACCAAATTTCAAGCAATAAAATTTCGTCACTTTTGCAATTTTTTGATTATATTATAAAGGTACTTCACAAATTTATTTTTAATTTATACTCTCATAAAAGTGACAGATTTGCGAATGTTTCGAAAAAAATCGAATATATAAAACTTGACATTGAATTCACAAAAGCGTTTATATAAAAAAAAAAAAAAAATGTAAATTTTAGGCTTCAATTTTGGCACGTTCGTGTCTAACAAATTGTAACGAAATCACACGACAAGTTTTTCCCTTCATTTTTAATGGCGTGACGTTTCAGTAGAAGAGTTCATTGGCGTTTTAATAACAGACACGATACGCATAATAATTATAATAAAAATATCTCCAACCTAGAGGAAGTAAGCAAACATAACGAAAAGTCAAATATTCAACTTTTAGACTGTAAATTCCAAGACGTTGCTATAATAATTATGCATTTTATAAAGAATATTGTTGAAATTCCAGATTTGGCTGTTTAAATAACTTGAAATGCTTTGCAATATAAGTAAAAGTTAAGATTTTAACTAATAAATTAGCTGAAACTTAGTATTGTAGAGCCAAAATTTCCGTTTCCGTTTCTTTTTCTTTTTTTATTTTTTTATTTTTTTTTTTGTGAAGTCAAATCGGTTCATTGGCTTTTTAAAATAACAATAATAAACTTATTAAAAAAAAAACTGACCATCTTTTTTCTTGCATTCCTTTTCGCTTGAACACCGCTTTTTTGACCATGAAAGTGTATTAACTGTGCATATATAAAAACCATTGGCAAATTTATGACTCAACATTTTATATAGGAAATATATAAAATTCTCCATAAATTGGTAAAATAATCCACATTTATCTCAAGTGTCAAAATTGATACCAGTTTTGTAGGAAAAAACTGCCGATTATTGAGTTTGTTTTATATAACATAATAATTATACTAACCTTCGTTAGTGATTTCAATGAATTTATTTTAACCTATCGACTTTTGTAAAATGCATTAAGTTTGTTTCACCTTTTTTATTTATAACTAAAAACTATACATGTGCTATAATGTGCCCAGTGTGTGCTAACATGTGCTGCATTTTGTATGCTTTTTAAGTGTTGGTGCTAGTTTGCTTGTGCACTTAGCTCTGCCATTAATTCTTTTTGGCAATTCGAACATTGTGCTTTCACCTGCTCGGATTGTGCCGCAATGTGCTGTAAAAGGTTATAGAGCAACTCGCATAAATACAAAGTTTTTAGGAAAATAACCTCATCTCTAATTTTTTTCAAAATTTGATAGTTGTTCGGTAAAATGCTTGACTTGCGCTGCTGGTTGCTCTAGATAAAATACAAAATTATCATGTTATGCTATATTTAAGAACTTAGATATATGGTATATATATAAAGCTGCTTCTTTTAATTATTTTAAATTTGAATAAAATCCTTCTTATATTGGTAAATCTCGAACAAACTACAGCTCACACCTTTACACATAAACGCACAACTCGCATTTTTGTGTGAAATTTTTTATTGTGCGAAGGCACATTGCAGCACATTTTGAGCACATTAAAACACAGCTCAAATACATCACAGCATAATGTACTTTTAGGAAATACTTAAAAGGGGCTCTTCTAAAAACTACGCAAACTATGTAAAATATAATGAGATATAAAACTATTTATGGCGCATTATACCCTCCTAATATCTGTGCCACGGAATAAAAAAAAAGCGCATTAGCCATTTCAGCCCTTGCAAGGACTTTGAACGAGATTCTTATAATCAATTGTATTGTGCATTAGGCTAGGCCGATGCTATATGAAAAAAAAATTTTTTTTTTCTTTTTCGATACACAATAGGAACCAAAAGTTGCACATTTTTATGTAGTTTCAAAATAAGCTAACCATCTTTTAATTCCATATAATTTTTGATTAATTTATAATTTATAATTTATAATTTATAATTTATAATTTATAATTTATAATTTATAATTTATAATTTATAATTTATAATTTATAATTTATAATTTATAATTTATAATTTATAATTTATAATTTATAATTTATAATTTATAATTTATAATTTATAATTTATAATTTATAATTTATAATTTATAATTTATAATTTATAATTTATAATTTATAATTTATAATTTATAATTTATAATTTATAATTTATAATTTATAATTTATAATTTATAATTTATAATTTATAATTTATAATTTATAATTTATAATTTATAATTTATAATTTATAATTTATAATTTATAATTTATAATTTATAATTTATAATTTATAATTTATAATTTATAATTTATAATTTATAATTTATAATTTATAATTTATAATTTATAATTTATAATTTATAATTTATAATTTATAATTTATAATTTATAATTTATAATTTATAATTTATAATTTATAATTTATAATTTATAATTTATAATTTATAATTTATAATTTATAATTTATAATTTATAATTTATAATTTATAATTTATAATTTATAATTTATAATTTATAATTTATAATTTATAATTTATAATTTATAATTTATAATTTATAATTTATAATTTATAATTTATAATTTATAATTTATAATTTATAATTTATAATTTATAATTTATAATTTATAATTTATAATTTATAATTTATAATTTATAATTTATAATTTATAATTTATAATTTATAATTTATAATTTATAATTTATAATTTATAATTTATAATTTATAATTTATAATTTATAATTTATAATTTATAATTTATAATTTATAATTTATAATTTATAATTTATAATTTATAATTTATAATTTATAATTTATAATTTATAATTTATAATTTATAATTTATAATTTATAATTTATAATTTATAATTTATAATTTATAATTTATAATTTATAATTTATAATTTATAATTTATAATTTATAATTTATAATTTATAATTTATAATTTATAATTTATAATTTATAATTTATAATTTATAATTTATAATTTATAATTTATAATTTATAATTTATAATTTATAATTTATAATTTATAATTTATAATTTATAATTTATAATTTATAATTTATAATTTATAATTTATAATTTATAATTTATAATTTATAATTTATAATTTATAATTTATAATTTATAATTTATAATTTATAATTTATAATTTATAATTTATAATTTATAATTTATAATTTATAATTTATAATTTATAATTTATAATTTATAATTTATAATTTATAATTTATAATTTATAATTTATAATTTATAATTTATAATTTATAATTTATAATTTATAATTTATAATTTATAATTTATAATTTATAATTTATAATTTATAATTTATAATTTATAATTTATAATTTATAATTTATAATTTATAATTATTTATAATTTATAATTTATAATTTATAATTTATAATTTATAATTTATAATTTATAATTTATAATTTATAATTTATAATTTATAATTTATAATTTATAATTTATAATTTATAATTTATAATTTATAATTTATAATTTATAATTTATAATTTATAATTTATAATTTATAATTTATAATTTATAATTTATAATTTATAATTTATAATTTATAATTTATAATTTATAATTTATAATTTATAATTTATAATTTATAATTTATAATTTATAATTTATAATTTATAATTTATAATTTATAATTTATAATTTATAATTTATAATTTATAATTTATAATTTATAATTTATAATTTATAATTTATAATTTATAATTTATAATTTATAATTTATAATTTATAATTTATAATTTATAATTTATAATTTATAATTTATAATTTATAATTTATAATTTATAATTTATAATTTATAATTTATAATTTATAATTAATTTATAATTTATAATTTATAATTTATAATTTATAATTTATAATTTATAATTTATAATTTATAATTTATAATTTATAATTTATAATTTATAATTTATAATTTATAATTTATAATTTATAATTTATAATTTATAATTTATAATTTATAATTTATAATTTATAATTTATAATTTATAATTTATAATTTATAATTTATAATTTATAATTTATAATTTATAATTTATAATTTATAATTTATAATTTATAATTTATAATTTATAATTTATAATTTATAATTTATAATTTATAATTTATAATTTATTATATATATTTTATAATTTAAATTTATAATTTTATTATATTTTAATATAATTATTGTGAATTCTATAAGTAAAGTTAATCTATTATTTGGCCAATAAAAAAGGTTAATTGATTAAGCGAAGTTTCTTAAATGTTCGTTAAAAATGTCGAAACTTTTGCATCTTCAAGTAAATGTACATCATTATATCAGTTTATGAAAGAAAAAGATCACATTATGAATTTAATAGTCTTATATGTGTTATTTTTTCATACACTCTGGAGCCTATGGAGGGGGAATGAACCTCTAAAATCCCCCCCTTGGCTACGGGCCTAATTTGTACTTACTAATAAGTATTTAATAGCAAGCAATCCGTATTGAGCAACCAGTAGTCAGCAATTAGTCAGACATCTATAGTTCTGATGTTTAAGTTATGTATTTAATAATTACCGTTTTGTTTATTATTTAATGAGATGCCCTCAAAATATGCTATGTTTAACAACATACAACTACTTCCTCACAAGCCCGGATGTGAACATGTATTTTACATTTTCTTATGAAAACTTAATTAACCATGGTTGGCGCATTTTTCTCAGTCTGCTCTCAGAGCTCAACAACTCATTAATTAATATATAGTATGTTAGGTTAACTTTCAATCATGCCTGACAACACAGTGGCGGCATTTTTATTATTATTACAACAAAAATTGAGCTGAAAATTAATCATACTTGATAGTCGAAATATTTTTGATGATAGTTTTCGATGTTATAAATTTAAGTGTTTTTGTAAAGATGTTGTGTGTCTAATATATTTGAGACGTTATATAAATCAAAATTTAAACAAAACCACAAACAAAATACATACTCGAAAATAAAAACTCAGAAATCTGTTTTACAAAATTGAACAAAACTCAGTTTATACCAAACTGATTTTTATAACAGAGAGACAAAAAAAGTCATAGTAGTTTAATAGAGAAGACTAAGAAAAAAAATTTTGAGATCTTAAGATTAGATATATGAAAACCATTGACTATGGGTATGTAGAAAATTGATGGCTCTTATATAAATAGCAATAAAATTTGTTGGTAAAAGCAAAAACATAGTCAAAGTTGGACAATCTTGATATACTGCAAAAAAGTAATAAAAAAAGAAGCTGTAAAAAAGAGAGAGTTTAACAAAGGTTCAATTTGCAATATCAATCAAGACGCTGTAAACATCTTTGAGGAATGAAAAAAAAAAGTGCTAAAAAAAATGTTCAAATCAACTTTAGCTAATTTGCATTACCAATCAATTTCACATTACTTGGTTGACTATGTTTTTTTTTCTCTTTCTCTTCATTTTGGGCAAATTTGTAATGTTAAGCGTTTCTTTCTTGAATTTGTTCGTTATTTAATGATGATTCAAGCATTACGATTACGAAATTTCGCCTTACAGATTTGATTTCAATAATAAATTTATAAAATTATATTTGCAGGCAAAACTGTAAATGTCATTAATAACTGAGTTGAAAAGCTTTGGAGTTAATTGAGAGCTTAACATTTCATTAGAACCAGTTGAAAAATATATGAATAAAACCGTCTGGAATAATAAACTAAATATAACTAAATGAAATTACAATTTCTTATGTATAATTTTTAAGTATGAATGGATTGTTAACTAGAACACTATAAAGTTCCCTTAATTGCAATTAGGTTATTACGAAATTTAGTTGAATTTCAAACCAGTTGAATTTAATTAACCTTATTCTTTATTGTATTAATTTTTTTTTTTTTGACCTCATAAAATAGAATTTATTTTAAAATTTAACCATTATCATCACTTTTAATAAAAAAAAAAAATGTTCTTGCTCATACCCACTCTATATATATTTTCTCTTACATACCATTCATAGTGATTTGCAATTATAGCTTATTCCCATTTAAAACACTGCTTCATCAAGAATTCTCATTTTTTATTTTGACATTTCGTTATTTTTGCTGACTAATATTTCAATTATTTCTAAATAATTGCTTACGAATGAGGAACTTCACAAAACAACAACATCATTGAAGTTGACTTTTATAGCTATTTTTTTTTTTTTATCATTGTTGCACTTATGCAATATAACAAAATGTGCACTGCATGCAAATTATTTTAAATTAAGTCATCACTTTTTATTCATATTCATTTTAACCATCTTTTCCGTTAAATATTTTCGCCATAAAATGCTGGTTCAACACTTTGGTAGGGTTGACAATAATTAAGCGTTTAAACCATATAATAAGTAATTTAAAGTTAATCGATAAGATGCGACAATTTCACAGTTATTTCAAACAGTTTGAAGAGTTTTACAGATGTTTGTTTTTTTCATGGTTGTTTAGTTTTATGTTTTATATGTTCGTTTGGACAATATTTCTCGATAACCACTTAAGAAACGCGAACTTAATTTGTAGTTATAATCATAACCAGGGCTCGGATTTTATTACCCTTAAAATCGCTGAAAACTTACCTAAAAAAATTACCTAGTGCCCTAAACAAGTATTAAAAATGCCGTAAAAACCCATAAGAATAACCAAAAAACTAAAATTTGAACATATTTTCTTAAAAATCACGTTGCGACATATTACAATGTATATTTTCAAATTATCAAAATGCAAAACCATGCATTGACAGTCAAAACTGTCTTATTTGTGAGAGGCGCACATTTAAAAGATGAAATGTCGTTTACATTCAAATTTCTTTTTAATTACTATCCCCAAAATGTTTTCCACTTCATATTTTACTTTCATTCCCGGATTTTTTTAATCAATATTTGATAAAACTTTCTGAATATATTTTCACCAGCATTGCTGCGCACAATGCTGAGCTTCTCTTTTACGCTTTTAATCGCCGTCCGCAGAATTTTTCCTTGGGAGGGGAAAAGCTCTGCGTTGAAAGTTCACGTATTTGGAAATTATTCTGGAATGCTCATTAAAGTAGATAACCTATGGAACTTTTTTTTTTTTGAGATGTTTAGTGAAACGTTTGTGAACGACACCGTTCTACTGTGTGACATTTGACCGCACAATCGGGACAATATTCAAAAATTTTTGTGAGACGAGTCCTTTGTTCATTCTTAAAAAAAAATTGCTTAGAAGTTCAGATGTATCTGGTATATCCTTTTTTATTCAGGGTGTTTTTAAAATTTGCCATCCTTTAAAGGAGTGGCACAAAATATTAAGAGACAATATCTCCAAGCTATAAAATATACAAAGTCAATATATTAAATTAGAAAAATGTCCAAAGACTAACTCATCCAAATCATAATATCCAAGCCAAAATCACCAAATTTATTTATTTTTTTTTTTTTACTTAAAATCTAAGCAATTTGCATATTTTTTTTTTTTTGTAAATTTTAATTCAATCAAAAACGCTTTGCAAATTTTTTTTTTTCATACTTAATTTAACTTTTATTGTATTATTGATACACCGAGAAAAAAGCTTATGTTAAATTGAAAAAAAAAACCTAGTATAATTTATAAGATGGCTTTGGCAGTTTTCAGCCTCCCCAGTACTTCATCAAAACGCCTAAGTTTTTCATGTTGACTTGTCAATTTTTGCTTGGTTGATAAATTAACCAAGTATTTGGTAATTTTTTATACACTTCTTTTAAAAAAAAAATTGAATTTCAAAAATATAACACTTTTTTCGGATTTTGGATTTTTTTATTTTCCTTTTTTTTTTTTAAGCTGTCGCCTAACGTTCTGTGATTTGCTTGACTGAGATCGGCAACAACTCAAATTTTTCTTTTATCAACATCGGTTTTTTTCTTAGAAATTAATGACTTCTCCGGCTTTTCTTGCTGCTTGATCGTCTATTGTAACAAGAACATTAAATTAAATTAAATATCAAATACAAAAATTTTAACACATAACACAATAATCTATTACAAGATTTTTGTTATATGGCTATCAACGGAATACTACGACATACTGTGTTAATACAGTATCTGTTAACATAGCTGCAGTTATGTCAGCAAGTAGTATCAAGGCTGCTTGGATCAGTGGGTAGAGCGATGGACTGGCACCAAAAGTTCCAGGTTCGAATCCGTTCGACGGGCAAAGACATTTTTTTTTTTTCTTTTCTTTTTGTTGATGTAATGTAATAAAATTTACTGGTGTGAATATTAATGTGTGCTTTTTTATTTACTTTATGTTATTTTTGAATTTAAAAGTGGTTTTATTACAAAAAAAAAAACATTAAATCATCAAATCAAATTATCAATGAAGCAGATGTGTTTTTGTTTTGCGGAAAATAGCTCAAAACTATGCTTAAGCCATCCAAGCTAGTTGTTTTTTAATTTTGTATTTTTGGATTTTGGGCTTAGGTGAATCAAATATTTTTTTCTTGGCAGTCGAAAGTCGAAGTGTATGCTTTCAAAGCAATGTATTAAACAATAAATTGTTTAGGTGAATAAGCATAAGTATACAATTTACATACAATTCTCTTTACCCAAGCTGACTTATGTGATTTACCTATTGCTTTTTTTCTCGGTGTACTACTACAATTTTAAGCTTTAGCTACTTTGGCTTGGAGATTTTGATTTGGATATTTTGTCGTGAAAATTTCGTACCCTTATTCCAACATTTTAAAAACATCGATGGATCAAGCTTTTAACCCTTAAATAACACCCTAGTGCGAATTCGGTTTTTGATTGCTTGTAAAATGTGGGTATCAAAAGTTTCTGAACTTTTTAAAAATAGCAACAAGTAGTGGCACTATCTGTGGGGACATCTTTCATTGACGTCTTGTAACTCAGCAATGACAAAAGAAAAAAGAACTTGTTATAAGATATATTTTATCTCTAATATATATGGGGAGTTCCATTCCATATCAGCCTCGACATGTCGTCGGGACATGTCTTCGATTTAGTTCAAATTTTGAAGAACCATAGACTAGTATGAGAAATAAAAAATCCTTAACCCTTCTAGATTTTACAGTACGTCATAGAGTTTTGTTAAACTTTTTTTGCTTTAAAATTACACGGAACTGGTTGGACTAAAAAATTTTTAAATAACACATATATTCCAAATTGAGTCTATTCTTATGATTTTTAACAATAAATTTAATTTTTTTGATTTTTACACTGAAAAAAAGTTAAGTTTCTGAAAAAGGTCCATCATTAAAAAAATTTTAATAAAAATATATGTTCAAGCTGTGTGCTTTACACAAATTTTGTGTCATCAATTTGGAAAATACCATTCTTTATGTAGAAGTTATGGTAGTTTTACTCATTGTATGTTGTAAATTTTAAAATAATATTTTATATATAGCACAACATATTATTATTTTATTGGAATTATTATTTTTGGAGACTTCAACCGTCCCAATATAACTTTTGTGCACGATGATGATGACAACCATCTCCTTCCAATTAACCTGTCCAATGCGGTCGACTTCGATTTATTAAGTACTTTTTATAGTAATGATTGTCAGCAAGTTGCTCCTGCTCCAAACCGAAACAATCGCTGGCTAGATTTGATTTTTACTAACTCATATGACGAAGTAAAGGTTAGTCCAACCTGTGAGTCTGAGCAGATATTTTCCAATACCCTCCACCATACTGCTTTTACTACTGAGTTATGTACTAACAACATAACTTTTATACAGTCATTCAATAATTCTATTGTATACGATTTCCTCAATGCCGATTACAATAACATTAAAAATGACTTAAATTGTTTGGACTGGAACCACTTGTCTGCACTAGAATTGGACGATGCTGTATCGTCTTTCTATCAAAAAGTCTTTTCTGTATTTGATACTCATGTTCCAAAAATAAAAAAATAAAAATAAACTATCGGAACCGTGGCTTGATTCAAATCTTAGAAATTTGAGAAATCAAAGAAATAAACTTACAGAGTCATTAAAAATTGCGTCATTGTAAATGATGAGGTAAAGGTTGGATACGAAGAGCTGTCTAAGGAGTTCTCCATTAAGTCCGAAGAGGCTTATAGGCTTTACACCAATTTCATTGGAGAAAGGATTATTGAAGACCCGAAAAAATTCTTCGATTTTGTAAATGTAAAACGGAAATCGACCGGATACCCTAACTTCATGTTTAAAGGTAATGTTACTTCATCTAACTCACAGGAAATTTGTAATCTCTTTGCGGATCATTTTAAAGAAGTCTTTTGTTCAACTACTTCCCAAAATCAACCTACATTTGCCAGTATAACTAGTAGACCGACATTGGTTTGTGAAATAATTATTACACGGAGTGACATAACCAATTCCATTAAAGAATTAGATTCAAATAAATCTCCAGGTCCAGACCTTATACCACCAATTTCACTTGTTCAATGTTTAGACCAATTAATTACGCCGTTACATATGATTTTTAACAAATCCTTGCATACAGGTATATTCCCAACTTTTTGGAAATCTTGTCATCTTACGCCAATTTATAAAAATGGCGACAAGAGATCAGTTGAATATTATAGGGGTATTGCAATATTGTCAGCAATTCCAAAGCTATTTGAAAAAATTATATGTTCCAAACTCACGAGCATAATTAATCCGTGTTTAAACGAGCAGCAACATGGTTTTCGTAAAGGATGATCAACAACCACAAATCTTGCAATCATGGCATCAGACATTCTTACTAAAATGGAAAAGGGCCACCAAATAGATGCAGTCTATACAGATTTTAGTAAAGCCTTTGATCGTGTTGATCACGAAATCCTAGCTAAGAAACTAGAAAAATTTGGTATATCAGGTACTGTGCTGAAATGGCTCAAGTCTTATCTCTGTGAAAGATCCCAATATGTAAAATTTCAGGGCACTTTGTCTAAAAAGATTGATGTCTCGTCGGGTGTACCTCAAGGTAGCCATCTTGGCCCACTTCTCATCAACATATTTATTGCAGACATATCTGAAGTTTTGCATGATGTCCGCCATCTCTTATATTCAGATGACTTAAAATTATACTATAACATTAGATCAGAAGTGGATTCAGTATTCTTACAGAATAAGCTTTTTTCTCTGGAACAGTGGTGTAGTAAAAATAAACTTTATTTAAACATAAATAAGTGCTACGTTATAAGTTTTGCCCGTAAAAACGTAATCACATATGGCAGATACATGCTAAATAAGGTAGAACTTAAAAGGGTCAACCACATAGCAGATCTTGGAATAATTCTTGATAGTAAGATGCGCTTTAACCTTCACTACGATCATATCATATCCAGGGCAAGCAAAATGCTCGGATTCATAAAAAGACGTGCAAAAGAATTCAAAAACCTTTGGGTAACTAAAACCTTATACTGCACATTAGTACGACCAATCTTAGAATACTGTTGCATAATTTGGAACCCACCTTTTGTAGTGTATAGTGAAAGGCTAGAATCTATTCAAAGACAATTCTTGCTTTTTGCATTGAGAGACCTATACGATCCTCGTGACTATACAAATTTACCACCATACGAGAGTAGACTTAAAATCCTCAATTTAATGTCGCTGTCATCAAGGAGAATATTACTTTGCTCATGCTTTACATTCGATGTTATTACTGGTAACATCGATAGTGAATACATCTCGAGCAAGGTACTATTTAATGAACCAATAAGGCGAACAAGGTATACAAAATTGTTAAAAGAATCGCATCACAACACTATTTACGCATTGAACGAGCCCTTGAATAGATGTTGTAAAATATTTAATAATATCAGCGAGCATTATACACCGCCAATATCGAAATTCAGATTCAAGCGTTCTCTTTCCAAATCACTTTCCTTTACATAACTACCCCCTTATTAAACACCAATTCACGTTCTATGCCCAATGGTGCATATAAGTGAATCTTCTCCAATTCCTTTTCACCATTCTGATCCCTTTTCTATTTCCTTAATCTAGCATTTGTAGAAAAATTGTAAATTAAAAATTTTAATGTTAAATAAGTAAAACACCGCATTGTAATATTAACTCTATTCTCCCAAATCCAAATGCCTCTTCTTACTTTGCCGTCTACCACCCATACCTAAACAAAATTTAGTTGTTCTCCCATTTAGCTTTCCATCTTAATAATATTTTAGCATAGTATTGAAAATTAGTACATATTTTTACTATGTGTATAAAATCTGTTAGTATGTAAGTTTAGTATATAAGTTCCCCCTTCGTTCTTCTTATTGTCTTTTCTTTTTGACGTGTTTTTGAAAATGTGTCGATTCATATGGGCGGATTACGGCCACTGAGAATTGCATATCTTCTACACCTAAAACAAGGAAAGAGGAGAGAAAAACAAAAAATAAAAAAAAAATAAAAAAATACAACAACAACCTGTTAGAAAAATAAGTTAGAATAAGTATATTGCCTTGTTTGGCTAAATAAATAAATAAACAATTGAAAATTCTAAATCATTTTAAATTAACAATTTTAGATGATAAGCTACAGGACGTTGTTTTTAATTGGAGGCTGCTTCCATCTAGTGGCACGGCATGGTGAATTGCTAAAGTGCCTTTGACAGTTTTGCAACTTTCATACCTAGTTTTAAAATACTCTCTCGCTTCAATATCTTCAACTGAACAAAAACACGGAATATAATTATTTAGGCTTTCTTGAGCCCATTGATACAGTTCACTATTGTTCAGAAATTGGATTTGGCGGCATAAACATTATTTTTGAACTTCATAATTAAAAAAAAAAACAAAAACAATGTGACTTTACAAGCATATTTTCCTTGTTCCGAATTATATCTTTTCTCATACCACATGGCAATGCTCCTCATTTGTCGTTACGCAGAAGTTGTTGTTCTGAGCTTTCTGCATTATGACGCTTTTTATTGAAAAAAAATTATGAAATTTTAAGTGCAACGTTAAAACTATTCCGAACAATATTGAAGGTGTGTTACTTCAAATACTGTAATAATCTTTTGTTATACTTTTATTGTTTCTTAGAAATCTTTTCCATGTTTCATGGAACAAAACTAGTTGGATCGACCACGATCCGTCATATATTATATATGTGGTGAAAACGTTAAATCTTTACTTTAATTTGAGCAGTAAGCCTAAGCTGCATATACTTGCAACTTTTTAAAAAAAGTAAATCGATTTCAGAATCAATTAACCTCAAAAATTAAGAACTTTTCAATGAGTGGAGAGAGAATGGAAAGAAGAACAATGCAATTTCAAATTGTATTGCTGAAAAATTAACTACTGAGAACAAGTCTAGTTTAATGAATCGGCTTAAATTTCAAAATAAGAGAAATAATAAATAAAAAAAATAAAAAATTGGAGTTTTGGAAAGTGAAAAGTGGATTAAATGCCATAGTCATTAGATATTTTTTTAAGAAGAAGCATGGTGAATGGCTTGTGGACCATAAATAAAACGCAATCTTTTAATCTTTCATATTCTTCTTGTAAATATATTGTTCTTATAAAAATTTAATTGATTTCAATGTTTTATCTACAATTTTTAATATTAGACTTCTATAAAAAAATGGGCGTGGCAGAAAATTTTTATCGTTCTGATTATAGAAAAACTCCATTTGCTAATATAAAAACTATTTTTTTTTATGTATTTCACAAATTTCAAGTGTCCAATTTCGTCCAATTCCCTAAATTTTCTGCATGGCACTTGGTAGTGACTTCTTGAGTCTTTGTTCCAAATTTCAGCACTACACCTTATATAGTTCATAAGATATCCGCATATATAAATTTTGGATGTTCGAGAGGTATGCGTGGCAATCCACCAATTACTCCCATTTTGTTATATATGCTTGTGTATAATAGTGGAATCATATATGTGAAGTTTTAGTTCTCTGTCTTCATTATTTGAGTTTATGCCGCCAAATCGGTTTTCTGGACCATAGTGCAGTGGTTCAACTGACAAAATTTCTTCACGAGTGCCTTTCTGCAAACAATAACCTCTTGGCAATCGTTGTAGTGTACCATCAACACCGTCATAGACTCCTTCTCCATGTGCAGCAGCGTAAAAGCTCCACTCGGCCTTTACACCAAAGTCCTGCAAGTGATGCGTCAAGTTTATAAAATTTTTTTTGTTTTTGTATTGTGGTGCAACATCGGAGAAATATTTAATTTTCTTTCACACAATGAAACTCTTTGTTTAGAAATTCCAAAAGTTTTTTTTTTAAATATAAAAACGTAAAAAACGTGTCATATACCAGGCAGCTCGATATTCCAACGAAGGACATATGGTAAATTTTTTTGCTTGTATGATTCGTTGTTTAAGAAGTAGAAGATGAATGGATGCACAGTTCCTTGGCTATTATTCCAATGTAAGCCTTGAACAGCTTCCTGAGCAACAAAGGCATAGTTTTCTGAAAAGTCCAGTACTACAACCTGGACATGAGTCCCACCAACCTTCATGAAAAAAAAATTTTCAGTGTAAAAATCAAAAATACAATTCGTATTTTAAAAAATTATAAAATTAGACTCGATTTGGAATCTATGTGTGTTTTTTAAAAAATTTTTAGTTCAACCAGCTCCGCGTGATTCTAAGCCATTGACATTTGAGGTTATTGTATTTTCCACACTAGTCTATGGTTCCTCAAAATTTGAACCAAATCGGAGACATGTCCCACCGGCCGAGGCTGATCTGGCTGGCATGGAATTCCCCATGTGTAAAACAAAGTGTGTAAAAGCGTCTGTTTTCCTATGCTGCCCGTAATTTTTAACCAATTTAGTTAATTTTTTCTTGAGTGTAGATAATTTGATGCGAAAATTATAGGCTAAAAAAATAGGGCTGGCACCTAGATTTTTTGATTTTTTACGAATTCGCTGCTGGGGCAAGCACTAGCAAAAAATAGGTTACTGAATTCGAATCTGTTGCCAGAATTTCAAAAATTATGTAATTTTTTTACCATAGGATTGCCATCTAAATTTTTAAATTTTTATGAATTCAGTGCTTGGTGAACATCAGAAAACTGCAAAACTCACATAAAAATATTCATATGTAATCAACACTGTAAAAATCATGCCTCTGCGTTCAATCGATCAGACTTGCTCGAATGCACACACTCGCTGTTGAGTTAAATTCAATCCAACCATGTGCTTCGTGTTGGCTCTGTGATTTTAATCAGTGATCGTCTTCGGATACATAATTCATGCTTGTTCGTCGGGCTCAACAAC
Organism: Coremacera marginata; assembly: GCA_914767935.1. Classification (NCBI taxonomy): domain Eukaryota; kingdom Metazoa; phylum Arthropoda; class Insecta; order Diptera; family Sciomyzidae; genus Coremacera; species Coremacera marginata. The sequence continues at coordinate 22,725,268 of OU612044.1, forward strand.
GATTATTTTCAGCAATAATGAAACGCAAAAAGCAAAAATCAACGCGTATGAGTTTTTTCATGTGCAGACAGAGAGAGAGAGAGCAAAAGAGAACAAGAAGAAGAAGGGTGATATTCTTATTACGATTGACTGCAAACAACTAAATTTAACTATTTGATTGAGTTCTCATTTACGAAACACACTTCAACGCCAATACTCAATCATGTGAATTCAATCCGTCAATCAGCTCACACAAACGACGCCTTCAGCAGCGTCATTTTATTTTATTCAACGTCAACACTCGTTCACTCAAACATGTGAGTTCGATCAGACGAACTCAAACTCAAACTGACACAAAAAATGCGTTCGCCAGTATTGTGCTGATTTTATTCAACGCTGAACTTTGTTGAATGAGTTGAGTTGAGTCAGAATTCCTGTGAATGATTTAATCAAGCAAAAAGTGAATTTTGTATTTCTCTGGTGAACATTAGCTAAAACTGGGTCGCTGAATCCGAATTCGACGTCAGAATTTAAAAGTACGTATTTTTTCCATAGCAAAGTCACCTAAAATTTTTTCTTCTTACAAATTTGGTACTTGGGCGAACTGTAGGTAAAAATGGACCACTGAATCAGAATCCGCTATCGAATCCGCCACCTACATTTTTTCATTTTTACTAATTTGATGCAGGCGAACACTAGATAAAAATTAGTCGCTGATTTCGAACCCGTTATCAAACTTTAAAAATGACGTAGTTCTCTTACCGTAGGGATGCCAGCCAAATTTTTTTACTTTTACGAGTAAAAATGGGTCACTGACATCGCAGCTGCTGTCAAAATTGAAAAATGCTGTAATTTTTAATCATAGGGCTGCCACCTAATTTTTTGGCAAAACACCAAAATCCTTTACAATTAAAAAAAAAAAGCACACACAATATGGCTACAGTTTATACCCAGCAGAAAATGTCATTCCTGATCAGGTAAGAATTCAGGCCTGACAGGCATGATCGAGGCCTGAGTTTTGCTTGAAAACAGCCCTGATTTTTTCGTACAAGTATCCGCCTCTTTAGACCTGAAATTAAGGCTAGGACTGATTATTTGCTGTGGTGGCCTCTGAGTGGTGGCCGTGGCGTAATGTGTGTAGCTCATACGCCAGAGATCCCACGTGCGAATACCACATCTGACACAGAAAGTTTTTTCAATTGAATTAATTTTTCTGTTTGGCCGTCACCTCTCTGCAGGCAATGGCAAACCTCAGAGAGTTAAAAACATAAGCCGTTCGGAGTCGGCATAAAGCTGGTAGGTCCAGTTCTCGAACATTTGTGTTCAAACATTTCACAACACGCACAACACAATTGATCATTAAAATCTCAGTCTGAGTGCTTTCAAGGGCTGAAATGGGCATTTTCGTTTTTCGTTATCGATTTTTTGTTTGATTTCAGGTTAAAATATAACATATATTGAAATCGGAATTGAATAATGAAGGCATGATTATGTTTAGAAATTCAGTCCTGAATACCAGTCTGACTATAAGAGGCCTGAGCGAGTTTTCTGCTGGGTATAGACACACAAAAAAATATGTAATGCCTGATCAGGCTGAAGCGAGGCTTGACCTTTTCTTCAAAACAGCTCTGATTTTTTCAGACAAGTGTCCGCCTCTTCAGACCTGAAATTTGTTATTACTATTTTTAAAAATGTCCATCTATGATTTCCTGTCTGAATATCAATTTTTATATAAAAAATAATTTTTTATATACAATTTTTATATAAAATTAATATATAAAATCTGGCTTTAAATAAAAGAGCACTGATACTTTTGTATAAATTCAGGTTTGAATACAGGAAGCCTGTATTATATTTGAATTTCAGCCTTAAAATCTGAACTGAATAATGGAGTCATGATTTTGTTTAAAAATTCAGTTCTGAATACCAGTCTGACTATAAGAGGCGTGAGCAGACAGAAAAAAGTATGTATGATTAGAAGAAATTTTGAAAAGCAAAAAATAATAGGACGGGCTCATATATTAAAACCCTCTAGGTGTCAATTCGGGAGAGATATGAACTAAAATTTGAACTATAACTTTTTTTTTATATGTGGACTCCCAGAAGGGTGGCAGACAGGAGCTAGGTGAGTTGAGAACAAATGTTTAAGAGTAAAAAATAATAGGACTACCTCATATATTTGGCCCCTCCAGGGGTCAATTCGGGAGATATATTAACTATTATCGACAGTGTTTTTTATGGGGTCCTCCAGAAGGACTGCAGATAGGGGCAGAAGGGTAAAAAATAAAAGAACCAGATCATGTACTTGAACCATCTAGGGATCAATTCAGAAGAGATTTTCTTTTCGAAAATTTAATGACATATTCAAAAAAAAAATACTCGAAAAAAGTTTAATAGAAAAATTTGACAATTTACTTAAGTGGAGACTTCAAAATTAACTGTGCAGATGATAAAAATCTACCACTAATTGAATTTTTTAATGAAGCATTAGGTTTGCCTACGCCCAGTGATCGAAAACTTTCTACACGATACTTCCAGCAATTCCAATCAAACAGTTTTGTTTTAAAGTAAGTTACCATAAAATTTGATACTAAAACGAATTTGAAAATTAAAGAAACACAGAATTTTTTCACTGCCTATATTTGATTTAAATAAATTAATTCACAACAACAGGTTTTATGTCAAAAAATGTTGCCGCACACATTTTTTTTTTTTTTACATAAAATTCAAAATGACAAATTTGAGTATTTAGCTCAAAAAACATTAAAAAGCACGCATCGTGAAAACATTTAAGAAATACTTTAAACATGCATGAAAATGCAAATGGAACTCAATCTAAAGTTTAAGCTTACTATAATGAACCGGTATCTAACAGTCTATAAAATCAAAAGTCACTCTAAATATATATCATATGTAATGATTTTTAATAATATTCAAAGAAAAAACAAAAAAATCAGTATATATGTATATACAACTATAGCCACTACTTATAAAATCAAAATCAAATGAATATCGTTATGTTTTGATCGGAATTCAATTTAAATATATAAATAACTTAAAGTGATTTTATTGTATGTTTTTTTATGTTGCTTTTTTAGCCGATTTCTTTAGTGTTGTTTCGAAGATTTGAAGGCTATAACACACATTAAAATAACAACAATAAAAGAAGAAAAAAATTAAAGAAATACTTCTAGCATCAGATCTTCAGTTGGCTGTGCTGAAAAGCCTTCAGAAATTCAAAGTTTTCTAGTGTATCTAAAGCAATTTTTTTTTTGGCAGCACAGCTATATGGTATGTCACAAATATAGCTAAAAATTAAAAAAAAAAAATTAACACCCTTTCAACATTTTTGATTAACGAAAAAATTTTAAGTGAACAGCGTAACTTAAATTTAAGGCTCACTTGAGAAACATGACCGTGACGGTGCGACAAATAAACAAACTACTCATAATAATAAAAAATCATAAAACAAACTACTCATAATAATAAAAAATCATAAATTCAAAATTTTTGGATGTTTAATCGTTTATTTTTTCATTTATTAACTTTTGTCAATTGTTTAATTTTTACACTACACGAATTTTGCCGCCAGTCTTGCCTACTTTAAGTTCAATAGTGCGTTCAATTTTTTTTTTTTTTTCTTGCCAGTTGTTTTTGTAAATTGCTTGAAATAACATCGCATCGCAACCACTTTTTGAGAAGCGATCTTCATGATATGCTGGCTTTTTTACGACCTTGACTTGAAAAAACTCGACCTGAAGAAAGACGTTAAAAAATAGCTGATTTTATCTTCAACATCTATTGTTAGTTTTTGTTGTTGTTAATGTTGTTTTTTTTCGCTTTTCGTTCGGTCTCTTGAACTACCAACTTTATGCTTTCAAAGACTTTAAAAATCTAATAGAAAAAAAAAAAGAATTAACATAACATGTGCAGCTACGAATTAAAAAGATTTTATTTTATTCAAATTGATATATGTATATATAAAAAATTTACTGACTTGACTCGTGGACTTTTAATTAGTTATTTATTTGCTTACTATAAACGTGCTGCATTCATTATTTGGCATTAGTTGGCAACCCTGAAGTTTGTGCTACCAAATTTGACATAAACAAACAATACTTGCGAAATCGCAATTTAACAAATATTTGTTTTATTTGGTAAAATTAATAAATGAGCAATAAATCGTTGCCCAAAAGCCACTTGAAACGCTAAAAATTTGCATTTTTCCCCATCTCAATATTTGTTGTCAAGAAAAAAATGTGTGCTAAAATGTTGGTAAATTTCTGACAGTTCTTCTTTTGTATTTGTTAAGGCCTTACTTATGACCACGATCATCATGACTTGCGTCTTTCTTGCAATCACTCTATGCTTCTCAAACCAAACCGGCTCCCAAACCGGCTCGCTTCATAAGTTAACCCTGTCGTACGCTAGTTATTCCGGATACGTGCCTCGTGTTTGTTATTACAATATTTCCAATCACTCCCATTCATTTGTAAAAATGTCTGATAAACGGCTCTTTGATGGCACCTGATTTAACAAACTGGTTTTTAGAAATAATAAATTAAAACAAAGAATGTTTAAATTTTTATTTTCAACAAAAAAAAATGCCGAATGTTTGTTTTTTCGGAAAGAAATTTAAATCCAATGATACAAAATTTATATAAAATAACTAGCTACAATACCAGGCACCGCCCGGGGGTGGTGTAACATTCAGGGTATGTATAATATATGGAACGTAACAACCCACAATGCACAACAGTCAATGGGTTTAATCTCAACCACATATTTTTTTCCTTATTTCTGGTTGTAAAATTCCCAATTTTAGGCATAAAGCTTCAGTCATTATAAAAAAGTGACTGTTAATCCCGTTAAAATTATCAAATTAACCTCTTGCTGCACTTGTCACATGCAACAATCATGTCGTTTCAAAGGTATATTGTATAAGTATAAATAAATAAACATAAATATAATGCTTGAAGTATATATATAAAGTTTTAAATATAAATTTAAAAATAAAAATATCAACAAATCATAAAAAATACTAAACTAGCACCTTGTTCAAAACAAAAGGTTCATTCACACTGTGAACCGGACTTAACTGTCCGATCCGAAAATTTTTAGTAGGTTGCATAGACATGTGTCTATGACAAGGCTGCCAAATATCAGCGCCTCTCGTTGACATTTGGTAAAGTCGTGTTTTGTTTACAACAACTTTTTTCGTGTCTTCGATTATTACGATGGAAGAAAAAATTGAGCCTGATTCACTCGCCTGATGCCTGGTAGATATAGATATACATAGATATAGATATAGATATAGATATAGATATAGATATAGATATAGATATAGATATAGATATAGATATAGATATAGATATAGATATAGATATAGATATAGATATAGATATAGATATAGATATAGATATAGATATAGATATAGATATAGATATAGATATAGATATAGATATAGATATAGATATAGATATAGATATAGATATAGATATAGATATAGATATAGATATAGATATAGATATAGATATAGATATAGATATAGATATAGATATAGATATAGATATAGATATAGATATAGATATAGATATAGATATAGATATAGATATAGATATAGATATAGATATAGATATAGATATAGATATAGATATAGATATAGATATAGATATAGATATAGATATAGATATAGATATAGATATAGATATAGATATAGATATAGATATAGATATAGATATAGATATAGATATAGATATAGATATAGATATAGATATAGATATAGATATAGATATAGATATAGATATAGATATAGATATAGATATAGATATAGATATAGATATAGATATAGATATAGATATAGATATAGATATAGATATAGATATAGATATAGATATAGATATAGATATAGATATAGATATAGATATAGATATAGATATAGATATAGATATAGATATAGATATAGATATAGATATAGATATAGATATAGATATAGATATAGATATAGATATAGATATAGATATAGATATAGATATAGATATAGATATAGATATAGATATAGATATAGATATAGATATAGATATAGATATAGATATAGATATAGATATATATATAGATATAGATATAGATATAGATATAGATATAGATATAGATATAGATATAGATATAGATATAGATAGATATAGATATAGATATAGATATAGATATAGATATAGATATAGATATAGATATAGATATAGATATAGATATAGATATAGATATAGATATAGATATAGATATAGATATAGATATAGATATAGATATAGATATAGATATAGATATAGATATAGATATAGATATAGATATAGATATAGATATAGATATAGATATAGATATAGATATAGATATAGATATAGATATAGATATAGATATAGATATAGATATAGATATAGATATAGATATAGATATAGATATAGATATAGATATAGATATAGATATAGATATAGATATAGATATAGATATAGATATAGATATAGATATAGATATAGATATAGATATAGATATAGATATAGATATAGATATAGATATAGATATAGATATAGATATAGATATAGATATAGATATAGATATAGATATAGATATAGATATAGATATAGATATAGATATAGATATAGATATAGATATAGATATAGATATAGATATAGATATAGATATAGATATAGATATAGATATAGATATAGATATAGATATAGATATAGATATAGATATAGATATAGATATAGATATAGATATAGATATAGATATAGATATAGATATAGATATAGATATAGATATAGATATAGATATAGATATAGATATAGATATAGATATAGATATAGATATAGATATAGATATAGATATAGATATAGATATAGATATAGATATAGATATAGATATAGATATAGATATAGATATACAAATTATACTCCACAGTGCACATACATTGCAAAAGAATTTAGAAAGCAATTAAAAAAATTATAATTTTGTAAAAGAAAGAAATACAATTTTTTTTGGATTTTGAAGACACACAAATTGAATTATATTGTTTTTTATTAACTTTCATCGAAAGTCTAATTTTTATAAAATTAATTGGCAAATATTTCTCAAAATATCAGCTTAAAACATTTAAATTGACACTAAAAATTACCAAAAAAAAAATTAGATACACGTACAATGATTAATCGATCTGCGGATGTGATTTTTTTTTTTCGTACAAAATATTTAACGACTTTTGCATTGTGCAAAGTTTATTATAAATGCGAAACAAACCATGTTGAGCTAAATTTTGATAATACAAAAATTAAAAAATTAACGCTTCAGTCTTAAGAAATTCATTAAAAACATTAAAGTTTTTTTTTGTCATAGATAAAATAGTGTTGAAATTTTGTAATCATAAATAATAAAAAAAACAACGTTGTAAGTTTAAGCTACTGGCTGCAACAATGAAAAATTGTTTTAATATCAACACATTGCTTTTTGAAAATAATTTATTTTTTGAACAAGAAGGCTCAAATAAACCCAGCATTAGCTAGAAATCATAAGTGAAGGTTACGTCGTCGCACAGCTGATGGCAGAGTTTATGCAAATATGATGGCTAAAAGCTAGACTCACGTCTGTTTTTTTTTTAATATTTTTTTATTTAGTTTTTTGCTGAGTCATGTGCATGATTTATTATTTTTTCTACGTTATTTGTATGTCTTACTTAAAAAAACTTTACCCTTGAGACATAAATTTTATGCTGCGCTTGCATTTAAGAGTTAAATGCAGCAGCTAGTAGTAAGAAGGAAAAACAACAAGTTTATTTAAGAGCTGATGCTTGCATTATTGATGGCTGCTGCTGCTAGTGTTGACCATGATGCAGTTGGTCAAGTGCAAATTTTGTGGCACGCTTCAAATGAATTTGTAAGAATTGAACGTTTTTTGCAACAAACTTGAACCAACTTGAACTCTTCATTTTTAATTAAAAAAATAAATAACAAAATGTGTGTTAATGATGAATAAGATTTTAAATAACAATTCTTTTTTTAAACAATTCTTTTAGTTGAACTGCATTTTTTTGGACGCTACGCTGCTTAAAAAGCTACACACATACAGCCTCTCAAATTATGGCTGTCATCACAGAGCATAGCAGCAGCAATGAAGAACTCTCCCTGCAACAGCTGAACGAGAAGAACCAGCTGGAGGGCATTGTGACGGTGCCAGAATTTTTTGCACATAAAAATATTTTCATTACCGGTGGCACTGGATTTTTGGGCACCGTACTCATAGAAGCGCTGCTCGATACACATCCTGATGTTGGCACCATTTATGTTCTAGTCAGAGGCAAACGCAAATTTGATCCAAATGAGCGCATCAATCGTTTATTACAGAAACCGGTGAGTTGATTTTTTATTTTTTTTTTTTTTTTTTTTTATTTTAATCTAAAATTTCATCATTTTCATTTTAGCTTGAAACGCGTTTGTTGCTTAAGTCTTTTGTTTGGCTCTTCAGTTATTTTCGGCAGTTATAGAGTTTGTTGCTTAAGTCTTTCGTTTTGCTAGAAACATGCGTGCATGCTTGCGTATTTTTCCAGTACTTACAGTTGCTATTGTTATGTTGTGTTTTTTGTCTAGCTAAGTAATAATAAGATCAATAAAAAATAACTTTTTGTTTTTTCTTAAACAAAAGACTTAAGCGACGAACTTGCCTTAGCGCTGCATTCAATTTAATAATAGCGCTTTTTAGCAACGCTTTCCCTCAGCTAAAAACTGTAGTATTTACTCGTATTTAGGCTGTTAGAGAAGCAACTGCACGCTTTTCAACAATCTTGACAACAACCTTAGGCAATTTTTTTATTTTTTTTTTAAACTATTTAAAAGCCTGTAACTGGAAAAAGAATTGCATGCCGCAGCTTCAACACTTGCGCTATTTCGTCAATTTAAAATCTGCAATTATTGTGTTGTAACAAATTCACACGCAATTGTAAAAAACTTAAAACACACACACACACACACACTTGTATTTTATACACAAGCATATGTGTATATTAAAAATTCTCTTAACTTTGTTTGAAATAAATTGTAGATACGCATTTTTTTTAACTCACCAAATTTGCTTGTAAAATAGACCCCTGTGTGAATATCTTTCACTAATCAAATTTACGAATATTTTTTTTAATAATCATGAAATTTCATTGCATTTATTTTTGCAATTCTGTTATTTGTCTCTAGTTGCAATTTTTTTTTACAAGTGTGCTAATTTGAAGTTTAATATTTTTAAAATCGTTAGTTTTTTATTAATTTTTTTTTTTATTGCGCAACCATAATTATTATTTTTAATGTGCTATTAATTTTTTTTTTTAAGTTACATCAAAGTGCGCAATTTTTTTCCCATCCAAACTCGTCCGCTTCTAGTTTGTTTATTCGAGTGTGTAGGAGTGTGTGCGCGTGTTTTAGTGCTTGTCATGACATATAGCTCGTTGTAGGTGTTGAAGTAATAACTATGTTGTTATTACTTTAATTTTTGTTTTGTTTTGTTTGGTTTTGTTTTGAAAAATGTGGTTAACAATATGAAGGGCAAATTTTTGTTTTAACTATGTCTTTATGTGGATTTTATTATTACATATTAATTTTAACATGCTTTAATAAAATCAGTCGGTCGAAAATTTCAATTTTCATGGGTGCATACAAAAAAAATATATCGTGAAGTTTAATGCAGAAAATTTATTCCTAGCTGACTTCCGAATCTGGTTAACTGTTGAAAAATAATGGTATTTAAGATATGCGTACCAAGACTTTTTTGCTAAAGCTGCATATAAGAAGAGGAGAAAGACGTATATAAAATTAAATAAGTAGCATTAAATAAAATAAGTAGCATTAAATTTTCTGAGCAGTTTTCAATTTGTGTTGTTCAATCGTGTTTTCGCACAATATTCAGACAGTAGCACAGAGGCTTGCAGGTTGCCACCACTACAGTATTTTGATATTCTAGCAGTTTCATAACCTAAACTCCAAATTACATCGGCATCAAAAGAGTAGTTGTCACTATTAATCTACTTTTGGAACAAGCAGATGCAAAAACACACTGTTTGAGAAAGTGTAAACTATTAGTTCTTAATAGCTTAAAAAAATTTTTATACTAGCCCTGTGCTCATAAATTTAATACATTTATTGACAATCCAATATAAATATTTGTGATGTATTGCTTTTTCATAAAATTTCTATAATCCAAATAGAATTACAAAGATATCATGAATTGACATTTTTATATTATGTTTATTCTAAAATGGCGTCAAAATGCAGGTTGGCTTGCAGGCTGCTACCTCTCTTTTCCACTTTTGTTTTATGTAACCTGTGTTTACCTTTCAATGTTTACAAGTGCCATTAAGTCAAGAGAGAAGTGAGTTTTAGTAATATTTTCAGTGATTTTTTTTAAATTTTTGTTACATTTTTAGTATAACAGCGCGCAAATCAATATAATTTTAATTATAAATTATAAATACAATTATAAATTTTCTAAATCAATTCTATTTACTTGAGTGTTTCTACATTTTCGGCAATTTTTCAAGGGGTGGCAACCTGCAAGCCAAAATTTCAAAATGTCAGATTTTAGATACTTTTGAAAATTTGTTGTAAAATTTTTATTTATTTGATAAATTAAATAATTTCTAGCTAAGCATTGAGGAGGTTTTTTACCTCCTTTTACCAACGGTTGCTGCAAATCATCAAGTTAGGACAAGTTATGATCAAAAAAGCTATGGAGTGGCAACTTGCAAGCCTCTCTCCTATAAAAAACTATCAAAAACGTCATCTACTATAAATCGCCCAAGTTATTTTACAAGGCGATTACGTGCAGGCAGGTTGTCGAGGTTCACCAACCCTCCTTCCATAGAACCCAGAAAGTATGAAAAAAATAACACAAATGAAGCTATTAAAATTAAAACTTGATACGTACCTTTTTAAGAAAAAAATCGATATAATGATTTAATTTATTTGACAAAGTAGAAGGTATCATTTTCAATACAAATTTAAAAACAGTCACTTCAATCAACAATTGTGTGTCCAAAGGAAGGTGCAACTTTGTTGTAACGAAGTTTTACGCTGGGGTGGGACTCGCCGGACCCAGGTGTACTGTCTAAAAATAATTTATTCATTTGTGACCTTAAATTAAATGACCATGTGTTTCCTTAATAACTAGTATTAATAATATTTCATTGATATATTTGATGTTCTGGTCGTTGTGCCTGATGATGTGCGTGACGAGATAGCAATGCGTGTGATGAGGTTTCGAAGTGCTTGACGTTAGAGCTTGGTGATAAAGCGAGTGTGTATGGCGATGAAGTGACGTGCGTGACGATGTAGCGCACGTGCTTGATAATATGGTGAACGTGTGTGATTAGGTAGTGGACGTGCGTGGCGATGTAGCGAGTGTACACGACGATGAAGAGACGTGCGGTGACGATTTAGCGCAAGTGCTTCATAATATGGCGAACGTGTATGATTAGGTAGTGGACGTGCGTGGTGATGTAGCGAGCGTGAATGACGATGTAGTGTTCGCGCTGATCAATGTAGCGCACGTGCTTGATAGTAAGGTGAATGTGTAGGATGAGATTGTGGTCATGCGTGACGAGGTAGCACACGCGCTTGAAGACTTTAATCGAGTAGATATGACAATGTTGGAAGGTGCGTGATGAGGCAGTCGAAGTCCTGATCAATGTAGCATACTTACTAATCGAGTAGATATGACAATGTTGGAAAGTGCGTGATGAGGTAGTCGAAGTCCTGATCAATGTAGCATACTTGCTTGACAATGTAGGGAAGTCGTAGTATCGTGCGCTCTCTGACTAAGGACTATATTCGTTAAGGACACAGACCACCCGCACACCAGGATCTTTGCCGAACAGCCACTTGGAAGTTTTTCGTGCTACCACTGGAGAACTGGACGATCTAGCATACCTGTGTGATGACGTAGCGAACGTGTATGACGATGTTGTGGACGTATGCGCACGTGCTTGTATAGCGAGCGTGAATGATGATGTAGTGAACTTGCTGATCGATGTAGCGCACGCGCTTGATAGTATGGCGAATGTGCATGATGAAGTCGTGGACGTGCGGCACGTGCTTGTCGATTTAAACGAGTGGGTATGACAATGTTGTTAGAGTGCGTGACGAGATAGTAGCCGTGTAGCGTACTCTACTAGATAGAAGATATTTTCATTACGTAGAATGACCGCAATGCGAAAACAGATCTCTTGCAGCAGTCGTTGTAGCCAGCGAAATCCTTGTTTTTGAAAAAAAATAAATATTTTTTTTTTAAATACAAATGTATATTTTACCAAATTTAAATATTTTGAAAACTCTAAACAAATTTCTTCTTATTAAAACCATCACCTCAATATCACTCTTTCTTACTCCCCTCTAAATGTATCGCCGGCCTTAAGCGAAAGCGTTTTCTCAAAACAAAATATTTGACGTTTAGGTATTGAATCTATAACTAAGGATAGCAAAGAATTCGCCAAAAATGATGTTTTTGTAATCGGAAATTTATGACTTAATTCATCATTTTCGTTTAGGTTTTTTCTCATAATGAACATACTCCTAAATGTTAGAACTAATTTAGTTTTTTCTTTAGGTCTTATTTCGTTAGGAGTTAGTTCTTCTTTGAACATTAGGAATTATTTCATTTACCGTTAGGAGTTCTTATATTAGGAGTTATTACATTAGGAGCTATTTCGTTAGGATTTATTTTCTTTTACTGTTTTTTATTTTTTTTATGTATATTTTGAAGTTTGTATACGCGGTTCGTATGAGGGTCTTTTTCGCAAAATTTTTCAAGCATATGCAACGTTTTTGTGCACTTTTTAGGGCTTACCTACAGCTTTTAAATTCACCGCACAAAGATGAAATATATGTCAAAATATCACTTACATGGCCAATTTTGTATTTAAAACTATAACATTTGATTTTTCAATTTATTTAATATCATTATCTCAGTTTTTCTTAAAAATTAAAATATCAAGTGTAAGCTTTTGGGCTATAATTTTCGAAGATGGACTCTTTGGGAGTCTGATTTCAATTTGTTTTTTTTTTTAATTTATTTATACTGAGTGGGATAACTTGTAAACATGTTATTACGAGTAGTTATCTCGTTTGACCTTAATAAGCCCAATCTGGCCAGTGTTGCTGATTTTGTAAAAGCTTTTTGGTTGTGGGCTTTTCTTAAACTTTTTTAATAGGAATCTTTGATTACAGGTATTACATGACAGCATTAATTTCCTTTGCTGCATATATTTTGACTAATGTCATAAAAAAAACTCTGTTCGTTTTATTGCCTGGTTATATGAACTAACCTTTAAAGGTGATATATTCGAGAGCATTTTTCAACAAGACCTAAAGCTAGTAAAATGATATCGACTATTAACTGGCCTCTTGCCACAGATTTAAGTAAAAAGATAAATTAAATTGAAATTTCCAATAACATCTTCCCAACAATAACTCCCACTGTATAAACATGAGACATATTTGGCTAGTTTTATTGTTTTCAATAATATTGTTTAAGTTTTAAAAAAATATTTATTTTTTTTTTATTTAATGGCCATCAAAAAGATAGCAACAATCAATTCCCTTCATAATATTGTGGCTGCACCCACATTATAAAATTTCACAATTTTTCTAATCAATGAATATTTATTAGTATTACTTTACGACTTCGCGCCAAACGAAATACTAGACAATCTTAAGTTTTGTCATTCCATTCATTCATTTTTACAACCAATAAAATTTCAAATGTTAAAAAATTGCTTGCTCTGCTGTCTATAATAACGTTTATTTATACATTTATTTGTAGATTTTTCACAAATACAATGAAAAGACGCTGGCCAAAGTGGTGCCCGTGGTGGGTGAACTGAGCGAGATGAATTTCGGTTTCAGCGAAGAGATACTCAATGAATTAATTGATAAGGTAAACGTGATCTATCATAGCGCTGCTACGATCAAATTCAGCTCACCCTTACGCACTGCCATCAAAACAAATCTGACGGGTACGATGCGCACCATTGAACTGGCAAAGAAGTTAAAGAATCTAGCCGCCTACATCTACTGTTCGACAGCATTTTGCAATAGCAACAATCGTGGTCTCATTATTGAGGAAGTCTATAAGTCAGAATTTGATCCCTATGAAATGATGAAAATGGCCGAAGATGATGCTGCCTGGGAGGATTTTACACCGGAGAAATGTAAGGCCATCATACGTGATCATCCAAATACCTACACATTCACCAAGAATTTGTCGGAAAATTTATTAATGGCAGAAATGACCGGCATGCCAGCAGCCATAGTGAGGCCATCCATAGGTGAGTTGTGGTGTGGTTAGAATTTTTCAAATATTTTCTTACATCATTATAAATTTAGTTTACGGCACATGGGAGCGTCCGCTCAAAGGTTGGGTTGGCAATGCCAACTCTGGTCATTTGGGTTTTCTAGCCGGCTTTGTTAAGGGCATTTTTCGCACTATGAGCGGCAGCGCTACCTCTACCATCGATATGATACCATGTGACTATGTCATCAACTCATCGCTTGTCTTGGGCTGGTATGTAGGCACACGCACACTCGCACTGCCTGAGGTTATACATTGCACATCGGGCGAGGTGAATCCGCTGAAACTGGCTGAATTTTGCGACATCATGAATGCCAGCGTCAAACGACATCCGCCAAATAATTTTGTGTGGAAACCAATGGCCAAGCTGCGCAATGGCTGGCGCTACAATCTTTTCTTCTATTTGTTTCACATACTGCCGGCATTGGTGTTCATTATACCGGAGAAATTGTTTGGCATTGGTATGCCTCAACACACGTAAGTCTTGAATTTTTGCTTCATATATAAACAAAAGACTTAGAAAACGAACGTGATGATGCAATTACTTATAATGATTATTTTTCTAATTTTGTATCTTTCTATCTCGCCTGGTGTAGAGCCTATGAGTACATGCGCGTCTTTCACAAAGGCACCAAAGCTTTTGATTACTTCCTTGACAAGGATTTTCGCTACTCCATGAAGAATGCGCTGCGTATTATGACGCTTATGCATGAAAGCGACAAGAAACGCTATAATTTCGATTCTAGTCACTGCGATTGGTCTGAGTTTATTGATCGCTGTCTGATCGGCTTGCGTCGCTTCTACTTCAAGGAATCGGCTGTGACAACATCGTGGCATCGCACCTATTGGAGAGTGTGAGTAATTTAATATTGGTCTATGTTTTTGTAAGGAAACTTATATTTTGCTCTTTCATTACAGCTTCAACGTTCTGCATTATCTTGGTTTTGCTTTCCTATTTGCCGTCTTTTTCTGTATTTTTGTCTCTCTATTTGGCCTTCAAATTGGTCTGACGTTAGCGCTCATTGTCTGGGGTTTCCTGGTATGGCTGTAATCCAATGGCTGCATTTAGCTTTCGTTCTTATGTTTTTATTATTTTACTTTTGTTGTAGTATTTTAATGTGTTCTTTATTTTAGTTTAACAAATAATGTGAGGTATACAAAAAATGCCTTGCATCTAGCAAAAATTATATACATGCTCGAAATTTTATGTCTTAAACTGCATTTTGCTTGTATGTTGGTTGGATGCGTTTTTAAAAAAGTGCAAATATATTTTGATTAAAGTTTGTTTAGATGTATTAATTGTACAAAAATTAATAAAAAATAAAAATTGTATTTAGAAGTATTCTATATATTAATATTCATTATGATTACTTTTTTCTGATGTAGAATTACGTCTACTAGAGTATAGGTCCTTTTTCAAGCACATGCAACGTTTATGTTCACTTTTTGAGATATGCCTACAGCCTTTAATATTCATTCTTCAAGGATAAAATATATGTCAAAATATCAGTTACATGCCGAATGAATCTATTTCGAAATATATTTTGATTAAAGTTTGATTAGATGTATTAATTGTACAAAAATTAATAAAAAATAAGCATTGTAGTTAGAAGTATTCTATGTATGTATATTCATCATGTTAACTTTTTTTCTGACGTAAAGTTACGTCTTCTAGAGTATGGGCTCTTTTTCAAGCACATGCAACGTTTTTGTTCACTTTTTGAGATATGCCTACAGCCTTTAATTTTCATTGTTCAAGGATAAAATATATGCCAAAATATCAGTGGCATGCCGAATGAATTAAATATCTAACTTTGGATTTTACTATGGCTTATAAATAATGTATTTAGAAGTATTCTATGTATGTATATTCATCATGATAACTTTTTTCTGCCGTAAAATTACGTCTTCTAGAGATGGGCTCTTTTCAAGCACATGCAACGTTTTTGTTCACTTTTTGAGATATTCCTACAGCCTTTAATATTCATTGTTCAAGGATAAAATATATGCCAAAATATCAGTGACATGCCGAATGAATTAAATATCTAACTTTGGATTTTACTATGCCTTATAAATAATGTATTTAGAAGTATTCTATGTATGTATATTCATCATGATAACTTTTCTCTGACGAAAAATTACGTCTTCTAGAGTATGGGCTCTTTTTCAAGCACATGCAACGTTTTTATTCACTTTTTGAGATATGCCTACAGCCTTTAATTTTCATTGTTCAAGGATAAAATATATGTCAAAATATCAGTTACATGCCGACTGAATCAAATATCTAACTTTGGATTTTACTATGCCTTATAAATAATGTATTTAGAAGTATTCTATGTATGTATATTCATCATGATAACTTTTTTCTGCCGTAAAATTAGGTCTTCTAGAGTATGGGCTCTTTTTCAAGCACATGCAACGTTTTTGTTCACTTTTTGAGATATGCCTACAGCCTTTAATTTTCATTGTTCAAGGATAAAATATATGTCAAAATATCAGTTACATGCCGACTGAATCAAATATCTAACTTTGAATTTTGTTACTTCTTTAGTAAAAACTCACAAAATAACAAAATCTAAGAAGAAAAATTCACATATTCGTATGAGAAAAATCCTGCATAAAATGCTTCAGTAGCTGCTTATGTTGCTATTTTTGCTGGTTTGGTTCATGCCAAAATCGCCCAAAGAAAAATCGCCCAAAAAAAAAATTAAAAATCACCCAATTTTTTCCTTACGAATTTGGGTAAATTTTCATTTACCCAAACACCCAAAAAAAATTGGGCGATTTTGCATTTTTGTTGGGTAAAATTTCGTTTTCTGCTTTTGCCCAAAAAAAAATTAAAAAGCACCCAATTTTTTTCCATACGAATTTGAGTAAATTTTTATTTACCCAAACACCCAAAACAAAAATTGGGCGATTTTGCCTTTTTGTTGGGTAAAATTTCGTTTTTTGCTTTTGCCCAAAAAAAAATAAAAAGAAAAATCACCCAATTTTTCCCATACGAATTTGGGTACATTTTCATTTACCCAAACACCCAAAAAAAATTGGGCGATTTTGAAATTTTGTTGGGTAAAATTTAGTTTTTTGCTTTTGCCCAAACAAAAAAAAAATGAAAAATCACCCAATTTTTTTCCATACGAATTTGGGTAAATTTTCATTACCCAAACACCCAAAAAAAATTGAGCGATTTTGCATTTTTGTTGGGTAAAATTTCGTTTTTTGCTTCTGGGCGAAATTTCACTTATTGTTCTTAGGTGATTTTTTGCTTTTTTTTTTTTTGTGATCTGTTGTTTTCAATATTTGACAAAAAAGTCAATCAGTTCTTAAAGATAACGGTATTTAAATTAAGAGCAGCGGTTCTTCTTTCGTTTTTCTTGTTATTTCCCTTGTACGAAATGTTTTTATAGATTTTTAAGCACAAGATTATTAAAAATTAAAAAATTAAATTTTGAAATTTAAATGATTGAATCAAAATGGACTTAAAAAAAAAAAAATGGGCCATGAAAATGCTCATTTTGTACAAGGAATTTCGTATCTCGTGTGGGAACACAACGCAAAACATTGGGCGATTTTTTTTTTCAATTTTCGTTTTTGTTTTTGTGTAATTTTTCCAAAAAATGTTGTGCTTTTTTCGTTTTCTTGGGTGAAATTTAGTTTTTTCGCTTTGGGCGATTTTTCATTAATTTTTGTGTCATTTTTCATTTGGGTGATTTTTCACTTTTTTTTTTTGGGCAATTATTTTTTTTATGAATTTGCGGAGAGCCGTGGTGTTTGTTTAAAACAATTGTTTTACGAATATTTCTCAGTAACTAATTTTATAAATATTTATGTAAAATTTACATATGAATATACATATCAGTTGCTTTCAAATATATCAAACAATAAATTCTTTGTCTACACTTATAATACTATCGAAACAGTGTCCTTTTTTTTTGTAGCCTGAGATTTATAGCCTAATAGCATGTTCACATAGAGAGTTTACTCTGAGTCTCCAGTACAAAGTTGAGATTTGTCGTTGAACTCTATATAAACTCTAGAGTTTCCAGTACAATTTTGCTGGATTGAACTCAACTGAACTCAGTTTGCTTTCTGAGTTTATAAAAACTCAGTTTGAGAAATGCCTAAAAGTATGCTAATGTTCTGAAAAAATGCTACGTTCAGATGGAAATTTTTAGACCGTACTGTACATTCAGAGTATTGAACGATTTTTTCTGCGAAATATCAAACTGAACTAAACTCAATTCTGTTGACATATCTGTGTGTGAACAGCTTAAATTGAACTCAATTAGTTCAATCTAAACGATCTAAAGAGTCAATCTAAACTCTCTGTGTGAACATGCTATTACTGGACCCATAATTAAAAAAATAAATCATTAAATCGAATTAAACGTTAAGTTCTCTTACTGGAATAGTTCACCTTAATAATATCGAAAATTTGTTCATTTTCACAGACGAGGAGGGGCTTGCAAGTTGCCACCCCATAGCATTTTTGACCATAACTCGTTTTTTTAAATCAATGTTAGTCTATCAAATCAATGTTGGCCTAGGATAGAAGTCATTTAAATTCTTAAAAAAACATAAAAAAATTTCAACAAATTTTCAAAAGTATCTAAAATAGACACTTTCAAAAGTTGGTTTGCAGGTTGCCGCCCCTTGAAAAATTGCTGAAAATGTAGTAAAACTCAAGTAAAAGCATTTGATTAAAAAAAATTTATAAAAATTTATTAAATTTTACATAAATTTTGCAGTACTTTTCTTCGATTTATTGTTAACTTTGATGTTAACATTAACATTAACACATAAACATTGACACCCCGGCCGGTTTTTCTTAAAAACAAAAGCTACAGAAATACAGGTATTAACCTGTATTAACAAAGGTGTCAACCTGCATTTTAAAATTAACAATATATAAAATTGTCAATTAAAGACATCTTTGGAACTCTGTTTGGATAGTAAGAAAGCACCACAAAACAAACATTTACGCGTTAAATTGTCAATAAAAATGTTCAATTTACAACTACTCTTTTGACTTCGATGTCAGACGAAGCTTAGGTTACGAACATGCTAAAATGTCAAAATACAGCGGTGGTGGCAACCTGCAAACAATCGATGTCAGTCGGAGTTTAGGTTTCGACACTGCTAGAATGTCAAAATACCGCAGTGGTGGCAACCTGCAAGCCCCTCGGACAAAAAATTACGGACAAAAAAAATTACAGCATCTGCTAGATGAAACAAAAAATTACACTTGTATCGAGGTTTTCAAAGCACACGTCTGAGTAATATTAAGTATGGGTGAACCTCCGATACACGTTAAAATATAGACTTTGATACAAAAATTTCCAACTTTACCCTACTTTTGTCACTGTTGAATTTTAATATAAAGTTGCTATTTTTTATTTTACGTTGCTTATTTCTCTGCGTAATAGTAAATTTTTGAATGGATCTATAATTTTAAAACAATTGTAAAATGCTATAATTTTGTATATTCACGTTCAGCACACTTCAGCAACTAAAATATTATTTTTTTTTTCATTCTGGTACCCAATATGTACTATATTAAACGGCTTATTCATTGAAGGAAAACAAAAATTTAGCTCAAAAACGACACATTCTAATATCTTCATAAATATAGCAAGCTCAAATCTTCAAATCAAACGGGCGGTAGGAGATAAATTGTCATAAAATATTTATTTTTAATTCCAACTTTATGCCAAGTTTTTCCAAACTTATTGCTTTCTTTGATAGTTTTACTGCTTCGTCTAAAACAATGTTAAAGTACACGTATAAAAATTATCCCTGAAAGTATGCAATGGATTTTGTAAAGTGACTAGATAAAACTGTCTAGCATATTTTAACCCAGTGAACCACAACTACCGTTTTAGTCAGATTAAAATGACTCAAAAATTAACTTTATTTTGTTCGGCAATGAGTTAAAAAATTACCATAAATTGTAGTTTTTTTGTTCAGAAATGAATTAAAAAAAGAATCATAGAAAAGTTCAACGAACGAAAATGCCTCTCAGAAACTTTCTTCGGAAATGAGTTACAAAATGAACTAAAGAAATGTTGAAATGTTATGACAGACATGTTGATACATGAAAAAGAAAATAGTTTTTCTTAGGTGTAGCAGTACATCCACTTCCCTTCTTATGGCAAGAATTAATTCGAACTGGTGTCAAAGTTCATATGGCGTCTGTATGAAGGTTAACAATTTAATTTACTATAATAAAAATATCAACAAAGGTTTAAATTCTTCCTTTTTTAAGGGGACTTTTCCGGTTTGAGGCGAGCTTTTAAAAGCGATTTTTAAAGATTGATTAAAAAAAAACTACTGCAGATATTTATGAAATCTTTTTTTATTATTTTAATCAAGCATTCAAGAATACAAAAAAAAATATTTTTTAAACTCATGTATATGCAAGCGTCAACAAAATTACTTTTCCGGTGGGACAGATAAATATATACTGGGTCATCTCAAAAAAAAGTTTGTGGTTAATTAAAGACCTAACTCTTGAGATCGCCGTGGACCGATTTCTGAATTTTTGATTTAAAAATAAAATTTTTGAGCTCAGAGTTGAAAGCCCGAAAATTTATGACATTTTTTGGTCATAATCATTGATTTTTTTGCTTGTGAATGAAAAAATCAAAATCGGGTCACGGCGATCCCAAGAGTTACTTACTTACTTAGGTGGCCATAACAACCCGTGTTCGGGTTTCAGCCGACCTCATCAGCTCTCGCCAGGCGCCTCTGTTTTGCGCGCACCTTCTCCAATCATGGTCTCTCTCGTCGTCGTTGATGGGGCACGATGGGCACGATGGGCATGACTCAGCCAGTGTAGTCGCTGCACTGTTATACGCCGAACTACGTCAATATCTTCGTAGAGCTCATACAGTTCGTGGCTTATTTGAGAAGAACTTTTCTCTCGAAGACCCCCAGAGCGGCTGCGTCAGTTTGCGAAACTACCCATGCCTCAGCTCCACAAAGCAGCACAGGTAGAACGAGCGTCTTGTAGAGTGTTAGTTTTGATGATCGAGAGAGGGCTCTGGAAAGTTGCTTAGTTGCTTACTGTTGCTTACTGAGCCCGTAGTAGCACCTATTAGCAATTATTGTTCTTCGCCTTATCTCCAGGCTGATTTCGTTGCTGGTATTAATGGCGGTGCCAAGGTACACAAACTCATTGACTACTTCAAAGTTATAGCTGCCGGATGAAACGTTGGGGTCAAGACGCTGCGCTCCCTTGTTCGTAGACAGAATATACTTTGTTTTGACCTCATTTATTGTCAAACCCACTTTGGCTGATTCCTTCTCGATAGTCTTACCAACTTTGCAGGTATACCGAACTCAGACATTGTTGTGTATATGCAATCTCTTCTCGAGCTATCGAATGCAGCTTTGTAATCGACAAATAGATGATGTGTGCCAATTTGGTTTTCGTGGGTTTTTTCCAGGATTTGTCGTAGCGTGAAAATCTGGTCTATGGTGGATTTTCCAGGTCGAAGCTCACACTGATAAGATCCAATCAGTGTTTTTGTAATCGGCTTTAATCTTTCACAGAGTGCGCTTGAGAGATCCTTATATGCGATGGAAATAAGACTGATACCTCAATAGTTGGCGCAGATTGTTGGGTCTTCTTTCTTTTGTATATGATCCCAAGAGTTAGGTTTTTAAATTAAGCTCAAACTTTTTTCAGTAAGAATTTATTTGTCCCACCGGAAAAATTTAGACGTAAATTTTCAACGCCACTTGTTGGCTTACATGTACATGAATTTTAAAATAAATTTTTTTTTTGTATTCTTGAATGCTTAATGGAAATAATAAAACAAGTTTTTATAAAAATGTGCAGTTTTTTTTTAATCAGCCTTTAAAAATCGCCTTTGAAAACACGCCGTAGATCGGACCGCTTAACTCTCTCAAAAGTAACATTTATTCATTCCTGAACTCATTTATGAACAAAAAATTATTCATTTACAAGGAATTTTTACCTACTGAAATGATACAAAAATTATTATTTTCGACTCAAAATAAATTTTTAATGAATTTCGCAAAAGAAGTACAATTTTTATTTATGGGAAAAGTTTTAATTTTATTAAATCTTCTATAGCATGCATTTTTAAGCAAAAAAATAAAAAAAAACTAAAATTTAAAAAAAAAATTCCACCCAAAAACGTTCGCAAAACTCTCACCTTACGGAAAACTTTCGCTTATCGTTCAGTAGGGAAATCTTAACGAAATTTTCAGAAGCTTGTTCAGCAAAAGCCTGCATAGCATGCAGGCGGTCAACTGATTCTCGGTCACGCTCTTTCTTGTCGTTTGATGAGCTCTAACCAAAGTATGTTTGACTGACTGTTCTTTTTTCAACGAGCACTAGTAAATTTTTTGGCTTATTTTAGTACTTTATGGAATGGAATTGTGGTTGTTGTTGCTGTTTATAAAAAACTTAATTCAATGAGGTTAATTATATCATCCATAGTAGAAAATTCTTCCGTTTGGTCCATTACGGTGAACACAAGGTTGATTTATAAGGATGTCGCAAGGGAGAGAGCGAGTACCCATAATTGTCAAATCGAAGTTGACAGCTCATAGAAAATCTGCAAGTGCTTTCTTTTATCATCCGTTTTTCTTTCGTAGTCATTCGCAAAATTGGCTGGTTTTGACAATTATGGGTACTGAGAAGAGAGTGCGATCAGCCCTGCGACAACCTTATAAATCAACCTTGGGTGCACATACCAGAGATTTGGCAGAGTTAATGCAATATCTCTATAATTCATACTCTCTGCTTTATCCGAAAAAATTATCACCGTTAACCATGGTTGAGTGTTGCTATTAAACAGGTTTTATTGGTTCTTTCATACATTTCGTACCAAAAACGTATTATTTTGATGCTAAAACAGATATGTAAATAATTTCACAACGCAGAACTGTGTTAATTCCGTGATTTGGAATTGACAGCCGAATCATGATAGCCCAAGTTACACGATGCCCACCATGGTACAATAAAAGGAGTTAGATACATGGCTAATCATGTTCCTTTTCTTTTCTACCACAATTGTCAAAATCAGCTGTTTTGCAGAAGAAAACTAGAGATATTAATTACTATCAATTACTCCAATTAAATACTGTTGGTGTTTCGTTGTGTTGTTTTTGTGAATTATTGCACAAAATTGACTAAAATTTAATAAAAATTAAATTCGTGTTGTCCAATATGTATTTATATATATTTAATGAGAACGGCTGTTCCATTCAAAGCTTGCCTGCATCGCAGCTTGTCCATCACTTACCATCACTTGTAAATTTATTTAAAATTAGTTTAATAACTCTACAAAGCACTTTTTTACTGATTTTAAATAAAAAGATGGAAGTATTGCCTAAAAATAATACAACAGAGCAACTGGTATGTACCATATTCCATATTTTGTATGGAAAATATATTTTGTTCCAAACGGAAATGAACGGTTTTTTATGTATGTAACCAAAAACACATTTGGTGAAAACTAGTCTCACCACGCTTTAAACTACTACTTTCTATCTACTACTATTTCAGATAAGCCTAATTTGCGTCGCCGCCACTGTAAAGAAAACAGCTGTTTATCCAACTAGTTTGTTGTCCAACTGGGAGGCACCACATGACATGTATACGAACGTTTATAAAGAAACTCCAAAATGCGATCGAGCGCCACCATTATTCAAGCAATACAGAAGTGTTGTTGGAGCACTCATTCAGTTTTCTTTTGACCGTTCGACGTGTTGAATACATTTTTGCTTTATATCGGTGTTGCTTAGCGTTCGCTTTCTTTGTGCTTGTTTACATTTGAGTGATTAAAAAACAAACAAAAAATTTAAAAATAAAACTGCACGAATACACGAAAGCTGTTTATAGTAAAAGTTATTAGATCGTGTATCTCAAGAAAAACAAAAGAAAAGAGAAATCATCTGTAGCAGAAATCTCACAATTTGGCCAAGTTTCTCAACTTCTAAACGATAAATAAAAGGCTGCTGAATTATGACAGAGTGAGTAGAAGAAGGAAACAATAAAATTACTTAAAAATTGCAGTTTGTGCACAATAATAATTAACGAAGAAAATACTTTAAAGCACGCAGCTATATTTTTACTAAATATAGTATTTCAACAAAATAAATATTCCACAACACTAGAGTTTTCAGCTGTTGTCAACTTTTCTGTATATCATAGCATTGCCACCTTTTCACAAAGTTTCGTGACATTTGCATAATAGCGTTAACACATTGACATTGTGAATTGAAGTGAAGACATTGAAGACGGTATCTATCAAAATTTTGTACATGTAGTTCTTATGGAGAGAAACTGGTGTAATGCCTCGCTGGCCGCGACCTAAACACATTGATTGCGTCTGCAACGAAAACGCTGTCTATAGAATCACTCCTAATTTGACAGCTTGTCGTTGCAGCCGTAGACAATGTGTTTAAGCTGCAATGTGTCAAATTCTAGCTAATAGGGACGGTCACATCAAATTTTTTATCCAACAAGACATCAAAAAATTTGACAAACAGAAATATATATGGAATTTGACGAAAAATTTGACATGTGAACACTCATCAAATTGTTGGTCAAATCGTTTGACGAAAATCAAAATATTTTGATTTTTCTGTTGTTTGGCCAACGATTTGATGAAAAATTGGACGTGTGATAACTCGTCAAATTTTCTAGTGCGATTTCGTTACTTAAAAAAAATTTCAACGTGAACACATCAATACAAAATGCGCGATGAAGAAGATTTTTGTAATGATTTTATTGAAATTTATAGATAACATCCAGAACTGTGGCAGATTTAATCGGAAATTTATAAAAACAGATTATTAAGCTGCTGATGTTTTCATTCCGGTTTCAAGACAATAATGAAATTTGACGAAAAAATTTATAATATAAACACTTGCGTAGTCAAACTGTTTGACCAACGATTTGATGAAGATTTTGATAATGTGAACGCTCCTAATAAGCGTTTATTTATGCCGGGTACATATTATCATCCTCAATATTGCACAGAACACATTGACGACTACAGTGGCATGACGTTATCTGTCAAATTTTTCTACATGTTTTTTTTATGGAGATGAATTTGGTGGAAATATCTCAACGACATAGCAATGTTGCTGCCGTCGGTATATACCCCGTGCCAAAATTATAAACGCACTAGATTTTTACCAATATGTTTTGTTGTGTGTATGAGAACATTTTTCTAATTTTACCGTTAGACAAATGTGTTAAGACTAATTGTTGTATATAACGAACAACTACAACAACAACATTAAAAGAGAAAATATATACATACGAAAAATATCCCTATATACCCTACTATATTTTAGCTATCTTTCTAAGATATCTTTCTTTTTATTGTTGATGAAACAGTTATTTTCTCAAAAATTTGCAGTATTAAGGTGCTCTAAATCTTTTTTATTCTTAAAGCGCGAAACTTTTCCTTTCATTTGATATACAAAAACTTAAATTTTTTTTTTTTTAAATCAACATTTTTTTTAATATATATATTTAAACTTAAGAAATACCAAAACTATTTCTTAAATAATTATACTTTAGATGGCAAGCCCCAATATTTTTTTAAAATTTTTATTACATGTATTTGGACCTCTTAAGCCCAAATTCATATAAAAAAAAGTCCGCTCGCAAGTGATTTAGAAGATAAATTTCGTGAAAGTTTGAAAAATTACCATTTGTTTTTAACATTCCGTACAAGGACAAATCGCATTTATTTTATTCGCATTTATTATTTTGCATAAACAGTTGTTTATTGTGTAATGGTGATATAAGGAAATATGGAGTAAGAAAGCAAAAAAAACTTAACTTATATGCTTGAAATGACAACATTCCGTACAAGGGCAATTCATTTCATCTTAAAGAAAACACCATAAAAAATCAAAAAAATCATATATATTGCATATCAAATGAGAGATAAATTTTCAGGCTTCAATAATTTATTTGTCATAATTCATAGTAATAACGGTACTTTTTTTTACGGTTATTACGGTTTTGCGTACGCTTTGTTTTACTTTTACACACAAGTAGCTATAAAATCTAAAATACTAAATGGAATTGGTTTATTTTAATATTTTCTGAAAGCTTATAATACTTTCTTTAAAATTAATTTTATACTCAGAAAAATATAGGTTCTTTCGTTATAAGATCTTATAAAAAGGAAATTATCTTAAAACATCGATAGATCTAAAACAAATCAGTAAATCGATTTTTTTTTTTTCCTTATGCCATTTTTCCTTATTCATATTGAAAGTACTTCACGAATGCATTGTTAAATCTTAGCGTCCAGATAATCTTAATCTCTCCGAGCTTGTGTTTTCGTGAATGAGACAATCTGATTATATTTACAGATTGTTGACTCTTCATGTCGAGTGGTAATGTCGTGCAGTCGTGAATGTGTTCTATATGGCTTACGACTGCCTCATTATACAATTATTAAGGTAGTAGCCTGGTACAATAATCGAAAGTAAAGAAATCTATATTCTGCATTGTCTTTCCTTCCTATTTCATTATTTGGGCCTTGAATTCGGTATTAACTTAGGTCCATATATTTCGATATACCCTAATGTATATGTTAACATGGCTGAAACCAAGAAGTGCGAACCAAGAAAGTTAAAGAAATGTCTTGGAACCATATCTATAATATTCTGCAAAATCGGATGAAAACCACGCCTACCTCCCATACAAAGTGACGTAAAAAATATAAAAACTTCAATATAGAAAAGTAGAAAAACTTTAGTAAATATATAAAACTGATCTTTAGTAAATATATAGAACTGAATATATAAAACACGGCAGACATCGTGCCTGCCGTAGATAAAGACTTCTAATATACTTGAATTCAGCCGCGGGAGGGTATTTTAGCTTCCGTACCCTGCCGAAGCTCCTTTCCTGAGTAGTTTTCAGTTAATTTTGATTTTATACTAACATTTTTTTGAAGTCTCTATTTTGACATACATTCATTTCTGACGTTTTATTTTTGACTCGTATAATACTACGCTTACATCGCAGCTTAAGCTCGAGATTTCGTAACCTCTAAACTGCTTACACTGTCTGTTGGGAGGTTAAGTCTGACTTTTTCGAAGTCAACTTGCGACATTTTCTGTTTTCGACATTTTTTAATCGGGCATTCCCTCTTGGTGCTTACGAAAAAAAAAACATAAAAACAGTGTTGCATTACAAAATTTGAAGATTTTTATAGCGATTTCGATGAAAACTCTAAGATTACAAGGTTTGAATTTATATGCGGAAACCTAGAGGTTAGTAAGCGGTTTCAGTACTCAATCTCATTTTTGGACTTAAGCTCCAGATTTGGCTGCAATGCAAACGTATTATAAAAGCCCGTCCTACGACGGGCTGGAAGCATTAACGCTAAACTGTGATTATTACAGTGCTTTAACAACATACTGTTCTGAAAAGTGTTCAGCCTGAAAGTATGCACATAATATAAAGCAAACATGTCATTGATCAGTATCAAATTAATTTTCTGTGCATACTTTCAGGCTAATCGCAAAAAATAATTACAGTTTGAGTGATATGGGGTTCAGAGTGGCATGCTTTCCTTTTATATATTAGGTTGTTTAATCGTTTGTGACATTTTTTAATATATTGTTATTAGAAATGACAACTTATTGCTTTAACCATAAATTTAAATTGTTATTTCTAACAAAAATCAACAGTTGCCAACAAGATTATGGTTAATTTTTTTTTCTGGTAAAATTCAAAATTTTTTCTAAGAGTATGATTTAGCTTTTCAAGAAGCTAACCATACATATCACTATTGTTGAAATTCATGACACTTAATTATCGAATTATCACACATTCAATTTATTACGCTTTTTAACACATTGACGGGCAGTCGGAACAAGTGAAGGTCGAAAATTGCTTCTACTTGGATGACAGTAAATGCACATTTATGCCGCTATAGCCGTAGTGTCTAAAAACGAACGTTTTTTTTTGGACGGCTATTGCCGTCATGCCACATAGTGAACTTCGCTTTGAGGACTATAGACGCAAGTGTCCGTCAACGTGTTAACAATATATTTGTAATACTCCTTACGTCCAGCAAATAAGATGTATACAGCCCTATTCTGAATGAAATTTCACCGGGAATTGAAAAAGGGAGTTTTCATTTTTCAGACAGCGTATAATGCTTTTAAAGATTTTTTTCTTGTAATCTTAAAAATTGACTATGAGTGCAAATATTTGCTTTAAAATTTTTCAAAAATTCTGTGAAATTCAATTCCCGGGAAATTTCATTAAGGATTGTGCTTATAATGATTTGACACTTATCAACAGTTTTAATCTGTCACAATCTTTTGACAGGTCTAGCAAAATTTACAGAGTGGTAAAAATTTGCTACCACCTTATTAATAAAGCTATGTGCTAATCTCACTCTCCTCCTTTTTTTTATAGTGAAATTATGTAAACTTTAGTCTTGGCCAGCTTTCTCTAATTTTTGCTCAGTGTGCTCTGGGTAGAAATGGAAACGGAACGGGAATGAAAAAAGTCTCTCAGGCCTTGAGAGAAGCTCGGTCGAACTGTCAGAATGGATAAAAGGAAATCAAGGAAAAAAAAAAACCTAAATCTGTACAATTTTTAGCTAACAGCTACTATGACAGTTCGAGCAAAAGCGGAAAAGAGTGCTTTTTTCTCTAGTGACTTATCCTATATTAATGAACCTTGCTCAGGCCCATCGTGTTCTTAACAAGGTGAGCATGAATTTTTCGCCTCTCAAAAAAAAAAAAAAAACGCTACCCCTGTCAAAAATAGCTGTTGGTAAATTTTATGCAAAAGCTGCAAAACAATCTGAAATTTTTTTGTTGAATGCAATTTTCGTAACTGCTAAGACATTTGCATTTAAATTTTTGAAAACTCTCTCATATGACTTGAAGCGCAAACTTAACGTTGATGATTTTGAAATAAATATTAAAAACAGTAATTTAATCTGCCAAAACTATTTTACGGAGCCAAACTCTATTTATAAACCCGGATGCTCTTCGGGCAAAGTCCCGTTGTTATTTGTATAATATATTAATAGTATTAAATAATAATAATATAATATGAAACTTACACCATTTGCACTCATTTATTTCACTCAGCAAACAAATAAAATGATTGGACACTTTTCTACAGTTTGCCGTTCAAAATTTTTGACAAGCGTAGCAAAATTTGTAAACGTCACGTTCACCTTATTAATAATTTAGGGCTAATTTCACCATGCCCTGGCCGCTTTTTTTACGGAACTTTTTGTCACTCCTCTTTTCAAACGTTCTTAGTTGGCAACTTCACTTTATAGGTTATGTGCCAATGGGAAACTTTTCACTAGCGGTAAGAAAGAAAATCATAGAAGTAATATATAAGAAAATTATCTTTCCATCACACAGCGTACGTGTGCACTTTTGTGAACACAACAGCAAGCTTTTGTAGACGTTTCGGTTATCAAAAATATAAGCAATGCAAATTTCATCAAAGTGAAAATTTTCCGATTAGCACACAACCATATAAAGTCAAAACAAAATAAAGTTTACTCTTACTTATGTTCCGCTAATAAACAAACATGCGCAGTTAACATTTAAAATGTATGTTTACACCCTTAACCCTTCACATCTATCATTGCATTTTAACTACATTTAAAACAGTATTTAATTAAATAAAGTTAATGAGAAAAAAGCTTAATGAATAATATTATAAATTTAATTAAAAAAACATTTTAAAGAAAAAGAAAAGAAAATTAAAGCAGACAAATAAAATGTTTTATTAAGGTATGTTTATATGAGAATATGTTATGAGAGGTGTTGCTGGGACACCTTTTAATCGAACAGTTATCAATCCAAGTTTTCCTTATGAGTGATATGTGCTATGATAAATGAGTGCTTTGACTGAAGGTAAATAATGAATAGGAGTTCTAAATATGGTAGAAAATTGCTGAGTTTCCATTTATTTTTATTTTTTAAGCAATACAAGAAATATAGTAAGTCGGAACCATGATACAAAAAACAAGGTAGCCCTGAATACTGACTATTTTTTCACAATTGGCGGTCATAATTGTCATTTGCCTGTGTATTTTCCCTTTTATTTTTTTTTTTACTGTTCGTTTTCTACTTTATAATTTTGATAAGCTATGATCGCCAAAAGAACTGTTAGGGCTATCTTGTTTCCTGTATCATAAGCCTGATTTTCACTATGTCAGTTGTATGACTACATAAAACTTAATCAATTAAAATATCACCTAAATAAAATTCTATATTTTTTGTATAGCTCAATTCAATAATTCAGCTGTTTTTCATTTTTCTGCATTTTCAAACGTATTAGCATTTTTCATATAATTGACAGCAATTGACCATTGAAATGGACATAGTAAAAACCAAGCAATAGTCGGAGCAAAGATCTTAAACAAAGCAAAACAAAGTGTCTGAAAAATTCAAGTTGGACTAACAGTAAATCCACACTTAAAGCTTATTCACAATGAGGGAGAGTGAAGCAAATAGCTTTTTTAGAGCGAGAAAATGTAAAATCTTTCTTAGCCATTATCAAGCTGAGATTCGAGTCGGAGCAAAGATCTTAAACAAAGCAAAACAAAGTGTCTGAAAAATTCAAGTTGGACTAACAGTAAATCCACACTTAAAACTTATTCACAATGAGGGAGAGTGAAGCAAATAGCTTTTTTAGAGCGAGAAAATGTAAAATCTTTTTTAGCCATTATCAAGCTGAGATTCGAACCTTTTTCAGAGATGACGGTATAATAGGTGTCTGTTTGACACATTGCACCCATTCACTTTTCATTCTACTATTTCTTATAATCATTCTTATTATTTTCATTTTAGTTTTTGTACAAATAACGCATTTTTCAATAATATGTTATTCCATTTGTCAACTTTGTGTTATAACGCCAATTAAGTCGTCAGCTTGGCAATTATAAGTTCAAATATTTGTTTGAGACAAACATATGGCAGAGTGGTTAGACGTGCATTTTGTATTAACTCATAACCGATGATATCATTTTGCATATAGAAACAATTACTTATACAAACTTACAGTTTTAGAACACTTAAGACTAACAATCAAGTGTAGATTTTTAAAAAACTTTTTCAAGCTTAATGGTACAATTTAAGACCATATCTGTCACAAAATATATCGAAAAACAAAAGCTTCTACAATTTTTGTTTAATATGACTTTGATAGATGTGACTTAAGCATGCCAACAATGTAGCTAACTTTTTATAGTACATATCTAAAAATAACCTCAAAAATTCAAACATTAATGAGTAAATCGCAATTCTGCATTAGGTCGGTCGTGCGCTGATCGTACTTTGATCGGCGTTGTGTAAACTTTACGCGATGTTTACACTAGACAGTAGCATTAAAACAGTTGCTATGCAGTCACTATTTTTTACCCATACACACTCACTTTTGCAACTATCTGATCAACGGTTTTAATTTTTTTGCAAATAGTTGACTAGATAGTTAACTAGTAGCTGGGACAGTAGAATGACATTTTGTATATAAAATGAGAGCAGACATGAACATTTTAACGACTTAATTAAAAATTATTTATAATTTGACGTCCTCTTATTTTTTGAAGAAAATTGTCTATAAAACATCATATTGTTCAGATTTTTTGTCTACTGTCTTGCCAACTGTCTGGACACCTTTTCGCAGACACAAACTTTCAGACCGAGTATCAATTGTCTTAGTTGTCATTTTGGAACCATTTCTTGTAAGATCATTACTTATTATCAGCTCTTTAATCACTATTTTATATATTTTAATGTTATTTTTGTTTTTTTTTTTTTTTAATTTTGCCGAATGTACTTTGTCTTTATTCATTTCAAATAAATATAGGCAGAGCCGGATTAACCATGTTGGGGCTCCTAGGCAATGCAAAAAAATACTTTCTTTTTAAAAATTGTTGACCTTGTTAGATCTGGGAAGATTTGATGTGTACAGAATTGACTCTAGTAGTTCTATGGTATTGCAAAAATTTTTGAGATAGAGTCTGCCAACAAAAAAAAATTTAACATTAAGGAGCATTTATATAGATATATCGTTCAAGTTATGCAATGGTTTATATAATACAATGAAGATTATTTAACTCCCATTTAAAAAAATGAAAAATCATTTCCATTTGTCACAAAAATGTGTGTTTCATGTAATTAATTGATTGTTGTTTTTTGTACGTGTGATTGTTTACAAAAAAGTGCAAAGACACAGTTAATAATAGAAGATTTATAAGATGTGCCAACTGGGCCAATAGCGTTTCTGGATGCCCATATCCTTTTGCATTTGCAATGCCGTCACATTGCCATTTCCATTAACAGTACTGTCGTCTTATTAGTCGACGTAAAATCACCGAGAAAAAAATGGAATATTATTCTATTATAATTTCAATTACAACAATGCAATATAAAAAAAAACAATGCGATCATTTTGCCACTGAGGACACAAATCTTCAAATTAAAATTTCACTCAATGAAACATTTTCAAATTTTTTCTCGGTGCGCGGGGCCCCTAGGCAATTGCCTACACTGCCTTATGAATAATGCGGCCCTGGATAAAGAGTCTTCCAACAAGAGGTGGTATTTTGAATTTCCTATCTTTTTTTCAGGTGGCAACATACAACTGTCATTCGATGATGTTTGACAAAAAAAAAAATCTGGGAGAATTTATTGTGAAAATTCACCACCTTAACAGAGAAAATATCGTGAACACGATTCATAAAGTTCGTACTGTTTTTGGCCATCATCAAGCGCCTTCTCGCACTGTTATAGTAAAATGAATCGATAAATTCAAACGTCTCGGACAAGTTAGTTACGTAAGGACCTCTAACTTGTACTCGTTTAGCTAAGGCCTTTTCCACACGGAGCAATTGAAAAACAACGCAACATCAACAAATGTTGCTAACCCATGTAAGGCATTTTCCACACTTGGTCAACGCAACGCCAACTCAAGTTTCTAGCCTGTGTATTATACCGGAACCTTCACATTAAGCAACTTTCACGCAACAAGTTCTTGGCACGTTCTCAACTTGTTCAAGGCAACGCGGCTTTCCGCAATTTCCATCCGCGGCTTGTTGCATCGATTTGTTTGTTTTGTGAATTCAATTATTTGTAGTGCGTACGCTATATATTAATCAAGGTGAATAAGTCAATTAATTATTTCCTTTTTTCATTAATAGAATCTAGAAGAAAAATAAATATTTTGCAGTATAAATGAGCAAGTGTTAAATATTAAATTAGTGTAAGAAGTCGAAAAACATGAATTATTATATAATTACACATGTTGCTCGACTTTTGAAGCAAGTCTAAAAGCATTCGGTTTCTAGTTGCATTGCTTTTCAACTTTTTGCTGTTGCGTTGAAGTTGCGTTGGAATTGCGTTGACCAAGTGTGAAAAAGGCCTAAGTCTACCGGAACCTTCAGATGAAGCAACTTTTTTTCAACTAGTTGGCAGCACGTTTGCGATAAGTTTTATGCAACACAGCTTGCTGCAATTTATATCAGTGACTTGTGTTTTTCTTGATAATTTAAAACAATTGTGTGGTACCTACTTCAAGTTGAGAAAAGTATCAATTAAATTCAGAAAAATTGTGTTTAATGTTTTTTATTTCGAATACAGGAAGCAGCAATGAGACTGCTGCCTCATACAAGTTTATATTTATTATAGAAGAAGTAGAGAAATATCGTTGCTTATTTAATTATAAGCTGCAATGAGAGATCAATGTTGCGTTGTGCGTGACTTGCTCATCTGAAAGCATAGGTTGGAATAACGTTTGGAGTTGCAGTTGGATTACTTTTCCGTTTCTCCGTGTGGAAAAGGCCTAAGTCAACAGAAAATATCGCAGATGTAGCTGAGAGTGTGGCTGAAAACACAGGTTTATCCATTTCGAGACGATCACAGGAATTGGGCCTATTCGCAGCTACTTTGCACAGTATTTTGCATAAAGATCTTGAGCTACATGCTTGTAAAGTGCAGTTGGCACAAGAATTGAAGCCTCTAGACGATGGATGACACTGATTTGACACTGAAAATGCAAGAACAAGATCATGATTTCTCAAACAAAATTATTCTGAGCGTTGAGATTAATTTTTATCTGTCTGAGTACGTGAATCTACCTGGTTACACGCTACTATATTCTATAAGAGTGTTAGGCTGATGATATTGATATCATTGGCCATAATACACGAGAAGTCAGTGCAGCATTCACCAAATTAGAAAAAGGGCGAGCCGCATGTGTCTTGCACTGAGCACAGATAAGACGAGTCCAGCCCTTCGAGGTGCTGTGGAACGGACCCTAAACATAGTGTTTGGCGATGTTCAAGCGCAATCTATGGATACATCACAACACACCAGAGCCTAAGAAACATTAAAATCAGTGGATTTCTCCCTGTTAACGTGCACCAAAGAAGGCGGAGGTGGGTCTTGTCGGCGACAGTTTTTTGTTTAATATTATTCACAGCTCTTGAACAAATTTGATATTGATTTAAAGCAAAAACGATGCATTTGGCGAAGAAACAAGTGCTCTTCCAACATGACTACGCACCAGCGCACACGTATGTAGTCGCTTTGGCAAAAATCCATAAAGCGGGCTACGAACTACTACCTTTTTCATTGTGCTCTTCATATTTAACCCCCTGCAGCTATTTTTTTTTTCCAAACTTTAAGAAATGGCTCGGCGTTAAAAGATTTGAGTAGAGTAATAGTAGAATGAAGAGGTAATGAAGCCATTTTTTACCCATTATTTGGAAGGAATAAAAAAAATTTGAAAAATGCTTGACTAAATGTATAGATCTAAAAGGAGACTATGTTGAGAAATAAAACTATTTTTTGCCGAAAACAGTATCTTATGCCAAAAGGCACTGACTTTTCAAATGGCCCCCGTATGTTAAAACCTTTATAATGATCTCCCTAAAAGCTTAGAATAACTAAGTATTTGAAAACCGATAAAAGAGAGTAGCAAGGATAAGGCTACAATATATATTGGTGGAAGCATGATACAATGATAAGGTAGGGCCGCTGCGCTGAGTGCTCACACGCGTCAACGAAGAGTGGATAATGAGAAGCAACATTTATGTCAAAACGACGAAGTTCGTAGAAATTGCAAATGAAGAAAATATTTTATGTTTCCAAGTTGCAAACAGTGCGGTCGCGGGTGTTAAACTTGTGCTAATTTGAGTGAAAATATTATAAAAAAAGTGTAATAAAAACTATAAAATGTGAAAGAAGTCTTAAAATTGCAAAAAAAAACCTGTAACAGTTTTAACCAAAAAACAACTGCGAAACGTGAGCATAAAGAAATTCGCGATGAACAGCTGATTTTGACACCAATCTCGCTTTATTCTGCTTTCTACTCCATTCCTCTCCGAGTCGACCCTACCTTATAATTCTGCCATAGATGGAAGCATCAAAAGTCTGCTTTACTATTTACGCTCGACCATTTGTTTTTTTATTTTTGACACTTACTTAAAAATGTCGGATTAACTATTTAATTGCGCTAGAAAACAAATGACTAAAGTTGCATTGTAAGATTATGCAAACCATATTTTTTCTTAACTAATTTGGAGTAGCTAAACGGGAAAATAATTTTTAGTTTTTTTCTCTATGGGACACAATTCGCAAGATAATTGCAAATATAGATTTTTGTCAGGATTTTCAGTTAGCTTTGCTTATAGGAAAATATTTCGGGAACATGACCGATCGAATTAGTTTTTATAAAATTGTATACAAAAATGAATAACGCTTTCTAATAACTGACTGAGTTATAGCAACGAAAAGTTCGATTTTATAGTACTTATTCATATTTTTCATATAAAAATCAAATAAACCAGTTTTTGTTTACCAAAAACTGTTGTGAATAAATAATTGTATTGTTTAAATTGATGGCACATTTAATAACAAACATTTTTAAGCCCAATTTAAGCAAAATAAGATGATATTTTAAGAAGTCAACAAGAATTTCGTGACGTAAGGAAATTTTGATTTTTTATTAAAAATTTAATATTTTTATTTCTCGAGAAATTATCCTCAAAATCACAATTAAAGAACAAAAACAGATTTTTGTGGCAATTTCTTTTGTAAGGAATGCTTGATTTTCATTTTGTAAATATCATTTGAATGGAGATATAAAAACGAATAATAATTTTCAATAGATTTAATGGCCTATTATTATATAAAATTAAATAAAAACAAAATAGCAGAGTAATTGCACGCCGTACCTTA
Source organism: Coremacera marginata (assembly GCA_914767935.1). Classification (NCBI taxonomy): domain Eukaryota; kingdom Metazoa; phylum Arthropoda; class Insecta; order Diptera; family Sciomyzidae; genus Coremacera; species Coremacera marginata. The sequence continues at coordinate 22,761,859 of OU612044.1, forward strand.
AAAATTGCAAATTTTTTAATATATTTCTTCGTTAACAACTGCTTTCCAAAGTGTGCTGTAAAGAACTATACTTAATTGCTAATTTTTAATGGAATTGCATTTTATTTCTAGTTAAGTCAGAAACATTTTACATATAAAAACATTTTTATTTAATGACCAAACGAAACTATAAAAAATATTTATGACAATAAAACCGATTACTGTCGGATATCAGACACTTCATTAAATGATAAATAAACTGTAACTTCATAAAAAATAAGCATTTTACTTAGTATGATTCTCTACAAAAAATATTTCCAATCATTGCTTAACTGAGAAAAATATATATTAATGTTAATTTTACACATTGATTTGTTGTTTGAAGCGAAGCTTTTTACGCCTCGTTCTGTGATTTGTTTGAGTGAAATCTGAAATACTTTCCACAGATTTTTTTTCTTAGAAATTGATGCTTTCTTTGTTGCTTGAAATTGATTCAATTTAAGTAAATTGAATACTTTAATATTAAAAATATTTTTTGGCTTGACGTGTGGTTTGAACCCGTACCCACTAGATTTAGAGTTCTATATACTATCCACCAGGCCACAAAGCTTTGCTAGAAAGAGTTGTTGATTGAATATTAAGTATAACAAGCTATGCTGCAGTAGATTACAATCTATCAATAGATAGAGGATTGTGTATTGGTCATACTACAACAACAAAAATTTGCTTCTACTTGCCACAAGATGTCACAAGATGTTTTTATTTGTGCGATAAATAAAATAAATATTTGGTAATTTATACATTATTTAAAAAATAAAATTAAGTTTAACATGTTTTTTTATATTTCTTTTTATTTAGCGAAGCTTTTTCCGCCTCGTTCTGTGATGTGCTTGAGTAAAATCGCAAAAACGACACTTTTCTTTTACCGACACCGTTTTTCTTAGAAATTTATGAACTTCTTTCTTGCTTGCGTTTATTACAACAAAAACAATATCAAATACAAAAAACATCCTTTGCCCTCCGTGGGGATCGAACCCACTACCCACCGCTTAAGAGTTCACTACACTACCCATCTACACAAACTCCTGCTTTACGCAGAGTCATTAATTCAATATTAATTACGACTGAAGCTATGCTGCAGCATAACACAATAATCTGTTAATGAATTTTTGTTGTATGGCTACCAACAGATTATTGTGATATACTGCATATATAATATTTAATGTTAAATCAATGACTCTTCGTTGCAGAAATGTTGGGATCGGTGGGAAGAGTGTATGTAGAACTATGAATCGGTGGAGTACTGGATCGATCCTCACGGTGGGCAAAGAAATATTTTTTGTTTTTTTTTTGTATGTAAATGCGTTTGTGTTGTAGTTGCTCCATGCTTTTGTTTTGTTTTGCATAGTGCGAAGGAGGAGTGCGTTATTTCTGTGGCCGCAAGAAATAACGACTACACTCAAAATACCGTAAAAAAGCGATATGGCATTTTCTTTATTGCCAATCCTTAGAAGAATGAAGAAATCAATTTTTTACATAGAATAGATAACCACTTATATGTGCACATATTTTGTTGGTTTAACGGTTCATATATTTCAGAAAAAAGTCGTAGTTAGTGCAGTTAAAATATCGTTTTTTACGAAATATCATTTTTTTTTAATTTTTTTATTTTTGGATTTTTTTTTTGGTAAAATACTCAGACTCCAGGTTATTAGACAGGGTTATTCAACATAATTGCACAATTTTTTGCACCGTTTTTAAGTTTTTTTATGTAGAACCAACAAAAATATTTTCTCGGCTTGTCTTGTATAATTAATTATTCATACAGTAATCTCTATTCATCGATGATAAATTATTTCCATACCATTTTGAAGAAGTGTCGAATTTTCGATGGTTTACCTACAATATTGGTTAATATATTATATACTTGACTTAGGTGAATCAAATATTTTTTTGCAGGGTACCGAACTATGTGCTTTCAAAGCAATGTATTAAACAATAAATTGCTTGGGTGAACAAGCATAAGTTTATAATTCCCATACAATTCTCTCTACTCAAGCTGACTTAGGTGATTTAACTATTGTTTTTTTTTTCTCGGTGTATGTATAGACGTAAAATTATTTCTAATATTTTTGAAAGATCTGACTGAAAAATTTAAAAATTAGAATAGTCAAACTACATACTTACCTTTCTTAACTTCATGGACATTTACCATTCGCGTTAAAAAAGTCGATGTACGAGTTTTGTTGAGACAAGATTAACGATTTACGATATTACCATTTTCAGCTGCCAATATGTGTGGAACATTTAAAAAAGTGCATCGATCATGACAGAGAATATTTTGGAAAAAATAAAAATAATTATGCTGCGCCTTATCGGCAATATTAAACAACCTTCATTGCAACTAACACGTATTTCATTAATGGTATTCATGCAATGCCGAACATTTTCCGATGCCGAATATCGGAAAATATTCGCTGTTTTTGCATGAGGTACCTTTTTTTAGTTATCGGCGAATGCCGTATATCAATCAGCTGTTCTTTAAATTGCATTGAAAAAGTGGCAACATTGGTTTAATATTTGTATTAAATATATGAAAAATATTTGAAAGGTGGCAGCAACTGGTTGCCGAAAATATTCGGCGCTATTTACGCATTAAAATTGTGCGGAAAACTGGAAACTATGCCGAATATCAGATTCCATACAAATTTTGACAGTTCGTATTCGGCGTTTTCGGTTTTTCCGATTTTCGGCTCGTTTTCGGCATTGCATGAATACCCTTATTGAGTTACATTTACATTTTGTTAACGAACGATTTCGAAATTCGTCACTGTGCAACACTGTGTCTAATTGTTTTAACTATAAAATCTGCATTTATTTGAAGTTGATCTTAAAAGCCTCAAACTAATATTTTTTTTTTTTTAATAAATATAAACAGATAGAAATAAAATCATAAAATTTTGTATGTCAGACAAACTTTGCTAAAAATAAAGCGGCAGTTTTTGCACGCACCTGACATTGAAATCGACAGCGTTGCATGAGCGCAGTCAATAGCGGTCATTCACTTTGCACAGATCTTTGCTGAAACGTTTAGCACAGAACCAGCTGATAAATTAAAACTGTACTAAATGTGTTTATAACATTTTTTGGCACTGCTACTCTATTTAAATGAGACTATTAAATTGAAACTTTAGCAAACATTGCTTATTTTATAGCTTGATTTTAGTACACAAGTTCAAGGTTAACGTTATGGTCTGTGCCTTTAAAATAAACTTGTTTTATGTCAAAAAAGTTATATTGATGTGTCAATACAATCAACTGAAATGAATTAAAAGAGCATAAATAAAGTTTTATAAATTATGGTTATGTATTAATACAAGCTTATGTAATTGAAATTTATAATATAACGCATCAACAAAAAATGGTTAAGCAATGGATGAGTTTTGTTTGAAAATAAAACTGATTTAATTTCGCCATTGTAACAAATTGCATTTTAATGATTGTACTCTTACATAACCTTGTTTCTTTGTAACAAACAGTGTGAAGCAAAGCAGCTTTGATTGACTTATGGGGGTCAGTACAGCGTCCGTTTTACATACAATATTAGATATTTTCAGGTAGCTTTTTCTCTGATACTTTAATTTTTTTAGGGTTATTCAGATAACTTAACTTAAATTTTTTTGTAAAAAATTTATTTTGATAGCAGTTTGAAAAAGCAAGCTTGTTCAAACTTGCTTGAAAGGCCAAAACATAATTTAAATTATAGTTTGAAGTTTTTGCTTATTTTTGCTCAGATGATCTCAAAACTGCCACGAACAAATTAAAAAAAAAATATTTCATATCTCTTAAAAATCTGGAGCAAAAGGTACCTTAATAAAAGAATACTCCTTTTTGAGAAAACGAAAATAGTAACATTTTTTTTTTGTAAACTTTTTGCATTTTTATCACAAATTTTAACTTTTTGTTGTTATGTTGGCATAAAGAAAGATGATAAATAGAGTTTCTATTTGAAACAGCCGAAACAGAAAACTTTTACTATACTATAGAATACATACTATACTTAAATATACAATCTGAAAAAGATGGAGCTTCATATGAAGCGGGATAATTTTAATTGTACAAATTTATATAATTTTTTTATTTATAATATGTAAAATAAAACATTGTTATGAAATTTAAGGTTATATGTGGATCGAACAAAAATCAAACCGAACTAAAATCAAAGGGATTGGCGAAGCTCTCTTCTCACTAATCGCAGAGAGCACGTCCAGAATTAAAGCGATTAGCGATTGTCGAACTATTCAGAGTGAACTGTCAAAATGATGAAAACAATATATTCATCATTTGTATTTTTCACTTTATTTTTGGAAAAAACTAGTTTTGTGTCTTGTTTCAGTTTTTACTATTATAGAATATAATGTTGAAGTAAAGTTAAATATGCTAGAAGAATTTGATCCAATTTTGATAAGATAAAAAAATATGCTTTTCTCTGTAATATATTGCCTTCAATTAACATGCAGAAAACATAAACACAGATAATGTCAGAAGATTCTTTTTAATTAACATCATGGATGAATTATAAGGTAGGCTCAAGTTGAAGTAAAAAGGAAGCTGTAGGTCAAAATCGGGTGGTCGAATTTTAGTTTTCTTATTGTTGTTGTTACTTTTATCATTTGACGTTTAGCGTTCTCACAGCTTTGTTGTTGTAAAACTTGTTTGAGTATCTATTTAAATGTGAGCTTACCTTATTATTGTATCATGCAGAAAACACAGCCACCGATAAAAAATGTCAGAAGATAATAAAACTTAAGAAAAATGCACTGAACCCCATCATTAGGAAAATATGGCAATACTTATTATGTTTGACCAAGACCAAGGTTCATTAATACAGGTTAAGTCACTTGAGAGAAGCTCGGTCGAACTGTCAGAATGGATGAAAGGAAATCAAGAAAAAAAAAACACGAATCTGTACAATTTTTAGCTAACAGCTACTTTGACAGTTCGATCAAAGGCAGAAAAAGAGTGCTTTTCTCTTAAGTGACTTAACCTATATTAATGAACATTGACCCAGACTGATTAATATAGGCTAAGTCACTTGAGAGAAGCTCGATCGAACTGTCAGAATGGATGAAAGAAAATCAAGAAAAAAAAACTCTGAATCTGTACAATTTTCAGCTAACAGCTACTTTGACAGTTCGAGCAAAGGCGAAAAAATAGTGCTTTTCTCTCAAGTGATTTAACCTATGTATATTAATGAACCTTGTGTTTGACAGTACTCAAAGAGATGAGCGCTTGGTCGCCAGAGAAAAAAATAGAACAGATTCTAAAGGCGAATTTACACGATTCACAATCATTGTTCACTTGGGATGAATCATCCGATTTGAAAAATGTAAATTGAGTTTCATCTTTAAAATGAAGATGATTGTCATCCACATTGAACAGTGAAAGAAGTAGAAGTATTACCTACTTTTGATGAAAGTGAAAGCAAATCGTACTTATGTGTCATCAGTAGTAAAAGACAACAATTTCAAAACTATTATTTTAATTCGGTTTTTTATTATTTTAGACGGCATTGCTATTATTTTTTTAAAAGTCAATAAAATAAATCAACCAATGAATAAATTTAGACATTCAACATCGAATCATCCATCTTATTTTAAATTTACACTTTGAATAATGTAAATTAAAAATGTATTCACTGTCATTATTCAACGTTCACTGTCATCGTTTTGAGTGAAATGTGTAAATTCGCCTTAATCTGGCGAGTGTTCGCCACGACCGACGATCAGCGATTTCATTTCGGACGTGTTCATACGTTTTCATGCATTCTATTGCTTGGAAAAATCGCCAATGAAAAGAAAGGGTCTCAATGAATCCAGCCATTCAGGTCGACATTCAGGAGACGAATTTCGACCACTTAAAGTACGAATAAAAATGTGTGAATAGTATCACTTTGTTTGTAAATCTATTTTCAAAAAATTATTGGATTGTTCAAAAAGAAAGTGCGTTTCTTTCTGGTAGGTTATCGTCAAAGGCCTGTCATAGAGCCCGAACAGAATCAAAGCGGCTGTCGGTTGTTGGATTCGCTCATTAGGCCCGGTCACATGATCAAATTTTTCCTCCAACAAGGCATCAAAAAATTTGACCAACAGAAATATATATGAAATTTGACGAAAAATTTGACATGTGAACACTCATCAAATTGTTGGTCAAATCGTTTGACGAAAAACAAAATATTTTGATATTTCGATTGTTTGACCAACAATTTGATGAAAAATTTGACGTGTGAACAAATTTCAAATATTCTGGTGCGATTTCATCACTTAAAAAAAGATTTCAACGCGAACACATCAATTCAAAATGCACGATGAAGAAGATGTTTGTAATGATTTTATTGAAATTTATAGACTACATCCATAACTGGCAGATTAAATCGATAATTTACAAAAAAAAAGATTATTTAGAAATAAAGCATATGGAGTGCTTCTGATGTGTTCACTTCGGTGTGCAAGACAATAATGAAATTTGACGAAAAATTTGATAATATGAACACTTGCGTGGTTAAACTGTTTGACCAATATTTTGATGAAGAATTTGATAATGTGACCGCCCTATTGTCGATCCCTCTTTGAGTGACGTAAGTATTGCCATATTTTTGCTAAAGATTGGTTGTGTTCAGTGTTATTTTCTTAGTTTTTACGGTTTTTACCATGAGCTGACGTTTCATTTTGTGTGTCTGTCATGATAAAATTATAAGGTAGGTGCAACTCGGAGATAAAAATATGAAAAAGTAAAACATTGGCGTAGTTATGTCAGTTTTGACATTTGCCGTTTGCTCGTTCAGCCATAGGAATGTATAATTTACTTGTAGCCTTATAAATAGATTGAGTATCCAGATTTTATGTGTTGAAATGTAAGAAAAGTAAGCAAAAACCTACAAATTTTATAAAATTAACAGTGTTTTTTTAGATATAATACAGAATTAATTGTAGTTTGGCTTTGAACGAGGCAAATAAAAGTTAACATTTAATATCTTTTCATTCGACTACTTAGTTCGTTTGTGCAGTAACCAATTGGTACGGCTGCTTTGAACTGTCAAAATATATGTATTTTGACAAGGGAAATTGCTGCTGAAAAACATTAAATTTATTCTTTTTTAAAGAAATCTGCGATTGTTCGCTTATTTTATCGTTTAAAGCCACGAGCATCTTTTAACAGTAACCTCGCTGTTAAGCAAAACAGCAGCAGCAGCTGCATTAAGGGGCCTGTTTAATGCGAGCTTCTCCCACAGAATAGAACCATAAATTCTACTGTAGGCAACTACAGAAATTGAGCGATTCTACAGAAACGTTCTGAGCTTGTCAATCGGAAGGGGATGATCTTCCACCACGTTAACGCCAGGCCCATGATAAAATAATAAGGTAGGATAAGGAGATTCACCACACAGATCTGGAATGTCAAAATTATAAAATACTGTGCTGCCGTATCTTATAAAATATCCAACAAAAATCCATGATTGTTCCTTGCATTTTTGATGAATTGCTTAGCTGTGGCGACATGTTATAACTTCGTTAACTTCGATGTTCGACGATTCGTCAAAAATTGGATTGTTTAACACATTCGACAGGCGATAATTTTGGTAAAATATCGCTTTGTTTCCTTTTTACAGATAATTTTTTTTAATTTTTTTTAACGCACTTTATACTTTAATATTGATATTTCGCCTCGAAAGTGAAATTATTAAATGTAGCCACTGGCAAACGGGGATGTACATTATTCTACTATTAGAAAAGTTTTGAAGTTTTTTTGGGATTTTTCGATTCGCCATTTGCCGATAGGCCATTCCCTATAAAATCGTTCTCTGATACAGAAGTGCACTTCAGTTCTTGGTATTTGTGAATATATTAAGTGAATATATATTTATAGTAAATTTAAAAATTTTTAATAATGTCAAACAGAATTCGACCATCTGTCATATAATGTGAAACAAAGAAAACTCAAGTTTTTTTCCAACAAGTTCCAACCGATTAAATAAAAAGACTAAAAAGATGAAATAAAAGCAATGTGTCAATTTTCAAAAACTAGTTTTTGATTTATATTCAACAGTTTCTCCGTCGAACGGCAATAAAAAATTATGTATCACATTCATATTGGACATTAGAACAAGAATTTTAAATAAGAAATAAAGAACACAAAAAGCTAAACGAAAAGTAATATGCAATAGTAATTTACTGAAAACAAAGCTTTAAAATCACAAAACAGTTATTTATTTCATTGTAAATAGATTTGTCCGAATTTATCCTATTTATCCTACAAATAATTTCCTTTCTTATTATTTGTCCCACATTTATCAATAATACAGAAAAGTGGCAATGCTAAAACACATTTTGACATTCGAGGTCGGTGTGGTGAATCTCCTTACCCTACCTTATTATTGTATCATGGCCAGGCCTCATACAAGTTGAGTGGTTCGGTGTCTTGCCCCATGCAACCTATAGTCCAGACCATGATACAATGATAAGGTAGGGCCGTTTTGCTGAGTGCTCTCACGCGTCAACGAAGAGTGGATAATGAGAAGCAACATATATGTCAAAACGACGAATTTCGTAGAAATTGCAAATGAAGAAAATATTTTATGTGGGTGTTAAATTTGCGCTAATTTGAGTGAAAATATTATATAAAAAGTGTAATAAAAACTATAAAATGTGAAAGAAGTCTTAAAATTGCAAAAAAAACTGTAACAGTTTTAAGCTAAAAACAACTGCGAAAGGTGAGAATAAAGAAATTCGCGATGAACAGCTGATTTTGACATCAATGTAGCTTTATTCTGCTTTCTACTCCATTCCTCTCCGAGTCGATCCTACCTTATAATTCTGCCATGGTCCAGACCTTGCATGGTAGAATTAGACAAGGTAGTGTTAGTAGTTAAAATTCTCTCTTGAGCTGGGTACCGCACCTGTCAAAACCAGGGTTTTACGAATAAAAGCAAAACAAATAACAAAATTTGCAAATTATGATAATCTATGTGTTTGACAGCTGCGGTACCCACCGCTCCGAGACGACACTACCTTGTTAAATATACCTTGAGACCTTGTTTTACTGTATTGTAAAACTTTTGATAATGAGGGTCTTATCAAACAGCACCTTGAGAGGTGTTTTTTGCAGAAAAAAAGTAGAGACTTTTTTCTGCATGCATGGAATAATAGAGCCACTATAGAGATGGGGAAAGGTGATCGAACAAAACGGCGAATATACAATTGATTAATGTTAATTTGATTTATAGAATAAATGAGCCTAAATTCTAAATTTAGAAGCAACATATATGAAACCGTACTGACTTTTTGGACTGCCCGATAAATGTTTTTTTTTATTATTTTTTTTAATTTTCTCATTCCTTAACGATTATTTATGTAAGTAAAGTTTTTTACTTTTACTTAAATTTATGAGAAACCTTTCATCTGACAGAATTTCAGAATCAACAAAAAAGGCAAAAAAATTGCAAACTTTGTTAAAACAAATTAACGAGGTTTTTTTTTATGACAAACGAAAGCAAAAGTTATTAAATAAAAACGATTTAAATAACATAAAAAATACAAGAAATGAGTTGATGTTGAATACGCGTTAAATTTTTTGCTTATCAGGCGATCTTTAAAATATTCTTTAGGATTCCATTTTAAATCCGTTATAAAAAAAAAAAATAAATATGTGCTCCGATGTGCCCGATGAAGGGCCGATTTGAAAACAAATTTATTCAAATATTTTGATTTTTATGAGGTGTTACTTTTTTAATGTGCAGTTAATTTAAATGGAAAAATTTTTTTTTGTGCCATTAATTTTTCAGAAACGCAAAACTTGTACTGTGAAGAGATAAAAAAAAATGTTTTCACAATTTTTTTGAAATAATAATAAAACTTGCATTTAATCACACAGAGAAGCATATAATGATCAAACTTTAGTAGGCAACTGCATGACTCAGGTTTTTAAACCGTTAAACAAGCAGGACTGGCAATGTTCAAAATTTGTTGACGCTCCTAAAATTCGCTAATATGCGCATTTTCTCAATATATTTTAGGCATATTGCAGCACAACTTGAGTACATTACAGCACAATAGTAAAATATTTGAAATAATTAATGGCAGATTTTATGGCACACTAAAAGAGCGTCACCACATAAAAAACGCACCATTAGAATTGATTTTTTTTTTAATGCGGTACATGGTAGCACATATAGAATATGGTGCAGCACACCTTTTCTTTTTTTTTTTTTTTTTTTTGTAAATAAAAAATTAAGACGCTTATTTTAAGCCCATTATTAATTAATTGGTATAAAAAGCAAATAATGTATGTAAAAGTTAAAGAAACTTCAAGTGACAGTCTTCAAGTTTATGAATCTTCATATGACAAAATATATGCTTACGTAAAATAACAAAACCTATATTTATAATATAAAATTTATAAAATGTTGCCTTTTCTTAAACAAAACCGTTAATTATAGACGTCAAACTTCACAAACCCAAAACTGAAAAATCTCACAATTGTTATGCAAAAAAAGTAGAGTGCCTTGTTATCGCCAACATCTGGAATTTCGTTGGCTAACTTATCTTTATTGTCTTATTATTGTCCCCTGGAGCTCTCTAGCTAGCTAGTGGCTAGTGACTCAATTTTCGCTGCTTGAATTCACAATAAAAACACAAAAAGAAAAAAAATCCCACTAACAATGTATAGATAAGCAAAATAAATTTGTTAAAAATTGCTTAACTGAGATTTTAAGCATACCTACCCACCAGTTATAGTTATGATATTTTGTAAAATCAGACAAGATTATGGCTAGCAACAAAAGACGAAATATGAAATTTATGCATTTGATTGAATTTAAAATATAAAAAAAAATTAAAAAACTTGTTAGTTATTGAAAAGCTTGCTTAATAACGACAATATTTATAATTGTTTTCTTTTTTTTTTTTTGTTGCAAATCACTAACCCTACTCAACACTTCAGTTTGCTTGAAACTTAAGGGCCTCCGGGAGTTTTTCGAAAGAAAAAACTTTTTTAATATTTTTTTTTTTTTAAGCTGTGTTCGATTTTCGACCAAAATTTTTTATATTGAAGCATAACTATTCAAGATTTATCCCTGAAATTTTGGGAAGTTTAAGCGTTGACTTTTGAAAAATATTATTTTTGACAAAATGGCGGGCCAGAATGAAAATTTTCATTTTTTCTGCACAAAATTAACAGTACGTTAATTTGTCCATAAGATGGCACATAGATGGCGTTACTAGATTTTTTTCCATATGATTTTTATTTAGTACCAACCTTCAAGCGATACGTATAAAAATTTGACAACAATCTGACAATTGATTCGTGGGCTACAGCATTTTGTGTGCAACTATTGTTATTGGAAAAAAAAAGAAAAAAATTCAGGGGAAATCCGGAAATTATCCGGACTCTGCTCCATCGAAACAAATGGTAGAAAAGTGGATTGCTGAATTAAAACATGGTCGTACCAGCACAAATGATACAGAGCCCAATGGACGCCCAAATCAGACTGTTATTCCACAAAACATCAAAAAAATCCACAAATTGGTTAGGAACGATCGCAAGTTGGAGGTGCACAAGCTAGCTGACATTGTAAAGATATCAGATGGTAGTGTTTTTACCATTTTACACGATCACTTGGGTATGCGAAAGCTCTTTGCAAAGTGGGAGCCGCGTCAGCTCACAGTCGATCAAAAACAACAACGAATTGATGCTTGAGAGGAGTGTTTGGCGCTGTTAAACCGCGATAAAATCGAATTCTATCGTCGATATGTGGTAATGGATGAAACATGGTTTCACTTTTATACACCAGAATCCAAAAGCCAGTCAGCTGAGTGGACAGCAGTCGACGAACCAAATCCAAAGCGAGCAAAGACCCAACAGTCGGCTTGTTAGGTGATGACGTCTGTATTTTGGGATGCGAAAGAAATAATATTCATCGACTATTTCCAAAAAGGAACCACCATCAATAGCGACTATTACTGTGCACTCTGGATCGATTGAATCGCCTAGAAACGGCCACATTTGCAAAAGAAAAAAGTGTTGTTTCACCAAGATAATGCACCGTGTCACTAAACGATGACAAAATTGAATGAATTGGGCTTCGAATTGCTTACCCACCCACCGTATTCTCCAGATTTAGCCGCCAGCGACATTTTCCTGTTTTCAGATCTCAAGAGAATGCTTGCTGGAAAGAAATTCAAGTCCAATGTTGAAGTAATCGCTGAAACTGAGGCCTATTTTGACGAGAAAGAGAATTCGTACTATAAAAGTGGTATCGAAATTGGAAAATCGCTATACTCGCTGTATCGCTCTCGAAGACAACTATTCGAAGACAAAAATTTCGGTGTTTTTCTTACTTATCCTACGGACTTATTGAATGACCTATTAAGGTCGCTTAAGTTAATAAACCGAAAAATATATCCCTTTCAGATTGTGATGCATCGATTGTGCGGGTAAGTTTCAGTCTCAATATCCTTACTTCTTTTTGGCTAATGTTTAAAAGATCGACTGTTTGTTGCAGAAATTAGTGCAGTGGACAAATTTAAACTTAAAAAATACTAAATTTTTATTTATTAAAAGACTGAGGTCAATAATAAAAATAATTTGAAACATTTATTTTAAGGGGATTTCCTTATTTTGACCAAGATATTTGATACCAAGCTTTCTTTTAACTACCATCGAGAGTTCAAGCTTGTTCTCAACTTGGATTTCTAAAAAGAAATTCGAAAAAATTTTTAGATCCTTTGACGGCAAAAACACTTTATGTTAGTTTAGTTAGATCTCAACTTGAATACTCAAGTATTATGTGGGACCCTTATTATGAATGTGAGATCAGTCGTATTGAACGAATTCAAAAAAAATTTTCAAGATTTGCTCTACGCCGTAGGTTTTCATTTGAGAATATGCCATCTTATGATGAGCATTGCAACTTATCAGGCTTGCAAAACTTGTCGCAAAGAAAGCATGCACAGAGCGTTTTATTTATTAAGCGCATTTCAGATAGCAATATTAATTGTCCGGAACTACTTGCTTTAATTCCATTCTATGCTCCGATACGACCATTAAGGGAGAGTGCTTTGTTTTACGTTCCATTTCATAGAACTAATTATGGCATAAATGAGCCCATATCTAGATGTTGTAGATGATGTAACGTCATTGCGAATAACATTGATTTTAGTAATGTTTTTAAAAGGAATGTTCTTGAAATGTTTAAATAACTATCACTGGTATTATATTATAGTATTGTATCTTTTATTATTATCACTGGTGGAAATATTTTTGTAATTATGAAATAGTCTGTGAGATATTATGTCAGTAGACTAAATTTAAAATAAATAAATAAAGATGCATTATAAGTATCCGAACCCTAAAAATACATGAAGAATATGAAAATAGAAAAACTTAGGTATTGAATATGTTTTCATATCATGCAAAGACCATATATTTCAAAAATCATTTGTAAATTCTTTGTAGTTTGACGTCTTGAACGAAATTAAACGAGCAAACACCCAAAAACTCGTTATTTAACCGAAAACAAATTGGTTTTTTTTTAAGATGAACCAGTCTCTAGATATCTTGCTCATAGCAAATTTAAGGTTTTTTGCTACATTGCATTTTTCTACATTATCACGAATATTTTTAGACAAAAATGTTAAGGATAAATCTTAAATAGTAATACTTTAATAATGAAAAAAAATTTAGTCTGAAATAAAAAACAGCTTCCACAAAAAAAAATTTAAAAAATGTGTCTTTATTTTTAAAAAACTCCCGAAGGCCCTTAATGATAAATAGCACCTGTGATCTATACTTCGCAGAGTTTTTTTTTCTTGCTTGTCAGCCGGTATTCATTAAAATGCTTTTTTTTCTAACTTTCATACATATTTATTGAGAATATTTTAATTTTTTCAAAAATAACTTTTAGCTGTTTTTGCATATTTATGTCATTAATATAAGATCTGGCCGAGTCGTGTTTGAAATGATTGACTTTAACTAACATCAGGCCACATGACGCACAGTGTAACGAGCCCATATAGCGAGTGGCCAAAAATAGAAGAAGTTGTCCTAGAAAATTATAAAATTTTGTGAGAATGAATTTTACGATAAGAAATTCATAAATTTCGTTTAAATTTAATGAATGGCACGCCCATCTTATATATAACCGAAATCGGATATCTGGAATAGTTCCCCAAAAAATTACCCTTTATCAATAAAATTTGGTACACATATTACCAACTATAATCTTTTATAGCTATAAATTGGTAGTGTGAAAATGAACCAAATCGGCCGACTAACACGCCCACCTCCCATAGAACGGAAATGTTTAATCTGGAATAATTCACCTTAAAATTGTTCTAGCTTAATAAAATTTGGTACACATAGTTCTGTTGTAACTATGAAAAGTTGACTTGAAAATCAACCAAATCGGCCGACTAGCACGCCCACCTTCCATATAACCGAAATCGGTAATCTCGTATATTTACCCAAAAAATTATCCTAGATCAAAAAAAATTTGGTACACATAGTTCCTTTTTTGAATGATGTTGAAGTCTTTCTTTGTATTTTAGACTTAGACCTATTTAAACAATAATGCTGTTTTAACAAATTTATTTTACAATATTTTTTAAACGCATGCCTACTAGATACAATTTAGTTACAAATTCAAATTTAAATAAAATTTAAATATTACTATTGTTAGATATAACATAATACATAAAAAAAAATTAATCACTGAATGATCTTTCATCACTAGCAAATCCTTTTCTATTCAGGTATAGAAAAATATATATAATTTTGATCAGCATCATCTCCTGAGTCGATTTCCGTGTGTCCGTCTGTCGACACGTTACAGTCGCAATTGTAGAGCTATCGCAATGAAATTCAAAATATGAGTTTATTTTTAAAAAAGGAAAATCAAGTTCGAAAATGGGCTAAATTGGATGAAAACCACGCCTACCTCCCATACAAAGTGACTTTATATTAACCGTAAAATGTCTTTAAAATCCACAAAAATGCCTTGAAATTTGGCAGGTGAATTTTGCTCTACAGTCTTAATCCTGGCTATGAAATTTGGATGAAACCGGATGAAAACCACGCCTACCTCCCATACAAAGTGGCTTTATTTTAAACGTAAAATCTCTTAAAAATCTGCAATAATTAAAGAAATGTCTTGAAATTTTGCACATAAGCTTTGATATTTAATATAAATAATCTCTATGATAAATCGCAAAATCGGATGAAAAACACGCCCACTTCCCATTCGAAGTGGGTTTATTTTAAACGTAAAATCTCTTAAAAATCCACAAAAATTAAAGAAATGTCTTGAAATTTTCCACATAAGCTTTGATATAATATATGAACCATCTCTATGATATTTGGCAAAATCGGATCAGAACCACGCCTACCTCCCATACAAAGTGACGTAAATAAAATAGAAAAACTTTCGTCAATATATAAAACTGAATGTCATCGTGTATGTCGTGGCTAAAGACTTCGAATATTCTCCAATATGGCAGCGGGGGGGTATTTTAGCTTCGGTACTCTGCCGAAGCTCCATCCTTACTAGTTTTCTATTTCACTGCCATTACATGTATTAATTGATTTTTCTTGTCTATTTTTTTACACATTTTTACACTTAGGGCCAGTTTTTCAGTACGAGTTTAAACTTGAGTTAAATTAAACCGAGCTTATCTCACCAAAATAGGACGTTTAAACTCGGTTTAACTAGATAACTAGCAATTATTGAATTTGAATTGGCTTAAATTATCTTATAATGTGTTTCTTTTTTGCTTAATCTGAGTTTAAACATCCAATTTTAGTGAGTAAAACTCGCTTTAATTTAACTAAAGTTTAAACTCGTACTGAAAAACTGGCCCTTAGAGGACAATAAAGCGGGTGCTGATTTCTCGTGCTGAGACGAGAAAAAATTTGTATGGTTGGGGTAGTCGCAAATGCCCCCTTAAGGTGGCAGGAGAAAAAAATAGGTGTCATTACGTTTTTATTCATACCTAACTAAATTTAAACGTTTTATAAAAAAATCATTTCTTATTTTTTTGCAGTTTATAAAATTATTTTTTATTTTTTCATACAAAATTGCTCATTTTCGCCAAAACATGCTCCAGAAAAATGGGCGTAAAGTCGTTATTATTAAGTTTTGGCAAACCAAATTTTGGAAATGTGTTGAGGAAGTGTCGATATAAGACATATTAAAATTGAAAAAAAAAATTATTATTATATTAAATTTTTCGATATGAACTTTGTGAATTATATATAAAATATATTTTATATTATATAAAATTGCTCATTTTCGGCAAAACATGCTCCAAAAAAGTAGGCGTAAAGTCGATATTATTGAGTTTCGGCGAAACAAATTTTGGGAACGTGTTGAGGAAGTGTTGATATTAGGCATATTAAAATTTAAGAAAAAACAAAAATACTTTTTTTTCTTAATTCTATATCAAAGTTTTCGTTTTTTTCAGATTTCTAAGGCTTGTCCTTAGTTACACACAATTTTTTTTATGTTTGATTTTAATTAAATATTTTTCACTTAAATATATAAAATATACACCAATTAATTTTTTGAATATTTTTTTTACTAAAATTTACGCTTTATTCAAAAATATGCAATGTCAAAATGTAAAAAAATTTTTATCATATTTTCAACTCAACTTTCAATTTGGAAGTGGCATGTCCTTAACAGAAAAAATATCGCAAAAAACTTTTACATTCAGAATATTAATACTCCAAACTACGATTCTGCATGTCGTCATATGAAATAAAAAAAGCCGTAAGTTACCAAAAATTCAACATTAACTTTTTGATTGATTATGATGAACCGTATTAAAATACACGTTCCTGCAAAATTGTACACTCCTACAGCTGAAAACGGCGTTTTTATTAACAAAATTCTAAAAGCCCTAAGTGCACCTTTTATGTCATTTAATGTAATTGTCTTATTATTTGCCCTTATTTAAACCAAAGAATGATATGTGTGGCACTTGTGTGCCATACGAAGCAAACAACACAACTGAGGATCAATAAAACAGTCATAGATCCGATATTGAGGATATGATACTTAAAAAGCTTTTTTGCTTCTCCTGTAAAATTTTTGGAATGTAACTTACGGCTTTTTTGGATTTCATATGACAATATTTATAATTACAAATTTATGACTTTTTTTTAGCTATTTTTGGCTGCACTCGTTACACTGTGCGACGTAATAATAACAGCAAAAAAGTTAAGATTTTTTATTATTTGTAGAACTTATAAACAGCTCTGTTTAATAAAAGCAAACAATTCAAAAATTCAACAAACAAAAGAAGAACGAGGCTATGTTAGTCTGCGTTTTTCTAACTTTTTAAAATCAATTCTTATGTCACGCATGGTATAATAATCTAGGTAGGAGCAATTTTAACAGTGTTCTTTGTGCTCTGACCATAATTGTCAAAGTCCAAGTCAAAATTGCAAGTGTTAGTGTTTATCGTACTTTGTGAACCATGTACTGATCAAGGTTCGTACTGATGTTTCATTTGGCATAAGCGGTCAGCGACTCCCCTAATTGCTTCTACCTAGATTATTTTACCATGATGTCACGCTATATATTGGTTCAGATTTGACGATCAATTCTTGCATTTGTTGATAAGAGACGCGGACTTACACGTAAGAGAGAGTAAGTTTAAAAGGGAATAGCAAAGAATTAGCATCAAGACCGTAAATCAGGTCTAACCTAAGTTAATACGTAGTTTAATTTCTTCATTTTAAACCGCAAAACAAATTTAGGCATCAACAACATAAATAATAGCATTAATAGCAGTATTCGGCTGCAATGTATCTGGTTTCTGATTAAAAAATCAGAAAGAAAACTTGTTTGACTTTAAATATGAGTTCTTGCTTTATTTTAAACTCTCAAACATATCTTCATGCTGGTTGTTATGTGTGTCAATAACTGTACAAGCAGCATTTATTAGTTGTTGTGTGGCAACGCTCTTTATAGAGTTTAATAAAAATAAAAACTTTTTTTGTTATAACGAGTAGTTTCAAATTTTTAATTTTTTATCAACAAATGATCAACTTTATATTTTAACAGCAGTGCTACATCTTACAACAACACGCGTTTATTTTCCATGACAAAGTTAGACTTATATGTTTTTATAATGTGCATAACTTTAGCTACCTACATATTTGGTGCATAACTAATCGTTAATGGCTGCCAGCCACCCATGCCATCGAATGCGGAGAAAGTTGATACATTTCGCACTTCTATGAATGTTGCTGCTGGAAAAATAAAAAAAAAAATAAATTAATTATTGTTATTTATTTTAGTTTGCACTAAAATATATATAAAATATATACGAGTTGACGAGCTTTGTAGGCGGCTCACCTGAAAAAAAAAATTTTAGTAAGTTTGATGCACACTGGTTCAACAATGCCGATTTGGTGGTCAAAAGTCTGAAAATGGTTTGATAAGCATGAAACTTGATACACATGATCTTGCTTCAAAAATGTTTGCTGGTAAAAATTATTGGAATTAGCTCACATCTACGTCTACCAAAAATTTTGCAGCACTGAAAGGCTTGTATATGAAGTTATTATTAATGGTATTCATGCAATGTCGGAAAATATTAGCTGTTTTTGCATGAGGAACCTTTTTTGTAGTTATTGGCGAATGCCGTATATCAATCAGCTGTTCTTTAAGTTGCATTGCAGAAGTGGCAACTTTGGTTTAATATTTGTATTAAATGTGGCAACAACTGGTTGCCGAAAATATTCGGCGCTATTTACGCATCAATTGGGCCTATTCGGCACTATCTGTTATGAAAAAATTCTGTTATGATTTCCCATACAAATTTTTGACCTGTCAAAAAATCTGTTACGAGACCAAAATTCGTATTCTGCACGACAATCTTTTATGAAATCTGTTATGAATCATAGCAGATTTTTCGAACTGTCAAAAAATCTTTTACAAATTCATAAATTGGTATTCGGCATGACTGTTATGATTGTTAATCTGTTATGATTGACAACAGAAGAATAGAAACCTTTTTCTGTCTTTTATCGTAACAAATTTTGGAAAGTAAACATTTTGGTTTGAAAAATGGATGTTTATTTATGAATTTCTTTAAGAATGGCTCAAAAAGGAGGCAAATGTAAGATTACACATTTAATAAATATGGGTGTGTGTTTTAAGGCGACTGATCCGAGTTGAGGCGTGTTTTTAAAGGCGGCTTTTAAAGGCTGATTAAAAAAAACTACTGCAGATATTTATAAAAACTATTTTTATTATTTTTATCAAGTTTTCAAGAACACAAAAAAAAATATTTTTTTTAAAATTCATGTACATGTAAGCCCACAGGTGGCGTTGCAAATTGGCGTCAAAAAATTCCGGTGGGACAAATAAATCCATATCGGGTCATCTGAAAAAAAAAAGTTTGTGGTTAATTTAAAGGCCTAACTTTTGGGTCACCATGGCCCAATTTTGATTTTTTCATTCACAAGGAAAACAATCAATGATTTGACCATAAAATGTCATGAATTTTCGGGCTTTCAGCTTTGAACTCAAAAAATTTTTTTTAAAATCCAAAATTTAAAAATCGGGCCACGGTGACACCAAGAGTTTGGTCTTTAAATTAACCACAATTCTTTTTTTTTCTTAGATGACTTAGTATGGATTTATTTGTCCCACCGGAAATGTAATTTTTTTTTTTTAACATCAATTTGCAACGCCTCCTGTGGGCTTACATGTACATGAATTTTTTTAAAGTTTTTTAAATTAGCCTTTAAAAGTCGCCTTTAAAAACACGCCTCAACCCGGAACAGTCGCCTTAAAGACAAGTTTTAAATAGAAGAAACCATCGGGCCACTTTGATGGAGTTACGCCTAAATAGCAAACCGAACTCGCCTTTCTCCGAGCGCAGTTTATCAAACACCTGAAATTAAATCATTCATAAGCAAATATGTACTCACAATATAAACAAAAGCCTTACCGTTTTCCACTTGTCGCATACACACCAACAGTTGAGTTAAGGCTACCAGCCAACTCTTGCCACGGCCCTTGCACTGATGCGTCACAGTGTTTCCTCCTCGCCAGCACTAGGGTTTCTTCTACATAAGAGCAATAAAACTCTATTGAGACTTTTCTTAATTATTTAAATAATTAACTTACTTTTTTCGCTCTGCATTGCGATTTATGTTTTTTCTTTTTAAAGTTTAAAGTGCACATAACTTTAAGAATAATTATTGACAGCAATCAGCTGTTTCATAACAGAAGTTAACGGAATTGTAATAGATTTTTGTTTTCGAAGATTGATAACAGGATGCCATAAAAGTTCGAAATCCTGAATACCAATTTTAACAGATATTTTATGGCCGACATCTTTTATTTATGAATGATAACAGAAAGTGCGTAACAGAATAAAAGATTTCGTCGAGTAGGCCTAAATATCGTGTATATATTCCATACAAATTTTGACAGTTCAAACTCGGCGTTTACGATTTTTCCGATTTTCGGCATATTCGGCTCGTGTACGGCATTGCATGAATACCCTTATTATGAACTAGAAGAATAAAATTTCGTATTTGTGTATATACATTTGTATTTGTGTACATTTTTGTACATCAACACTTACCTGTGTACAAAAAGTAGGTATGATCCGCCTACTACTACGCCCACTTCCCCTACCACCAACAATTTTGCAGCACTATAAAAATGCTTATATTTTGAGTTAAAGGCATAAAATTTTATATGTGTGTATCTTGTGTCAACACGTGGCGTTGTGTTTTATAACTGGGCATGATCCACCCACGGCTACATCCACCTCCCATACAACCTACTATTTTGAAAAATTATAAAAAGGCTTGTCAGCGGCCCCTGGCTTAGGTTGCGAACATAGTGAACGCCAGTTCAGACAGGCAGGCAGATCAGATCAAAAATACATTAGAGTAAAAGAGATGGATGACTTGGTTTCTTTATTGCTCTAATGTGAAAATCTGATCTGATCTGCCTGGCTGTCTGAACCTGCTTTCACTATGGTCGCAGCCTTATGCCAGACTGACTGGAATGGGCTCGCCCTTCGGGGAGTCTTTCGTAGTGGTTGCGGTTTACTACCCATATCGCGGGCAGAACTATCCATCTAGATGTGGTTTGCACTCTTAAACCACATGCACCCTTTAGTATGGAAGAGATTTTAGATAGGCCTCCATCCTCACAAAGGATTGCAAAGTATCATCCAAAATGCAACTAATTTCGTACTTTTGAACTCTCAAAGAGGCGCTGAACGACGCATTGATTTGGTCCCAATTTTTATGAAACAACGTAGAATTAAACGTACGCGACAGGTGTCTACGCTAAACACAACAAAATTTCTTTCTGTCCAGAGCCAGAAATAAAAAGGAGGATGGTTGCAGTATAAGATGCTTTGAGACGAATCATTGTTACCAACATGAACTAGTCTTGTCTTAACTGTGTAATAGAAAAAAAGAGTAGGTATAGAACTTTAGCACTAGCCTGGGAATGTAGCAGCAATTGTCCAGTTGAACTTATTAGCACAGAGATAGTCTTTTTCACTAAAATTATGAGGAGACCTTATCTATCGCCGATATAAAGACCCTTTAAAAAGAGTTATATATAGAAGAGCATGAAATATAGCAATCCTTCGTCCATATTCCTAAGAAAGGATGTTGAACACTACACTTCCGAGTTTTCTGTAATAGATCGAGTTTAGATCGGATTTTAGATCTAACTGGTCAAAGAATAAATAAAAAAAGGTAAATGTCGCGTTTTTTCTGGTTTTGTTCTATGCTATTGTTGTCATTTCCATTGCTGGTTTCATCGCCGCTTTTACACAAGAAAACATGTTAAACACGTGTTTGTTTACTCTTTTATTTATTTTGGCTGTATTTACAGAGAACCCTCTGAAATATTTACGCAATCTATATAGATTCTATATTATAAAACGATTACTTTTTCTTCCCAGCTCCTTAAAGGGGGTATTCCTGAAACAATAATTGACATGATGACAAAATAATTCAATCATGAATGATGATTTGATGACAAAAACATGGTTCTTTTTTTCATGCGAAAATGTAAATTTTTCTTCTTAGATTTTGCTATTTTACGACTTAATTAAAGCAGTGATAAAATGTAAAGTTATATATTCGTTTAATTCGCCATAAAACTGATGTTCGGCATATATTTCATCTTTGTGTAATGAATATTAAAGTCTGTAGGTATACCCCAAAAAGTTATTAGAAACGTTGCATTTGCTTGAAAAAATTTGCGAAAATACACCGGGCTCTTAGCTTGTGTCCAAGATATAGTTCGGGTTTCCTTAGAACGTCAAAAGTGAAAATGTGACTTTTTTTCGAAAATTAAGTTCGTCGATTCAAATAACATATAATCGAAAAGAAAAATTTTACAATAATTAAAAATTAAATTTGTTCATTTATTAAATTTTTCGAAATAATATATTAAAATGTTGATGTCCAAAAAAAAAAAAAATTATTGTTGAGTTTTCTTATAGAACTATGACTAAAAAATTTATCCAATTCTCCAAGTTTCTTATATCAATTTTTTTTTAGTCATATTATAATACAAGGTGCTTCACAAAATTCTTAATTTTGAAACTAGTCTTCGCACAGGTCCTATGTTTTATACTCAAGCTTGAAAGCTATAGAGGCAAAATCGCCTAAAATCAAAAAATGAATTTTTTTGAAAATGATTTCTAAACGAAATAAAGTTTTATAAAAAGAGTTAAATAGTAATTTTTTTTTTTTAAAAATTGATTATTTGTTCAGTCGTCGATTCAAATTTGAAATTATTTAAAAAAAAAAAAAATATAATTTTCAACTGAGAAATGTTTCTCGAAACAAGTCATGTATGTAGATCTTAGGTGATATTACGAAGCTCGTAAATTGGAAACTAGACTTCATATAGGACCAAATTTTTATATACAAGTTGGAGAGTGTTAAGAGGTCTAACATACTAAATAAATAACAAAATCAAATGGACATAATTTTTAGTTATTCGCTCTACATGATATAACCCACATTGTTTTTAATTTCGTGGAATATGTATTTTTTTGGATTATACAGTTTTTCAAAATTTAACAACAAAAAAATGCATTCAAACGAATATTTTCTCAAAGGATTGCGATCTTATAAGCTTCGAAATTGGATAAAAAAAATGTGAACCTAATTTTTTATAATTTATAAAATTATATTCGTTCGAGGTATAATTTGTATACAGGGTGTCCCGCGACTGAGTGCAACTATTGACGGAGATGAATTTCACACCTTTTCCACATCCTTAGGAGCTTCATTCAGAATTTCGCGTAATAAATGAAATTTTTATTTATCAACAATTTTATAATTTATTCAATTTTATTTTGATTAACAACAAAAACATGTCTCTTAAAATAAGAAAGTTGGCTGTACTAAAAAAACACAGGTGCGTCGTTGGACACACGAGAGAAGCAAGCTTTTTCGCAGTTACATAGATTTGATAGCTTAATAATTTTTTCTTTTTAATAAATTAACTTTTAAACACAAAAATTTAAAATAACATAAAATAAATTATATATATACAGAAAACATATTAACTGCTTATTTTTTATTGTTGAATGTCAAATTTCCACGCCAATTACACATACGGGCATATAATGCCAGCGACTCTCCATTTTAACTCTCCACACATGGTTGTGAACTTGGCTGCACTGACTCATGCATGCGTTTGTTAGTTCCATATTTATTGATATCATCTATTTTGTTGACACTTAAAAACGCACTTATGGGCCTTTCAAATTTTCTTCGTACCAACAGCACCACAAACGCATTCACAATACAAACAAATCGATGCTAGAGACACCTTGTGGCAAATAAAAGCAAATTTTTGATAGTTGTAGCACAGCAAATAACCAATCCTCTATCTATTGATAGATGGTGGCGATCTACTGCAGCATAGCTTCTGTTATAATTAGTATTGAATTAACAACAGTATAGAAGAAGTCTTTGTGGCCCGATGGATAGTGTATCGGACTCTCAGTTAAAAGGACGTGGGTTCGACCCCCAAGGGAACGCCTAAAATATTTTTAGTATTTAATATTAAAGTATTAAATTTTCTTGTTGTAATATGAGCTAGCAACAAAGAAACCATCAAATTTCCAAGAAAAAATCTGTCGAAAATTTTTCAGATTTCACTCCAAGCAAATCACAGAACGAGGAGTAAAAAGCTTCGCTTCAAAAATTATGCTTATTAGAAAACAATGACAGTACAATTAGTTTTGCAGTAGATACATAATATCAGTGTTTTTTTATAAGTATAATTTTGTTAGTACAGCCAACTTTATTATTTTTTGAGATATGTTTATGTTTTTGGTGTCATTGAAAAGAAAATTGAATAAATTACAAAATTGATTATAAAAAAAGTGTCATTTATTACTCAAAATTCTGAGAAATTCCCACTCAAAGTTGAAATTTAGTAGTTTCAACCGATTGATTTCATCTTCACGGTGGGGTTTGTTGATATATCGTTGATATGCCGTTTGCAATGAGCTATCAAAGTTAGTTTTTCTGCTAGAAACAATAACGTGAATCAAAGTCGTGAAATTTTAATTAACCCTGTAGCTCCTAAGAATGTGAAAATAGACCCCTTCCCTCCTCCCATGCGAGTTTTTGCTCAGCACGTCATAACCTTTCACCTCCGTAAATAGTTGCACTCAATTGCGGGACACCCTGTGTAATGATGGGGAAAATAATATAAACGGAAGGCACTTTAACTTTTCGAACAATGTTATTAAGTTTTAATGCAAATTATATACATCTTACCCACTGTATATGATAGTTGAATAACTCAAGGCTCATTAATACAGGTTAAGTCACTTGAGAGAAGCTCGGTCGAACTGTCAGAATGGATAAAAGGAAATCAAGAAAAAAAAAACCTGAATCTGTACAATTTTTAGCTAACAGCTACTTTGACAGTTCGAGCAAAGGCAGAAAAAGAGTGCTTTTCTCTCAAGTGACTTAACCTATATTAATGAACATTGGAATAACTGTTCTCTATTTTATCTGCGCTTTTGTGCAAAGCAGTTTTTATTAAATTTTAACTTAAAATCAGGCCTTGGAAAATTTTTCCATGATTGTATCTTTAAAGATGCATTGAGCATTTAACGGTTTATAACGGTTTATACTAAATTGGTTAAATGTTGCTATTAAAATTCATTGAAATTAGCTAACTGCACTTTTAGTTTTTCGCAAAAACATTTCATAACTTACTTTGTCATACGTATAATATTTAAAAATCACTGGATGCTTAAACGAATGAATCAAATTTTGTAACTTTTATTTTATTTTTATTTCGATCGTGTATGGAATCGCATATGACCTGCCGTAAATCTTCTTTTAACTTCCTGCTTGACTTTGTCTTTATAAATACTTTTTTTTTATTTTATTATCTTATTTATAACCATGGCGCTTTAGATAAAATAGATAACAAATTCCATGTAAAATTATTTCCTACGCCCACACTCTTGCTCTTAAATTAACCATCTTCTTATTTTTTTATTTTTTTTATTTTAAGAAATCTCAATTCACCCGTTCGAAGCTTCTACGCTAACCGCAATGTCTTCATCACTGGCGCCACTGGCTTTGTGGGTGTCACAATTGTTGAAAAACTTTTGCGTGATATACCCGACATTGGTACCGTTTATGTTTTGATGCGTGCCAAAAA
This sequence comes from Coremacera marginata, assembly GCA_914767935.1. Classification (NCBI taxonomy): domain Eukaryota; kingdom Metazoa; phylum Arthropoda; class Insecta; order Diptera; family Sciomyzidae; genus Coremacera; species Coremacera marginata. The sequence goes on from OU612044.1 coordinate 22,787,594, forward strand.
AGGCAAATCAGTGGAACAGCGTCTCGATGAGCTTAAAAAGAACTCCGTCTTCGATAAATTCAAGGAACTGCAACTTGAAGAGCGTTTCGCTAAAATTGTACCCATCGAAGGCGATGTTGGACTAGAACATCTCGGCATTTCACCGAGTGAACGTGAATTGTTGATAAAAAATGCACACGTAGTTTTTCACTCGGCAGCCACACTGGATTTCTTTCAGACACTTAAGGAGACCACCAATATTAATCTGAGAGGTACACGTCGCGTCATAGAACTGTGCAAGCAGTTGGAGCATCTGGAAGTAAAGTGGGCATATTTTTGAGTCTGACCTTTTTTTCAAAAAAAAAACACTTGTTCTTTGCAGGCTCTCGTTCATGTCTCCAGCGCTTATGTTAACTCTTACATAACCGAGGTCGAAGAGAAACTCTATCCATCACCAGATGATCCCGAAAAGATTATCAATCTTGCAGAAACTCTCAATGATGATGCGCTCAAAGAGTTGGAACCTGGGTGAGTTGGAAACTTAAGCACAAGTTTAAGAAATTCAGTTTTGTTAGGATAAATCATTGATTTATGATGCAATTTTTGCGCTGTAATAAGAATTTTATTAAAATATTCATCTGATTTAATAAAAAAGTTCTGTCAAAAGCTTCATGTTATTTAAATTATTTTATGAAAGAATTCCAAATTAAAGAATTTTTATTTTTCTATAGCTTGCTGAAAGATCATCCCAATACTTACACCTTTACCAAGCATTTGGCTGAGCATGAAGTGGCCAATGTTGCCAGCCGATTTCCCTGCGGCATTGTGCGCCCAAGCATGAGTGAGTTATATTAACATGATTCTTATTATTATTATTATTGAACAATCCTTGTTTATTCCTTACAGTTACTGCTGCCTGGAAGGAACCCATTCCTGGTTGGACAATTTCTAAAAACGGTCCCTCGGGCTTTTTTATGGGCGCTTCAAAAGGTGTCATACGTCGTTTACCCTTGGATCCAAACATTATCATGGACTATATTCCCGTGGATGTAGTTGTCAACGCAATCATCTCCACTGGTTATTATATCAATGCACTAAAGTGAGTAAACATTCCATATCTTAGGAATTTTTTCATGAAAAGAAGATTGTTTCACGGTATTATTAACTAATTAAAACTAATTGAAAAACTTCTACAAACACAGCAGCAACAGACCATGTCTGTCGCAGACGCTAACTAGGAATCGAAAATAATTAACTTAATGTTAGTGTAGAAAAGGTGTAAAATGTTGTGAAATTCACAGTGAATTTCACACCTCGATTCCTCAAGTTATAGTTAAAGAAAAGTGTGTGAAGAAGGTCAGCTAATTGGAAGAAGCGTAATGAAGAATTTGTTAAAAAAAAAAATGTTAGCTGCTTTCAAGAAAGTTGAAATTTGACGACATTTTTTAAGCTCTTAAATGAGTACAATCAAACTATTATGATCGGAATTTTCACATATACGAGTTTATGCTTAAATGAACGCTCAAAGCGTTTCTCTTTTAATTTGCCATTAATAATACTACATTATTTGATAATTCCTAGCCAAATTTTTGCATAGCGCTCTTAAAAAGATTTATCAAATAAAAATTACAGAAAACGACCCAAGAAAAAAAGTTAGTCTTCATAAAACCTTCATCGTTAATCTTCATAATCTTTTTGCCGAATATTCTTAATCCAATTTTGAGTCTGACATTAACATTTTTACTTCAAACGATAATTTCCTTAATAATATTCATTCGTCCCTTGACTTCGGGTCCCTGGTATTATCATCTGAAGATATCATTTTTAGTTTAAAACCATGAATGAAGACTGATACTGACGGTATATCTGCATTCTTGCTGAAAAAATGTTCAGCATTAGTTAATTCCATCAAGACTATCTTAAATAAATCCCTAATTTCAGGTGTTCTTATTGACGAATGGAAGATTGTTTTTATAACCTACATTTTCAAAAGTGGTAATAAAAATGATATTTCTAACTGTAGGCCAATATCAAAGCAATCAACTCTTTAAGGGTGTCTATTTTGTGTCTATTTTGTCCTAATCAACACGGTTTCGTCTCAGGTCGTTCTACTGTATCAAATCTGATGGTCTTCTCTGAAGATTGAATTTCTGCTTTTAAAAGTGGATATCAAGTGCATACAATATGAACGAACAGACTTTTCCAAAGCTTTTTCACTCTGTTCATTAATGATATTAGTTCCTGCTTTTCAAATTTAAACTTTCTCTTATAGGGTCCATACACAGGCGGACATGTTCGCGAACTTGGTTGGCTTGCGGAAATGTGTGCCCGTTTGTGGCGCTGTTGGTGGACCAATTTGAAGGTTCGCCAGTTTGCGAAGACAAAATCAAAAATTTTTGATTTCAAGCAGACAAACCATTAAGTTGTACAACTAGTCATGCATTTAGTAGCGTTGTTCACGTACCAACTTATCGTTTTGGTTTTTGGACAGTTAAAATAAATTTTTTTGGCACATCTTTAGAGAAATTTGGTCAAGTTTCAAAGAATTAGTCGGTAGTGTGTTCCAAAAACAAAACACGGTACGCGTATATGTTGTAGGATATGTACGCCTGTGTATGGGCCCTATTATATGCAGATGATTTGAAAATATATAATACAATCAGTAATAAATCGGATACAGATCTACTTCAACTTGAATTATCGAATGTTTTTGCATGGCGTTGTAAAAACCGTCTTTCACTAAACATAAATAAATGTTTTGAAATTACCTTTTCAAATTCACATAACATCATCAATACGTCATATTATTTTGGTACGTGTGTCTTACCTAAAGTTGATAAAACGTCTGACTGAGGTGTAATCTTCGATGCTAAACTTACCTTTACAAGTCATTTCGACTGTATTATATCTAAATCATACGCTATGTTGGCGTTTGTTAGCAAAAATAGTTCTGCCTTTTCTGGCCCATTCACGCATAAAACCTTGTACTCATCGTTCATTAGATATAAATAAGAATATGCGTCTTCAATTTGGAACCCTTACTATGAAGCGCATATAGATTGCATTGAACGTATACAAAAAGGCTTCACTCGCTATGCTCTATGAGGTTTAAATTTTAAAGATCCTATTCCCCCATATTAGTTATAAAAGATGTCTTTATAAATGTTTTTTTATATCCGGTCTATTTAATGATCTCCCGTACCATACGACATGTACCCTACTATGAACTAATATTTCATCGTGTTTGTTTTGTCTTTTCGTTCATTTGGCTCTATATTTCGTCGATATTATGATGTTGTTTAATAATGCTACTTCAAAATTGACCATAAGTATTCGATTGGATTCAGATCCACCGACTGCACTGAACAATTTATTACTGGATTGTTGTTGAACAAAAGATTATTTTTCCTAAGCTATGCGCAGCCATGCATTCGAAAATTTTTTAATCGGTTTGCTTGTTAAAGCTCAGTATGCTGTAAAAACGAAAACAAAATTCCCATAAGAAGTACATTCAGTTTTTTGACAGCGAACAGGTAGCGGATTTTTATTCCCCAATGCGTACTGCGTAAGGGGTATATTAACTTTGTCATTCCGTTTGTAACGGCAATAAGGCGGCATGGCAGGTATAGAAAAGTATATATATTTTTGATCAGCATCACCTCCAGAGTCTATTTCCGTGTGTCCGTCTGTCTGTCCGTCTGTCGACACGATTACAGCCGTAATTTTAAAGCTATCGCAATGAAATTCAAAATATAAGCTTTTTTTAAAAAAGGAAGATCAAGTTCGAGAATGAGCCAAATCGGGTGAAAACCACGCCTACCTCCCATACAAAGTGACTTTATTTTAACCGTAACATCTCTTCAAAATCCACAGACATTAATGAAATGCCTTGAAACTTTGCATATAAGCTTTGGTCTTCAATATAAATCCTGACAATGAAATTTTAGAAAAATCGGATAAAAACCACGCCTACCTCCCATACAAAGAAGCTTTACATTAACCGTAAAATCCCTTAAAAATCTGCTCAAATTGCAGAAATGTCTTGGAATTTTGCACATAGGCTTTTATATATAATATAGACTATCGCTATGATATTTGGCAAAATTAGATGAAAACCACGCCTACCTCCCATACAAAGTGGCTTTATTGAAAACGTTAAATCGCTTAAAAATCTGCAAAAATTACAGAAATGTTTTGAAATTTTGCATACAAACTTTGATATTTAACATAAGCCACTTTTGATATTTCGCAAAATCGGATGAAAACCACACCTACCTTCAATACAAAGAGGCGTCATCAAAATTGAAAAACTTTCGTAAATATATAAAACTGAATGACATCGCGTCTTTATGTACCCAAGTTCCGCCCACGTCGTTTATCCAACCCATGCATATATTCTTCGGTAAAATGTGGAGTCTTTATACTAGAAAAGTGGGTGTGGCGTTTTACTTTGTTTACAAATTACTCTATGTGGCAGCTTAGGGTAAAATTAAATTAAGCGTATGACACAAATATTTTTGCAGATTATACATACAAATTTTATAGGCGTAGAAAGACTTCGGATATACTTCAGTACTGCCGCGGGGGGGTATTTTAGCTTCGGTACCCTGCCGAAGCTCCATTCCTTACTAGTTTTTTTCTAGATAGTTGTATACTTATCAGGATACTAAAAGTTCCGCTCGTGTACGCACTCAAGCTAGTACATAGCTCATTTTGGTATACGCTCGTATACCTTTTATAGTGTCTCACGTCCGCGTACGTGAGCCAAATTTTCAGAGCAATAGAACTGACTCATGTTCTTAAACGACAAAAAATATTTAGCGTACCCGTCCACGAGCTTTCTTTTGTGACTCAATTTTTGATAATTTGACAGACATTTAAATATTTTTTAAGCTAGTTGAGTCATTGAAACTTTTTTGGTTTTGTGGATTTTTTTGGATAAAAATCTTGGTTTTTTGACAAATAGGTTCCACTTCAAATATTTTTTAAATACTTTGTTCATAAAAACTTATTTGGGTTAACTAAACTACTTAGACAAAAATCCTAAATTTTTGGCAAATACGCTCCACTCGAAAAAAGGTTCCACTTAGATACGTTTTTTAACTACTTAGGTCATATTAACTTTTTGTTTTAAATTAGTAGACTCCTTACGCAAAATTTTTTTGAAAAATCGGTTCCATTTTCAATGTTTTTGGAATTAGTTGAGACATTTGAATTTTTTTTTTTTTTTGATTATTGTGCCTCAAGAAAAAAAAAATTTTTTAAAAATAAGATCCAATTGGGCAAATAAGCTCAACTTGGATTATTTTAAGAACTACTTTTTTGGGTTTTTGTTTAATCTTTGGATGAATATATCTATGGTTCTTTGGTCAATAGGTTCCACTTGGCTTATTTATGGTACTAGTTCGATCATTGAATCTTTTTTTAGGTTAAGTGAATTCCATAGATAAAATTTTTGGCCAAATGCGTTCCACTTGGAAAAATAGATTCCACTTAGATTAGTTTTTTAACTACTTGGGTCTTTGGATCTTTTTTTAACTTCGTAGACTCCTTTACCAAAAATTTTTGACGAATAGGTTCCACTTTCAATATTTTTTGAACTAGTTGGGTCATTTGAATATTTTTTTTCTTTTGCTTATTCGGCTAATTAGACAGAAGTTATTTGAAAAATATTATAAACTTGAATAAATTGGCTCAACTTGGATTATTTTTAGAACCCCTTTTATAGGTTTTTGTTTACTCTTATTTGGTCAATAGATTACACTTGGATTATTTACGGTACTAGTTGAATCATTGAAACTTTTATGGGTTAAGTTTTACTATACGGATTTTTTGAAAAAAAAAATACATTCTATTTGAAAAAATAGGTTCCACTTAGTTTAGTTTTTGGACCACTTTGGTCATGGAACTTTTTTTGGTTTAGTTGATTCCGTACGCAAAATTTTTTTTTTGAGTAATAGGTTCCACTTTTAATATTTTTGGTATTAGTGGCGTCATTTGATTTTTTTTTTTTTGGCGTATTGGACCTCTAGAGAGTAATTTTTTAAAAATAGGTTACACTTGGACAAATAGGTTCTACTCAGACAATTTTTTAGAACTACTTTTTTAGGTTTTTGTTTATTCCTTGAACAAATATATTGTTCTTTGGACAATAGGTTCCACTTGGATTATTTATGGTACTAGTTGGATCATTGGTGGCGGCCGTGGCGTAGTGGGTAGAGTGTGTGGCTCATATGCCAGGGAACTCAGGTTCGAATCCCCACCTGACACAGTTTTTTCAATTGAATTAATTTTTCTGTTCGACCGTCACCTCCCTGCAGACAATGGCAAACCTCGAGAGTGTAAAAACTGCCATGAAAAGCTTCTTGAGAACATATGCCGTTCGGAATCGGCATAAAACATGTAGGTCCAGCTCTCGATCAATTGTGTTCAAATATTTGATCCAGCTCTCGAACATTGTGTTCAAGTCCTTTCGAGTGCTGAAATGGACATTTCGTTTTTTAGTTAGAACATTGAAACTTTTTTGGTTTTGTAAGCTTTTTGGACAAAAATCTTGGATTTTCAACAAATAGGTTCCACTTGAAAAAATCGCTTTCGCTTAAATTTTTGGAACTATGGTAGTTCGGTCATTGGTCAAAAATCCAAAATTTTTGTCCAAGAGAGCTTCCAAAGTCTTTTCATCAGAACTTTGTTGAACTTTGAAGGTTTTTTCTGCATATAACAGGACTCATGTCCGTGACTTATATCGTCGTCAATTGCCTACTGAGCGCAAAGTAACACCTGTTGTCAACAGTTATCCATTGTTTAATGTCAAAAATGACATCATTGCTGGAGTTAATGCTGAATCTCAAGTAGACAAAGTCCTTTACAACCTCGAAGCAAGTGTTATCAACAGTGACGTGGCTTCCAAGACGTTGGGAGTGTTTTTTTTTTAACACTAGGTATTTAGTTTTATCTGCGTTCACTGCAAGACCCATGCGACTCGGCTATTTTTCCAATATGGAGAATGCTACAATGGCTTCGCGCGTGTTATGGCCAATGCTATCGATGTCATCAGCACAACTAGCAGCATAACACTCCTACAGAATATGGTGCCACTATGCCTCAGAATAGCAATTCGGATGATCTTTCCCATTATCAGATTGCTTTCGCTACATTCTCGTTTTCATCCTTGCAGAAAGAGGCTCTGGTCCTAAAGCATCGTTTTATCTTAAGGAAATTTTTTCGGGCCTCATTCCTGTCGCCATACATCTCAATCTTCTCACACTCACGCTTTTCTGCCTGTCATTTTTTCCGCCTAAAAACCGTTTCTCATCTAACCTCTTCAATTTGTATCGGTGGATAACAGCAGAGAAGAAATATAGTCGACGATTTGCGAGTTTTGCACCGCACGAACATCTGTTATAAGTTTAATACAAAAATAAAGAAAATAAAAAAATTTCTTATAAAATTTATTTAAAAAAAGAACTTACGAAATACGCAAAACACGATTGTTTTTGAAGTTCTTGATGTTTGTGAATCCAAACATGATTAGGACCCAATAGAATTGCATCAATACCTTGGAAGATTTTGTTAAAGAAATACACACGCATTCAATTTTTCGAGCCTTTTAAGTAAGATAGAGCCTTAACACAGAAATTTCATAAAATGTGTGAGTAAAATTTTATATATGTTTAATAAAGGAATTAATTTGGAAATGAGTCATTCGTTTTATTTATCTGACTTTTTCTTAATTCAAACAGTGTTAAAATAGATAGTTTTCTAATCAGCGCAATCATCTCTAATCACATTTTAATGTGCCTTATAATAAAAAAATTACGAATTACATGATAAATCTTAAGAGTAAAAGTTAAAAGATGAAAGCATAGAGATAAAAAAGCAACTCTAGTCATGCCTTTAAGCATGCTATTAAAAATTTCTCACCTCTTCACCATACTTATTGAGTGGTGAGCATTCGAAGCTGCATAAAAATTTGTTGCTGTTGTTGGCAGCTGTATTGACAGCTCTAGAAGGTCTCTAGTAGTGGTATGAGTGTGCTATTAATAGTTTACTCACCGTTTCCACCTTACTTAGAAGTGTGGTGAACTTGGTTTAGTGCATAATATGCCTGAACTTACACATTCTAAGTTAATCTCGCTCATGGTTCAATGAGTTGAGTTGCTGTTACTTGATATATTTATATAAATTGTGTAGACATGGGTTCGAGTCACGCTAGAATCGCTTTAGAGAATTTTTCAATAGTTGTTAAGACGTATCTTTTTCACAACTCAAAATAAAGTATAAATGAGCCTCTCTATTTGGCCGGATTTTTCGTAAAGTTGAAATATTCGATAATGCAAGAGGAGGTAGATTAAAGGAGGGAATTACGCCTTCGGTGCCCATATAACGGTTATAATTCCGTGGGTTAACTATCATCCTTGTTTCCCGCAACAATTCTTTTTTTTATTTCTGCTTTTAGTTGTTCTGTTATAAATATTCTAATACTTAACTTACTCCCAATTTTGAAAATTTAAATTTTTTTTTTTTTTTTTTTTTAATTATTGACAAAAATGCTGTTTTGGATTTTATTCTCTGTTATTGGATATTTAAATTACATCTACACCACTTTTAATTTTTTTAATCATTTTTTTTTTAATGCCCAAAGTATAAATAAAATTTTTTTTTTCTCTTTTTAGATTGAAAAATGCTGGCAAACCGGATGAACTTCAAATCTTCCACTTGACATCGAGCACCTATAAACCATTCCGTTTCGAGCTGCTAATCAATAGAATTAATGGTTTCTTGCATGAGTATCCTTTGGTCTCGGCTGCATGGTATCCAAATCTAAAACTTGTCAAGAGTCTCTGGCTCTTCAGACTTGGCGCCATAATGTATCACTTCATACCTGGTTTCTTTCTTGATCTTTTGACCAAAGTTACAGGCGGCAGACCTATGTAAGTACTTAAAGCCACTCCAGAAAGATAAACTGTATTGATATATTATTAATTTTTTTGTTTTTAATTTTGTAGATTGATACGCTTGCATAAAAGTGTCTGGAATTCATTGAATACTCTCGAGCGTTTCATCTTCACCGAATGGCATTATGATTGCAAACGAACGTTGGCGTTTTCCAAAACTATGGAATTGGCAGATAGAAAGACATTCTTTTTTGACATTGGCGAATTGAACTGGGAAGACTATTTTCTGAACACAATTATGGGCGTGCGTCAGTATTTAAGCAAAGAGTCACCAAAAACGCTAGAGGCGGCCAGAAAGAAGGATAAAATGTAAGTCTTAAACAAAATCACCAAAAAGTGTAATAAATAAGATAAAAACAACTAATAAATTAAACTAATTATGATATACTAATTATATCTCTCTTTTAGCCTACTCTGCTTGCACGTTGCCTTGCAGCTCGTCTTCTATTATGCCATCTGGAAGCTTATCATCTGCACTATTGGTCTTAGCAGCTCCAAGGCTGCTCTATTGCTGCCTATCATATATGTGCTCTTAGGCATGGTGTAAGCTGTTTTCTTCATCTGCTTCATAACCACGAGCAAGCATTTTTACAAAAATTACACCCAACTTAAAATTAATCATTCTTTTTCACTTATTATTTATTATCAAATCAAATAACGGATTACTAAGGTTTACTTAGATTTGCCTAATTCATGGGCTTTAAAAACAAAACATAATAATGAATAAAGCGAACAATTTAATGGTATACTATAAATTCAGAGTTTAACTTATTGTATATTTTTTTTTCTTACTGCTTATCGGCTTCGTCGTTCGTTTTTTTCACTTTACTTTCAGCGATTTCCTTCAAAATTTCCTTGTGTCTAACTTCAGCGCGCTTTACCTTGAATGTACGTTTTGTATTCTTTTTGATTTGCGGCTTCTTTTTGTGCAGCCCATGATCCACAAAATTGTGCAGCTCTTTTTCCACATCAAAATCTGCCGGCATATGTATTTGGCGTATCATACGTTTACGCACCATGAACTGCTCAAACGGATACTGTAGCCCATTGCGATCAATAAATACTGCTTCTACAAGGTTGACGTTCATGAAGCCATCAGCATTTTCTATGCGCCCAGCCACTGAAGTTTCGTTCCTCATATCGATTAGCACCGCATGACCTTGGAGCAATATCGGAATACAGTTCAAAGTGTTTGCTATCAGAAATTTTTCTTTGGAATTAAATTCTTGCTGATGCATTGGAATGCTTTTTTAACAAATTCAACAAGTTAAAATTATTGAAAAATTGGAGCTTTGCATAAAAGATAAACAAAGTACAGCAACTGTCATTCGCTTATAAGACTGAAGTTGGCAACGCGTATGCCGATTGTGCTACAATATTAGGTGCGTTCGTTTATTTGTCGAGAGCAGAGCAAGAACTAGCAAGTGAATTGCTTCAGCTTTTTAAATTGGTTTCCAGTGCTAGAGACACAATACATGAGCATGTTATCCAAAACTGCGCCGACATTTTAGAACATCGTATAACAACTTTCAACAGGCGATAATTTCAACATAACCTTACTTTGTTTTGTGTGTCTGAAAGGCACTGTTTACACGTCATTCAAATTGAAGGATCATTCAAAATTTGTTGTTGTTTTCCCAGCGAAAAAAAAAGATTAACTCTCTGCGAGAGCGGGAATGAACTTTCAACACTTCATCGCTTCAATCAAAATTTTGATGGAGCTCAAGACCAGCATCAATCAATCACAGGGTTGCATAATCAACTTTTCTGGTACTTACAACAACACTTTTAGTCGGCATCGGCCATTCAATCAAAAAATCACGTGTGAACAGCTATTCAATCAAATATCTCGAAGAGAGTAAAAGAGAACCAAAAATGCGATATTCTTCATTCAATTTGAATGACGTATAAGCTCTGCCAAAGTGCTATCTCTGCTATCTGCTCTAGCTGTCGAGACTGCTCTTCTCTTTGCAAATAATGGAGAGTCGGTCTTGCATTGTCTTGCAGTATTTTAAATTATATTAAAATTTAATTCTATTGTAAATATTATTTTGATTTTCTATCAATACGACCTAATAAAACGAACGGACCACAATCCGAAAAAGTCAGTTTTAGGGATGGTACTGTTTTAAAGCCGGAAAAATTCATGATTTTTTTTTTTTTTTTGAGACATTAATAATGTAGGTGTATTTATTTCATATGCATGATATAGTTTGACTTCTTAAAAATATTTGGAAAAAAAAACTAGAAGTTTTCAATATTGGATAGTTTTTTTTTAAATATTTTTTTTTGCGTTTTGAAGTCAAAAACGCGATTTTCGCTTTATCTGTTGATTTATGTGTAAAAATAGTGTAAAAAATTTCAAACCGATGAAGTAGATTTTGCGGCATCGTTTTCACCGACTTCAAAAATGTTGTTTTCCAGAAAATCCAATTAAAGTCTCGATTTTAAGTGAAGGCCGTTCGCTTGAACGCTGTATCTTCGTTAGTTAGTTTTATGAAATGTTGTACATTCAGAAAAAAATATTTAAAAAAATGTCTCAAAAACAATACCATCACTTTAAACAATGTTTAAGTCAAGCAAAGGTAAAAAAGGATTTTGAAACCCCTTCAACAAGTGTAGCAGTTTCACAAAACAGTTCTTTTGCTGAACTGAAGTGTACAGTCTCACTCTAAAGAAGTCATCGAAAATAGCTGTTATAACTTCACGTTCACGTTCAGGCGAACATCAAAGAGTTCTAAAAAAACTAAAACAAATAACAATTTTCACATTTGTCGAACATCCAAGTTATAACGTATCGTCACTTGGTGCGTATCTTGTTAACGTCAGAAAAGCTTTCATTTGTGCTTAGCACTGTTCACATGTTAAAATTTTTAAAAAAATTTTTGGTCAACACAATATAACGTGAAATTTCCATGCAGTTTCAATAATAATAAAACTTATAATAAATATAGCATGCTCTATACTTTTTTCAGAACCAACTGGTAAATTATAAGAAAAGACCCAACAAATTGAAATAAGACATAGTGTGGTTACAACGGGGGGAGGGGGGTAAAGACTTTTCACGACGTGTAGCATAGAGGTGGTGGGATAAAAAATTGCCCCAAAACATGTTACATAATTTATGAACACACCCTTAGTTCTTAAAAAATAATTAACATTATATTAATTTAATATTATATAATATATATTAAATTTAAATATATTAAATTTAATACATTATTCTCATAAATATTCATATTCATATTTAATATTTATTCCAATCCCTTTTCAGAGATTTTCACCTGATCATTGTACAACTCGTAGAAGCCGTAGAGAGCGGCAACTACGCCACTAAGACTGCTGTCAATATAACGCTAAAAGAGTGTGTATAAATTATTAAATTAAATTACTATTAAAAATTTAAAAAAACAGACACACTTTGAGTAAAAAAACATTTATATGGCGCGCCATTTTGCTCTAAATTTTGTTATTGTTTTTTTCATTGTGTTAATAATTGAATCCACACAAATATCTCATAATTAGCTCATAACAACCTTCCAATCAAGAGAACATTCAATCTCGGTTTCTTTTTCATTTCATCTCATAACCACCTCAGAACTGATTGTATTTTCTATTGGCCTTTAGAATCCAATATTTACTTTATGCTGAACTCATTGTGAGTTGCACGAAAAATTTCTGATTTCGTGAGCTCATTTTGCCTGCTGGGTTTCTCAAAAATCTTACATATTGGTCAAGAACTTCATATTACTTATTTTCAAAGGATTTTCATTGCTGCAGAGAGGGAAATATTACTCAAAAAATTATGTTAAAAATATAACTAGCGTTTCTTGCAACATCGAAATTGGTTTCAGAATATGATATGTAGTGCATGAAATTAGAGTCACATCATATAGCTTTGTGAACATATCAAGAGCTGGATTTCGTTTTGAATACAAGTATTAGTATTAGGATGTTATATACTGCAATATGTTTGTGACGAACTTGTATATCCGATATCGTAGAGTTAAACGACCCATAATGCGGTCTTAAAGCGTTATCCACCATAGTCATAGCCACCAAAAATTCAGAATCGCGAACTATTCCAAATGATATCGAGCAGTTTATTACAATTTACAGAATTTATAGAACTGCATATAATAAATTTATTGCTTGGCACATAGCCAAAGACTAATTTATCTTTGATGGTGCGACTGTGGTAAGAAATAAATAAAAATAGTTGGCAACGTAATTTATGCTAATTTATAATTTTGACAGTTTGTTAGCTAGAACCGGCATAAAGTCGCTTAATTTAAGCACAAAAATAAACATAAAATGAAGTATATAAATTAAATGTTAATATCAAGAAATAACTTACAATAAAATAAATGTTACAAATAGATTGAGCGTCGATGGACTTCTGGTCTATTTTCCCTATGAATACATATATCCTGAGCAGTATGCTTACATGTTGGAGCTCAAGCGCACATTGGACGCCAAAGGACACTGCCTACTGGAAATGCCTTCAGGAACTGGCAAAACGGCGACGTTATTGTCTCTTATAGTAGCATACATGGTCGAACATCCGGATGTGATACGCAAACTTATCTACTGCTCACGCACAGTGCCAGAGATTGAAAAAGTCATCGCGGAGTTGCAAAATCTAATGAATTACTATGATATGAATGCACCACAACCACCAGGACTCACTGGTTTGGTATTGAGTTCGCGCAAAAACATGTGCATACATCCGGATGTTAGTAAGGAGCGTGAAGGCAAGTCTGTGGATGGCAAATGTTATGGACTGACTGCGAGTTATGTACGCGAACGGCATGAACATGATCCGGAAACCCCAATATGTGAGGCTTGGTTATGAGGAGTTTTAAGATATTTCTTTTATTCTGTGAATTTGTGTTAATGTATTCCTGAATTCTAGGTCAATACTATGAAGGATTTCATATGGAGGGCAAGGAATCTACACTACCCGTTGGTATCTATAGCATTGATGACATGAAAGAGTTTGGACGTAGTCGTAACTGGTGTCCTTATTTCATGGCGCGCTATGCGGTAAGGCTTTATTAAAGCTTAGTTCGTGGGATAAGAAAAATATTTTAAGCTCTCTTTCTACACAGATTGCTCACGCACATATTGTTGTCTACAGCTACCACTATTTGCTTGATCCCAAAATAGCTGAGGTGGTATCTAAAGAGCTGACCCGAGAGTCATGCATTGTTTTTGATGAGGCTCACAACATCGATAATGTATGCATCGATTCGATGAGTGTAAAAATCAATCGACGCACAGTAGAGCGCAGCACAAATGCCTTGAATGGCTTACAGAAATTGGTGCAGGAGTAAGTTTAACTTCTAAAAATCAAAGAAAAATTACTTAATGTGCATTTGCTTGTCCAGCATCCGGGACGAGGACACGTCGCGCTTGAACGAGGAGTATCAGCGCATGGTTCAGGGCCTCAAAGATGCCAGTGTACAACGCGACACCGATATGGTTTTGGCCAATCCTATTTTACCTGCCGATGTGCTCAAAGGTACAGCTAGGTTTTATTTAATTTATTGATGCGACATATTTTGTATCTTGCAGAGGTTGTTCCCGGCAATATACGTAACGCCGATCATTTTCTGAGTTTCTTGCGTCGCTTCGTGGAATACATTAAGACGCGTCTACGTGTGCATCACGTAGTTCAAGAATCACCCGCTGGTTTTCTCAAGGATGTTGCTTCTAAGATATGCATTGAACGCAAACCTTTGCGTTTTTGCGCTGAGCGTCTGGCCAGCTTGCTGAGAACCTTGGAAATCACAGACATGACAGATTATGGCTCATTAGTTTTGGTACAAATTTATTAAAAAAATATTTTGCCTCAATTAAAACTGAAAAATTGTCTTAGATCACTCATTTCGCCACACTTGTCTCAACATACACAAAAGGCTTCACTATTATTGTGGAGCCCTTCGATGATAAAACGCCTACTGTCTCGAATCCTATCATGCACTTTAGCTGCCTAGATTCTTCGATTGCCATGGCACCTGTATTTCAACGCTTTCAAACCGTTATCATCACATCGGGCACCCTCTCGCCTATGGATATGTATCCTAAAATACTAGATTTCGATCCAGTTGTTATGAGTTCGTTTACCATGACGCTAGCGCGTCCTTGTTTGTTACCAATGGTATTTTTTTTTTCATTGCTCTTTTGATTATTTACTTTATTGGAATTTCCCACTCAGATTGTTTCCAAAGGCAACGATCAGGTGGCGATCTCCTCAAAATTTGAGACCCGTGAAGATACAGCCGTCATACGCAACTATGGACAACTACTTGTGGAGACCGCTAAAACCGTGCCTGATGGCATAGTTTGCTTCTTCACTTCCTACCTCTATCTGGAGTCTGTGGTTGCTTCATGGTACGATCAGGGAATTGTGGACACACTACTGCGCTATAAACTGCTGTTTATAGAAACTCAGGATAATGCAGAGACAAGCTATGCTCTGATGAACTATGTAAAGGTAGGTAGACAGAAAAATCTTAAAAAAAAAATTTTGAGAAAAAATAACAAAAATTTACCATATACTACGTTTACATTGCGGCTTAAACTCGAGATTTGGCTGGAAAAGTTTTCGTAACCTCTAAACTGCTTACACTGTCTGTTGGGAGGTTAAATCTGACTTCCGAAGTCATTTTGCGACATGTTCTGATTTCGAAATTTTTTAATCGGACATTGCTTTTGGTGTTTACGAAAAAAAAACATAAACACAGTGTTGCATTACACTATTTGAAGATTTCGATGGTGATTTCACGGAAGAATCACGGAAGATTACGTTATTCTGTCGTCTTTATTATAATTGTAGTAGGGCCCAGGTACACTCAAAACTGTAAAGAAAAACTTTGAAACAGAATGCATTATTTTAAAATAAATTTTGTTTTTACCAACTCTTATTTCGAAGTGATAACTTCACTATCAAAACTCTCTTGTATTCATATAATGAATTGCTTCTTTATCCTTTCTCCCCAACTTATTTACAGGCCTGCGATTGTGGACGCGGTGCTGTGCTCCTAGCTGTTGCACGTGGTAAAGTCTCGGAGGGTGTGGATTTCGATCATCATTACGGCCGTGCCGTACTCATGTTTGGCATTCCCTACGTTTACACGCAGTCGCGCATATTGAAAGCACGTCTCGACTATTTACGCGATCAGTTTCAAATACGTGAAAATGATTTTCTCACATTCGATGCCATGCGGCATGCAGCGCAATGTGTGGGTCGAGCGTTGCGTGGCAAAACCGATTACGGCATTATGATCTTCGCGGACAAACGCTTTTCGCGACAGGATAAACGTAGTCGTCTACCCAAGTGGATACAGGAACATTTAGTGGATAGTTTTTGCAATCTTAGTACAGAGGAGTGCATGCAGCTAGCGCGTCGTTGGCTGAGACGCATGGCGCAGCCATTTACGCGCGAGGATCAGCTGGGCATTTCGCTGCTGACGCTAGAGCAGTTGAATGGTATGGAGAAGGAGAAGCTTGAGCGACAGGCGCAAGGAAAAGAGGGAGTTGGTGGTGAAGTTATGGAACTTTAAAATTTTACTCCAACCGCTTTAAGCATATTTTCTGTAAATATACGAAATAAAGTTGTTACTATAAGTTATATGATTGTTTTAAAATATTTCGAAATTTTTGTTTAATTCATTTAATTTTATTTTTCCAGATGTTGTCTATTTTATGAGGCATTTCATGTGAAACGGACAGCGAAAAAAATATGAGGTTATGAAATTTGAAATGAGGTCAAGTTTTGGGCTTCAACAGAACTGACGTTGCTGGGAAAAAATTTTTTCAGAAGCTGTTTCTCTCATAAATAAATTAAAAAAAAATTTCGAAGTTGATTTTAAAACCTTACTTCATTTCAGGAATTTTTTACAAAAAAAAACCTTACATTCCGACATTGATTTGAAAATTATAAGGAACAATTAATTTTCTATACAAACCATCACATATCATATATAAAATTTTATTTCAAATTTGTTATTTTTCAAAAGCAGCTTCCGAATAAACCTTTTCCAAAAAAAAAAATCCAGAAAGTTCCCAGCTGATTGTTAATCCAGAAAGCTTTATTTTATTGAAATCAGTTCAAAATTCGTAGAGTTATTTTATTAAAAGTATTTTTTACGATTTTCTTACGATTAATGCTTACAATTTAATATTAAATAACTCGACAAACTTTTTAACTAATTTCGATGAAATAAAACTTGGTTGATTTATAATTATCAAGCTTTTATATTAGCTATTATCAATTATAATAAAAGCTCACTTTAATACAAACTACCAGGGATGATATTTGGGGGCTTTTTTGGGCCCTTTTTCATTTCAAAAGCCCCGAGGCCCTTATTCATTTTAGGCCCTTTTGGAAAATTCTACCGAAAAAAAATTGGAATTTTTTAAAAGAAAAGTTTACTGGTTAATGTATATGATTTCAACATGCCAAAGAAAAATCGCCGAAAAAATAAAATGAAAAATCCCCCCAACGAAAAGAATAAAAAATTTTTACACTATAAAAACGAAAAAATGTTAACAATTTTTTTGGAAAAATGTTCTAAAATGCAATTCAGCGGCAAAGGGTTTTGCTTCTAAATTGAAAATATTGTTGCTTGTATAGACGACGACGAACAAGTATTATAAGGCTTCTAGAATTTACGCCCGAAAAAAATGGCAAAAAAGCCCGACATTTTGGAAGCATTAAATTTCGGTAAAAACGCCCGAATTTGAAATGGCAATTGAGCCCGAAAGAAAGAAATAATGATCGAATGGTTTGGAAATAAGACTCGAAAGAAAATGGAAATTACGACCGAAGTTTTCAGCAGTTTTTCGGTCTTTATTTATAAATAAGATTATCAAAGTATAAAAGAACAGATTTGAGTAGTAAATTAATATTCCCCTGTAAAAATATCTGCAAAGATTTCATTAATTTTATTTATTTTTTGATGTAATTCATGAACAAGGGGTCCATGGACATTATGTAGGGATAAGGTTCAGATGGTGTTTTTTTTTATGATAAAATGATTTGCTCTTTTACGGAACAATATTCTTTTACCTTCCGTAAAAGGGCGAACCATTTTATCGTAATGAATTTGAAATTTCTTAACTTTTCGGTAAACAAAAATTCGGGCGATTTTTTAATTTGGCGAAATGCCCGATTTTTTTTTCGGCCCTAAATTACAAGCTTATTTTTCGGGCCTTTCTTCTTTTTCAAGTATTTGCAAAAAAGATCATAATTTTATTGGAAAAAATTACATAATCGGTAGAAATTTCGATAATTGTTTTTCGACGAACTAAGCACGATTTTGTATGGAAATTTTCGGGTTTTTTTGTAATTTTTTCGTTTGTAATTTTTGGAAGCCTATTATATCTATCTAGCTATCTTTGATTTATTTCGTAAATAGAAATATCTGGAGAAAAAAAAAAATATCTTTTTGTGATGGGGGGAGAGGTGACGGATAGCCCTCGACCGAATTAAGTTAATTATTTAAAATTTTTAAAAAACATAAGGATCAAGTCATAAAAATAAAAAAGAGTTATAATTACCATTTCACTAGTAGTCAATGTGAACTATCAGTTAAAAACAAAGCGAAACTGCATCCAAAAAAGTAAGTGATTTTTGTATAAAAAAACCCTCAGCAAAAAGCGAAATTTCGTTAAAAAATGTGCAAAATTGTCCAATTTTTTCGGTGATTTTTCCTTTGAATTTCCCATTAATTTTTTATTTCATTCACCCCAATTTCGTATGAAAAATGTTGGGTGATTTTTCATTTCATTTCTTATGTTATTTTTTATTGTTTCCTACGCCTTTAAAATTGTTCTCAGTAAAACAAGTTTTGTTAAATACAGTCATTGTCCCATTAAGAGCATACTTTTTAGTAATTTCAACAAGCTTAGTTTATTTCCCAAGTTGAGTTTAGATGAAAAGAGTGAATCCAAGTCCCGCTTCATTAATTAGACTTCTTGCAAGACTTGACGGAGAGTCTTCATTAAATTCCTTATTCATTTCTGACATTCTACGACTATTTCAAGATGGAAATATCTGGTGTGTGGTTTTTGTGGAAAAGCTTTACAATTTTTATTTTAGGATTATTTAGGATAATTTAGGATTGACTTATCAGAAAAATGTTTTTGTTAAAAATTTTCTTTTAGAAACACTTCATCTATAGATAAGTTTTGTCGTCTTTTTAACTTTTACAAACAAAGCGTGAAATAAAATATTTTGAAAGAATAACCTGAAACTATATCACTTTCACCCAAAATTTTTGATTTAAGATGGAAGTGATTTCATTTAATCATTTAAACTACAGTTCTAAATGAGTCATCATCATCATCGTCATCATGCGTGTAGCATGCATTTCCTGCCTTAAAATTAGTAAAACTTTGGTTCAACCGTAACCTTAGATCCACATTTTGCTTTTTATTTTTGCCTTAAAAAATAAAAATCAAAACTTACCAGTTATTTAGTGCTCAACAAAATATCGGTCAGATTTTGATTTTAATTTTTGTTTTAAAAAATAAAAATCAATACTTACCAGTTAATTAGTGCTCAAAAAATTATCGGTTAGTTTTTGCTTTTTATTTTGCAATGCAAAATAAATAAAAAGCAATGCGTGGCATCGGGATGATTTCATACAAATCTTTATGTTTTAATTAAATAAACTTAGTATTGAAATTTAAAAACGAAAATACCCAAATACTGTGCTGTAGCACAAATATGATATTTTAAAACTTATTTCATAAAAATCGGCCCAGTACTTTTTGAATTTTACAAAAATTTGCAATTCAATTTTATCCAATAGCAGATTGCTGCTATGTGTATTTTGTTGGTATTTCTTCGTTGTTGGTATTTTGCTTTGCGACGCTGACTGCGTAACGCTTGATTTTTTAGATAACGCTCGATTTCACTCGCCATAAAATTTTCATACCGCGGGCAATACATGAAATCGTTTCTAAAGGAGTAAACTCAAAAAATTAAGTCGATACCATTAATATGGCGGTACCCGAAGCGAACTCCCCCTCTTTCCCCTGTAGAAACGCCCTTGCATG
Source organism: Coremacera marginata (assembly GCA_914767935.1). Classification (NCBI taxonomy): domain Eukaryota; kingdom Metazoa; phylum Arthropoda; class Insecta; order Diptera; family Sciomyzidae; genus Coremacera; species Coremacera marginata. The sequence continues at coordinate 22,807,600 of OU612044.1, forward strand.
CAGGGTTAATAGGAATTCTTCTACAAATGCTCTATGTGAACAATGAAATGAGTTCATAATAGATGGAGTTGCTCCACATAGATAGCATTTCATTGCTGCCCGATTGTTAGCTAACACGTTGGTAACAGCACCATCTACCATAGTTAGATACATTTTGAAATTTGCTTCAATATTAAAACCATTCATTTCAGTTTTATATTGTAAAAGTTTTTGAATTTGATCTGCTAAATCTATTTCTACTTCGAGTATTAATGCAGGATTTTCCTTCATAAAAATAAGCTTATTGGTCTACAAAAAAGCACTGACTGTCCAACTCAGTTATTTTTAAAGAAACAAGAGCAATAATAAACAAAAATTCATCTGTGTTATGCTCATTCGAAAACTTTTGTTTGTAAACACTCTGACCTGAACTTCCATCAAAACCGTATTTGCATTCAAGCACACAACTTGTATTTTTATTGACATCAATAGTTTTATAAATGCTTGAAGCAGCAGTATGATGTAATAAGTCCTGTAATCTCACTTCAGCTGATATCTCAGATGTTGTAATTGGTTTCGGAATCAGTTCGCTTTAGTATACACTAGGGTGGGATTGAAGTTTTTTGCTTCCATTTATTTCGTTTTTACCAAGTGTTTGCTCCAGCACCGAATTCGTGAAAATAAAAAAATATTTTAGGTGGCAACACTAATAACCATCTTGAATTTTAAAATTCTGACATCAGATTCGAAGTCAGCGACCCCTTAACACTGTTAAATGGTGTTTAAAACTCTTAAAAATACATTTTACTAGGTGGCAATATTATGGTGAAAATTTAGGTGGCAAGCCTATCCTCCATCTTAAATTTTAAAACTGTGATATTAGATTCGAAATTAAATCCGTTGTCAGAAATTCAAAATAACAAGAATTCGCCAAAATATAAAAAAAACAAGGTGGCAACTCTATTCGCCATGTTGATTTTTTTAATTTTGACATCAATTCAGAAATCAGCTATCCCCTAAAACTACCAACCACGGAGTCCACAGAACTCTTAGAAGTCCAAATACGCTTAAACTTTTCCTACACAAGCTCATTGAATTTTTTGGATACTTGCTTTTATATTGGATACTTGCCTTCAATTTCAAGGTTTTCAAGCTTTTTGCCGAAGGCATCAATTTTTCCTTTACTTAGGACTTCGTGCCGTTCGCTTGTAAGCTAGCATACTTGCAAGTCGCAAGCTGGGCTTATTTCAATCACAAGTCAGACTTAATTGAAAATTTGCAAGCTCAAGCTAGCTTGAACTTGTATTTTAAGCAAGTACTTGAAATCGATTTCAAGTAGGCTTGTGCAGTTCTCTGGTGGCAACTCTATTCGCCATCTTGAATTTTAAATTTTTACATCAATTTCAAAATATTAATACGCTTAAGATTTTCCTAAACAAGCTAATTGAATTTTTCGGATACTTGATTTTAATTCAATTAATTGGATACTTGCGAGCTTACAAGCTTTTGCCGATTGTTTCAAGCTTTTCAACTTTCTTACCCGACATAGTAAGCCTCAACAAGCCAAGCCAACGAAAATACTTGGATATGACTTGTAATTGTTTGGTATTTTTGAAAGCAGGCCAAAGCTTGCTTTTTCAAGTCTGGATACATACTTGAATTCAAGTACTTGAAAAAGCTTGCATTTCAAGTAGGCTTGTGCAGTTCTCTGGTGTACACTCGTTTTTTTTATTTAGAACTAGTTTACTGAATGAAATTCTTTAAAATAAAATATTTAATTATAGCAGTAGAACTTTACTCACTAATTTTAAAAATAACTGCAAAACTACAAAATTCTTGATAATATTATCTATCGTTTTTAAAAATATATACTTTAATTTATTATGATAACTATAAAGGCTGAAAACCAAATATTTTTTTTTAGGGAACAAATTGAATCTGGTTTTGCGCTTTCCCAGAATTGATATTTTTGATTTAAGCAGTTTTGGTTTATTTCCACTGATTTATTTATTTATAACATTTATTATTTGCCAATTCAAACAAAGGCACAACTTATAAAATAACAGCGTTATAACGTTTAAACCGCAACGTGTTCGCAACGTATTGCTGCATTTGAAAGCCTTCCGGTACTGTAGCTGTTAATGACGCTGTACCAGCCAGCCCACAAAATTTCGAACCTTGCAATAAGAAGCGATTGAACTTGAAATCTGGTTATATAACAAAGTGTTTGAGGGAAAGAAATGTTTGTTTTAAAGTGACTCAATCTATTCATTCATCATCACTAAGTAAAACTGAGTGTACTGTTACTTAAATATTTTTCAATATAATATTTAAGGTAGCAGGTTTTAAATTTAAGCAAATTCAGAGTGTTTAAAATTTCTTTTATTCATTCCTACTAAAAACCAAATGTGTGCAAAGTGTGAGTTACAATAAGACATTCCTATTTAACTCTGTAAAATTTGTTTTGCAATATATTCTAAGGCCTTTTCTTTTCTTGCTGTTGCACGAATGCACGCAAGTACTGCCAAGCAAATGAAATCTTTAATTGAAACAGGTGAAACATTGAAAGGATTAACTTACGTATCTTTCTTTTATGTGGCTCTCATCGCTCTATTCAAGTTTGATGCAGATTTTGCAATTCAAATCTAACATTTGAAAAAAAAATGTTTTGAGTTACATGTAACTTTCCAGCATCAGATTGTAAGAGGAATGAAAATTTATTCATTCAAATTGACATTTATAAGACAAGTTACAGTCCTTAAATTTTGATACAGTATTCAAGTGTTGAGTGTATAACACAGTGCGGCACCAAAAAATAACTGGAAAAACTTCAATTTCTGTTTCTGTTAGCCACTGATGATTTTTTTCAAGATCACATTTTATACTATGTGACCGCAGTCTATTCCCCTTAACTCCTAAACTAACAATAAGTAAAATTTGGATTTATGCCCTTCAATAAATTCTTGCAAATTTAATGACCTTTCCAATTGAAAAACATTATTACCCCCCAATATTCACACAGATGGGTCAAAATCCTCTTAAATTAAAAAAAATACTATACCTAGGAAACTCTGGGCAATATAAATTTTTCGGTATAACTTTCGAACTTTGAACCACACATCAATGAAACTCGGTACGAACTTGCTATTTAGTCGTGTCCTTCGGCTGGAAAAATTGAGTGAGTACTAAACAAGGGGGCGTGGCACCACCCATATAATTAAAAATTTTTGATATCGAATAGCTTTGGAACTAAATGTCGCATAACAATGAAACTCAGCATGATGTTGCTAATTGGCCAGGTCCTTCTAATGGAAAACTGGAACGGGCATTGGAAAATGAGGAGTGGCTCCACTCTCATACAAGCCAACTTTTCGATAAGGAATACCTATGGAAGAGAACATCACAGAGCATTGAAACTCAGAATGCAGTTACCACTTGACAATGTCTTTCTAACAGAAAATTGCAATGGCCCCTGAACAAGGGAATGTGGCTCCTTCCATGCAAGCCACATTTTTAATATCGAAAGCTTTGCATGTAAATGTCCAAGACCATTGAAACTCAGAATGGAGTTACTATTTGGTGATGTCAAGCTACTGGAAAACTAGAACAGGAATTGGACATTGAGAGTGGTGTAAAGCAGTGGTAAAATACCATTAGTCAAAACCACCGCCTCAATAAACGAAGAAGTGGCAATGGCGTATGAAAAATATTTTGAAGTAATCGTCATTTGTAATGCAGAATAGGCACTTAACAAAATGTACCTAAGTTGCTATATGTATCTTTTAGATACATATGCTAATACATACATATGCTTATCTCATCTTATCTTATCTTATCTTATCTTATCTTATCTTATCTTATCTTATCTTATCTTATCTTATCTTATCTTATCTTATCTTATATTATCTTATCTTATCTTATATTATCTTATCTTATATTATCTTATCTTATCTTATCTTATCTTATCTTATCTTATCTTATCTTATCTTTTCTTATCTTATCTTATCTTATCTTATCTTATCTTATCTTATCTTATCTTATCTTATCTTATCTTATCTTATCTTATCTTATCTTATCTTATCTTATCTTATCTTATCTTATCTTATCTTATCTTATCTTATCTTATCTTATCTTATCTTATCTTATCTTATCTTATCTTATCTTATCTTATCTTATCTTATCTTATCTTATCTTATCTTATCTTATCTTATCTTATCTTATCTTATCTTATCTTATCTTATCTTATCTTATCTTATCTTATCTTATCTTATCTTATCTTATCTTATCTTATCTTATCTTATCTTATCTTATCTTATCTTATCTTATCTTATCTTATCTTATCTTATCTTATCTTATCTTATCTTATCTTATCTTATCTTATCTTATCTTATCTTATCTTATCTTATCTTATCTTATCTTATCTTATCTTATCTTATCTTATCTTATCTTATCTTATCTTATCTTATCTCTATCCAGAAGCTACTAGAAACTATAGGAATTTTTTGCAGTTGCTTAAAATAACCCTCTCAAATTTTCGCACAGTGTAATTTTCATGGAACTATTGTAGTTAGTTTCGTTTTTATGTATACATATATGTAAGCATGGGCGTATCGAGAGTAAGGCAAGGGCGGGCAGTTGCTCTCCTGAACATTATAAAAATAAAAATTTAATTATTAAGTTAACAATTTCAAAACACTTTTTCTTATAAATGAAAAGCAAAGAAATCATCAATATTTATTAAAGCCGAATTTATTTTTTATTACAAATTTACGGCTGACATATTTTTTATTTATTCATCAGTCACATGAAAAAAATAATTATTCCTACCCCTGAATAAAATCCTGACTACGCCCATGTATGTAAGCTTAATACAATCTATTTATAATATAATATCTTACATACTTATATATCTAACAAAATACTTATACATATTTAACAAGAAATATATTTATTTAATTTTTAAGGCTAAGAATAAATATCAGAACTTGATTAAATTTAGAAGACATCTGGAGACCAGTAAAAATAGAATTTTGCTTGTTAATAATTGGCGAAAAGCTGGAGACCATTTAAGTCGCTTCATTTGCACGTAACTGATTGGATTTGAAGTTTGTCCCATTCCACCTAATATTAAATTTAATTTTTCAGCTTTTTGGCTTTTGAGTAAAATAACTCAAGTACCGTTCATCCTAGAGAAAAATGCTATAAGACAAAATTCAAAACTATACAATTCTACGTTGGTTTTTTGCATTTTTCAACTTTTTTTTATTTTTCGCAAAAAACTCAAAACCCGCTTTTGACCTGATTAAATAAGGAGCATAAAATTTTCTATCGATTCAGTATCAAAATAAAAAATTTTCATAAATAATACGTAAAATATCTGAAAGTCAGAAAAACAGGAATTTTTTCCAAGTTTTTATAGAAAATCGTAAAATTGCTACCTGGAAAAATCTGAAAATCATTTTAATCGCCTCATTAGATCTTAAATGAAGGGATTTGAGGTTTATTCCATTCTACCAATTGAACTTCGATGCCATGCCCACTTTAAATTTTCGCTTTTTAATTAAAAAACTCTTAGACCTTAGATTGTTGGCTACTGGTTTGTCTCTAAGAAATCTATACTTTTACCGAAAATACGAAACCTACCACTGATTATATTTAATTTTGTAATTTTTTAGTGTTGAAATCAAAAATTCTCTTGAAAATTTCTTCGAAACTTTGGAAATATTAACTTATAACTAATTTTTTCTACATTTGAAAATTTAAGCAAAGTCTAGCACTCGGTTTGAATTCGATATTTTAAAATTATTAAAAATAAACCGTTTATTACACAATTAACAACCGTCTTAGATTGTTTGCTACAATTTAAGAAGATACACTCAGCAGTCGTTAATTAAAGCATTCTTAGAGAAGACGACTGCATCACACGTCTTCCGAGTGCTTCACAAGAATTACTTTGGCGTATGAGGAAAACCCCCAACAACAAATAAAAAACTCACGCTCTTAACAATCATTAATTTGGTGTCATGCATTCCATGACGCATGCTCAACGTACATTTATAGTTGTTACTATTTTATATGAAGTGTGCTTTACGTACAAAAACGCGTTTAATTAGGCACAAAAAAAACAAATAAAATTGCCCCAACTCTTGAGGACCATCAAGAAAAATCGGAAGTTGTACGCAGAGCATGAGAGTGATGGAGAGCTAATGCAATAAAATCATAAATGAGCTTCCACAGATAAGAGCGACGATGACTTCTTAGCAAAGCTCATTCGGGAAAAATAAGCTTTTTGGCGCTCCACTAAAGTTGGTGCTCCATGTTCAGTTCAGTGCGCTCAATTAAGTATAGCTAATAAAAAGCTGGCGCTCAATAGCTACAACAACAATATAAACTTTATTAGCCAAGCATTCGCAAGAGTGAGAACGATTTCCTGAAGTCCTCGAAACGAATTCGACAGCTAACAACAAAAAGAAAAAAAAAACACATACATCGCCCGTATATATATCATAAAACAATTCTGTAAAGTGACTGAATACAAAAACAACAAAAAGAACTTTCGATTTTTCACAATAAAAAGGTTTCAACTTAATAACAAACCGTTTAGTCGATAAACGTTGTGGAAAGTGACACAACAGTAACACAAACGCAGCGCGGCAGTCTGTTGAGTTTAAATAGTTAAAAAAAAAAAAGAAAAACCGCGTTAACTAAAATTGAAATAAAATTTTCTAAAAAATTTTCAGTTTAAGAAGATTTTTTTTGGGTTAAATTCTGCAAATAAATTGAAATCAAAAAATCAAATCAATCAAAATGAAACAACTGAGTGAAGTTCAAAATGGCAAACAGAATGGCTGCCAGCAATATTGCAGCAATGACAGTAACGACACCAACGGTCATGCGGCAACGACAACTGAAAACGACAAACAGCTGATGTCGTTGAGCAGCACAGCCGGTACAACCAGTGCCCAAAACGGAAAATTAAGTTTCCTCAAAACAACAACAACAGCAAGTGGCAACGACAGCAACAATTGCAAGCAGTGCCAAACCAGCGGTAAGTTCATGACAAAAAAAATAATGTTATTTAAAAATGTTCGGCAAATATTTGAGCTTACGTTTTGAGCCGAACAAAAGCTTACGTAAAATAAAAAATTTTTGGGCAAATAAAAAAAGAGGTTCTAGAAAACATTTCATGTAAACAAAGCTAGCTCTGCCAATTTTGACTTGTAGCAAAAAAGAAAATATGTGCTGTGATGTGCCGGATCTGTGCTATTATGTGCCACAGCGAAAGAAAAACTTCTTCCAATGGCGTGATTTTTTTTTGTTTTTGAGAATTTTGCTGTATTGTGCTTTAAAAGGTAAGACACTTTTTAAAGATTTTAAATAATTTGAACATTTAAAACTAGCGGTATGTTTAAGAAAAATAATAATATTATTTTAAACTATTAGAAAATTATTTTAAAACAAAAGAAAAAAATGTACATATATAAATCAAAACGAAATTTGAATTGACATTAACGAAAGCTTACGTAAAATAAAGAATTTTGAACAGAATAAAAAAGGTTCTGGAAACCATTTCATGTACTTAAATAAGCTCTTTTAGTTTGATTTTTAGTAAAAGCGCCTGATGTGTGCTAAAATGTGCCGCAGTGAAGAAAACAAAAGTTGTTCAAATTGCGTCATTTTTTTGTGATGTGCTGTGATGTGCTCGGGTTGTGCTGCAAAGTGTCATGAAAAGATTTTAAAAAATTTAAACATTTGCTAATTTTTATAAGCGAAAATATAATTTAAGATAAAATACATACAATATGATTTATAAGCGAAAAAATTTGGGAATTCCAAATTTATGATGTGCAAATGTTCAGATAGTGATGTTATAAATTAAAAAAAAAGGAAAGTAAATTCATATAATATTAATTTCTATGAAAGACAAAAATTTCAATGTTAACTACCAGCTTGAGCTCTTTGCTTGATTTGACTATGAAATTTTACTTACGTTCTTTACATCACCCTTCGGTTATTTCTAGTAAAATTAAAGATTATTCCTCTCAAAATTAGCAAATGTTAAACTTTTTTAATCTCTCTGCGGCACATTGCAGCACAATTCGAGCACATTACAGCACAATTTCTAAATTTCTGAAAAAAAAATTAATAGCAAAACTTATTTAACTTTTTCTTCTTCACTACCCATCGAAATCATAGCTGAGGGTTGTAATCAGCTCTGGTGAAAGTATTACAATTGTAGCATTTTAGTCCTTATTGGATCGTGCGTATGACCATACTCCACAAATATGACTGCTTATACTATTTCTTGATAGCAAATAATATCCATTTTATTTCGATTTCTTCGCCAAATTTGTCTTCTTCTTTCCCAATTTTTTTCTAATTTTGTTTTTCTTTCATTTCTTCCATGTGTTTTTTAGTTTTGTTCCATTTGTACAAAACTTAAATATCTCCATGAGCAAAATAAATTAAATATTATCAATTGTTTTTGCTTCACCCAAAGATTTTCCTTTTTGGACTTGTGCCGGAAAAATGTAAATCTTTGTCACAATTTATACCACTGTTTTGGCTGTCTATAATACTTAAATTTGAATCAAAATATGCTCAAACTAATTTTGGGTATGATAAATGCGATTTTGGGGTCCTTTTTCCGGAAATTTTCTTCGGAAAGATGACAGCGAGAAAAGAAAATTATGATTATTAGAAGTTTTTAAAAATCTTTATCATGAAATATTCAAATCATATTCTTGACTATTTTCTTCAATAAGCGTTTTTCAGTTCTATTTTCAAATATGAAATCATATTAGGCAGTCTCAAAATCCGGCGTATTCAAGATTGACGGCGGCACTTTCCTCAACTTCCTTTGCGGCGCATATATTTTCTTCCAATGTTATCTGTGTTGAAAGCTGTTACTCAGGGGTGTTCGCAGTCACTGATAACGAATATGAGATCCAAAATTATTTTTCAAAATAAGAAAACTGGTCCATATTGAATATGCCATCTTCGGATTTCAAGATTGGTCATTGATCTGCTACAGCATATTCGTTATCAGCGACTAATAACTCAATATTCGTAATTTGACAATGTCTAATAACTCAATACCAAACTATTATTACCTCTAAAACTTGTGAGCCCGTTTAGACCCAAATCGCACGTCAGACTCAAAAAAACTAAATAGTCTATCCCTTTACTATCAAAATATAATGGGATTACGTTATAATATGCGAGACATATTTTTGACGACTAAGAATTTCTCTGGGGATATTTCTATAAATCATCCATCAAAAACCGAATGCGAGTGCTTGCGGTTGCGTACAACAACCACCACTTCCACGCGAAGTATCCTCATAACAGCGATGAGCGACGAGTGCCGCCGCTTTCACTCATCGCTCATAAGAGTGCCGCTTAATGATTCTAATGATTCTTGAGTCATTCCTTATGACTCTAGAGTCATTAAGGGAAATCGCGTGCAGTGTTACCGCTGACATATTTTATTATACACATAATATATAAATTTATTATTATATACATATAATATTAGCGGACTCGGCAAATGTATGAAAATAAATCTTAAAATAGTATTAAAAAGATGTTTAAAGGCATATACTTAATAAAAAAAAAAATTTAAATATTGATAGATATTAGTGAAAAATTGTGAAAATATTATTGAAAAAAAATATTAAGAATTTTTGGAAAATTTTTCTAAGAATTATTCCAATTATTATAATTAAAGAATTAAGAATTAAAATATTAAATAACATCATTTTATAATATATAAACCATTAACAGCGGCAATCCTGTTTATTTTGGATTGCCGCTTTCCTTATGGCATCCCTAAACATAAAGGTTCTCAGCAATTCATCATTGCAAGTGTGAAAGTGATTTCAAAAATTGATTTAAAAGAATACAATAACAACAAGGAATAAATAATAGACAACATACAAGTATAAAGTAAGTTTGCTACATTTCAATTCTTTGAACTAGCGATAGAAGCTGGCTATTTATCTTAATCAACACTTAAAACACAAAACAAAAGTAAAACAAGGAAAATGCACGCCAATACTGAAGTGCACGCAAATCATTCAATGACTCTCGAGTCATTGAGGGTGCTTAGAATCATATGCTTAGGATTCAGCAGTCTTTCTAATGAGCGATGAGTAAAAGCAGCGGCACTCGTCGCTCATCGCTGTTATGAGAATGCTTCGCGTGAAAGTGGTTGTTGTTGTGCGCATTCGCACGCTCTCGCAGTCGGTTTTTGACGAGTGATCTAGAATCATAAAAAAACGATACGCTGCAGGTCTCTGTTCTAGACCTGTGCAAGCGATGTACAAAAACCACAGCCAGCACGAGTCTCCCCGAAGGGCCAACCCATGATAGTCACCTGGGCAACTCGGTCCCGCCGAAGGGGGGTCTACAACATCCCGGCAAATGTGACAAAAAATTCAAGTTAGAATTTTTGTTTGACACTGCAAAATAAAGCACTTTATTTGTTTTTGGCTGACACTTCAATTTAAGGCATGGATCCATTATCATACCTTAAACGAAGTGCCTAAACTTGTGAGCCCGTGCAACTTGATTGCACCTTTTGCCGTGTCTTATAGACACAAAATAACCTCACGATGTTGGCCATATAGACCATGTCACCTTGCCGTGGATAGATAAGGTCACCTCATTCGACGGGTATGACTATCCCCGTGCTAACAAGTTCTACTGGACCATTGCTACTTCATAGCAGGATTTTTTCACAAGGATTTACCACCTGCTCCAGATTGGCCGCCACACCGAGCTCTGGTGAACTCTTCTCTTTTACGACAGTAGACAAGACTTATCCACGAATGTTACGCCTCTATGCATCTACTGCCAACCATGCTCCTTTATTCTGGCTTTGGACAGGCAGGCGCAACTCAGTTGCTAACCTGGCGGAGTTAGATGTCAGTAACAGTAGTACCAACATAAAAATAAAAGAGTTTGTCAGAATCGATTAGGCCGCATAGCTTAAATTAAAAATTCACTTTTTACCCACAGCCATAGTATTGAAACAATGCAGTTCCATTATGAGCCAACCACTTTCTTTATTTTTCAATAAATCGTTCAATAAAAATTATTTTAAACTTTTATGGAAAATTTCAATTATAAGCCCAGTTACAAAAAAGGTTACAGGAATTATGTTAATAAATATATGTTGGCCTATCGTTAAGCTCTCATCGATTCCAAATCTTTTTAAGTGGATCGTGTATGATCAGGTTGTTAATGGCAGATACAGTATAGGATACAGTATATCCATTCTGCTTAAATTTAATTAATTGTGGTAACCAGGTCGATTGTGTTTACACTGATTTAAATAAAGCATTTGACAAACAACTACACAATCTGATCTTATTTGAACTCGAGTTAATAAGATTTCTGTAATATTTTGTAAACTGGATTAAAACGTATTTGATGGAGCGAAAATGCAGTCTTTAAATAAGCGAAGGAAATCTGCAGATATCGTCATTTTATACCAACTCAGTCAGTGTATTCGAATGTTTTTGAACAAAAAGAAGTGACACGCGCCCACTCAACGAACGTAACCAAAAGTAATCGGAAATGAAACTTAAAAACTTTATAATTATCTTTTTATTTACCCTAAGAGGATGAAACTCTTCTTGTTACACGCTCCTTGAATTTGTTCGCACTAAGAGGATGGAATTTTTTTTTAAATTGGACACCAAAGCCATCAGCTGATAAAATTTACAAATACAAATGTAAACATTAAATAATTGAAAATTATCGCTATTTTTTTTTTAGACATCACTCTTAATAAGACCCTTCAATAAATGCTCGGTTTTGTTGAAACTTGGAAACTATTAAATCTTAACTCAAAACCTGCCATGTTTACACAAATGCATGTCAATAATTTTTTTTTATGAGTTTTCAGGGTTTCCAAACAACTACCAAAAATGTGTCAGAACTTTATATTTTAAACTTTGAAAAGGCAACTTTTTGCCATTTTTGTATAACAATTATCAATTAAATGTCCCTCATCACGAACATTTTAAGTTTATTGAACCAAGTCGCTTGATCAAAGGAAGTTTTAAAAAAAAAATAACTAACGACTAAAAGAACCAATTTGTTCATTGGTAAAAATAATAGTTGCAAAAACAAAAAAAAAAAAAAAAATATAAATTTTTCAATGCTGACTTCTTCGATGAATGAGCACTGCTGATTTGTTCTGCTTTAATGCGCTTACATAGTTAAAATATGGTTAAAATTTGATACTTAAACGTTTGCATTAAATTACAAAATACTAAACAATGTTTTTGGTAGTCATTGAAACTTTTGTCAGAGTCTCGAGACTATGCAAAGGTAATCGGAGTATATTTTTGTGTTAAGAACAATCAGGCGAGTTCGTTCGGTTAAAACAAATAAGAGTATCAATTGCAATATTGCTACAATAAATGCATGAAAAAAATATTTATTAGTATTGTTAATATGACGGCACGTTTTAGAGTAGCATAATCTGCACACAGGCTTAAAAAAGTTAGAATAACTATTTTAATCTTTTTCAAAGTGAGCTTAAAGTAAATACAGCTCTTCGAGAACAAGTTGGCGTAGGTAAAAACACATTCTCTTGTTGGTTTTCGACAGCAGATGGTATCGACGAACTTGTACTCGTCAGTTTTTCTTTATATTAAAAGCAGCAATTTTTGTCTTTTTCCAGCCCTTAGAAATATGGCCCATGTATAAATTTATAACATTTCAACTCCAATCATCAATAGAGCCCTGCATGAATATATTCATCCAGTGAATAGACCCTGATTCTCTGCTGTAGCAGTCACTGCAAGCAAAGTTGCAAGCGAATAAATGTAAACAACAGATCGTGTAGCAACAGGTCGTGTAGCGCAAGAGAATAACTTTTTATTTGTTCTCTGTTCTCTTTTCCATACACTTTTGCACTGAGGTGAGCTTGCGATCTACATGTTGTTTCAGTTATTTCTCTGAGTACTTAATAAACTACACGAATACTCAGGAATCTGCTGCAGTGACCTGAATAAGAATCAGGTATGTTGGTTTTTCCTCGCAATAAGCTTAATGTTATTCTTAATGCATATTTGTGTTATTTTTTGTTGATTTATTATGATACAATAAACACAAAAGCTGTCGAAAATAGTTTATATCGGCCGTAGCTGAACTCCTAGAGCGGTCAAATATATGAGTTGGTCCTATTATTTTGTGCCCCTCAATATTTCTTCCAAGCACACCTACCCCCTATCTACCACCCTTCTTTGGGTCCCAATACAAAAAGCATTCTTTTCGTTCTACGAACGAACGAATAAAAAAATATTCGCTAAATATTCAGGGTATGAACACTGAAATTTTTGTTATTTTTTATTGCTTTATTTGCTACCTGTTGTTGTTACTAAAGCTTATTCTCTTCGTTTCTTAGATCTGAATAAAACAAAGAGAGTAAAAAGTCAGGTATAAGCAAAGCAGAAAAGTGATAGAGGAAATTTTTTATTCTATAGGTAGAGAATATATTCAGGGAGGCGAAAAAAATCATCAATAGAAAACAAATTATTTAGGTCAGGAAAATAAAATGACAGCCCATTTATTTGTCAGTATTATTAGTAATAGTTCGACATATAAGATACAGACGAACTTACATATAGCGAATCCGGAAGGGGCCAGAAAATTTGTTCGTTGTATAGAAAATTCATAACATAGAAACTAAATAAGAATAATAGAATTCACTCTGCCCTAAAAATCAATTCGTAATAGGGAGCATTTTGTTGTAAAGAAGTCGAAATTTGCTTTAAGCTATTTTTGATTACTAAGTTTTAAATTTAAAAAAAAATTGTGATCAAAAAATAGCTTAAAACAAATTTCGTCAAAATAACAACATAATGTTATAAATTTATATGTGAACATTTAAAAAATTCAAAAATTTTATATGAAAAAATACAATTTTAAAATGATAACATTGTGTTAAATTTTTTAAACATGTCGTTTTTTTTCGGTTTACCTTTGTTCCAGAACTATTGGTACAAACATACATACATGATGTTTTTGTTTTAAATTGATATCGTGGGACCTCGTCAGGCTTACATCTTGTATTTAAGATAGACTCTGCAATTCTCTATTTAGAATTCAGTCAAACACTCGTAAATTAAGTAAATTCAGAAAGTTTATGCATGAAAGTTTATTCTTCTTTAAGATATCGTAGGGCATCTTAGTTCGTTTCTAGCACTTCAAAATACTGATCAGATCACATTATTTCATCTCCGAAATATATTGGACCTGGTTCTTTTGCAATAAGTAGAGTACGCCAGTGGTCGAAACTCGACCTTTTCGTCATATCACCCCCGAGCAACTCCGGGTATTCCAGCTAGCATTTTTCTTCAAAAAATATTCGGTGCACTCCTTTTTCCTACTCTGATTCATTTAAAAAAAAAAAATCACCAAAATCGGTTGAGAAAGACCCTAAATGCCATACCACCCTAAGCAAGGCCGGGTATTCCAGCTAGCATTTTTATTTAAAAAATCGTCGATGCTCCTCCCTACTCTGATTCATTAAAAAAAAATCATCAAAATCGGTTGAGCAACGCAGGAGAAAATGGTACTGAATGGTTTTTCTTAGCCTATTTATACAGGGTGTCCCGCAATTGAGTGCAACTATTTACGAAGCTGAAAGGTTATGTCGAGGTGAGCTAAAAATCGTATGGGAGGGGGGGGGGGGGCTATTTTCACATTCTTAGGACCTACAGGGTTAATTAATATTTCACGATATCCCAGGTTGGTGGGGTTTGTTGATATACCGTTGAAAAGGTGATTTTATTGCCTTTAAAATGAGCTATCAAAATAAGTTTTATGTAAGTTAGTTTTTCTGCTAGAAACAATAATGTAAACTAAAGTCGTGAAATATTAATTAACCCTGTAGCTCCTAAGAATGTAAAAATAGACCCCCTCTCCCCCCCCAATACGACTTTTTGATCAGCCTGACATACTTTCAGCTCCGTAAATAGTTGCACTCAATTGCGGGACACCCTGTATATAGATATACATCTTCAAATCCGTACTGCAGGCGCATGTTTGAAGGTAAGGACAATGAAGCCATTTGAGTACCGCTCTCCCTTGCTTCTGTGAACAAATTTGATTGACTCCGTCACTGCCTTAAAGCGGCATTCGTCACTAAAAATAACCTAAAAAAAAATAGGCAACAAAAATATTAATTGTTGTGAAATAAAAGTGGAAAAAGCTAATTTTTTGTCATCCCTCCGTTCCACAAATTTAAAAATCTTGGAATAAGTTTTAAGCTAACCATTTAAATCATGCATTTTTTTATACTTCTTAACGTAGTATTACATTTTACAGCGCGTTTTGTATGCAGACCTTTTTTGCTAATTTTTTGAAGCATATGCAACGTTTTGGATCACTTTATGGGGTATACCTACAGCCTTTAATATTCATCATACACAGATAAAATATGTGCAAAAATATCAGTTACATGGCGTATGAAACGAATGTTTAACTTTGGATTTTGTCACTTCTTTAATAAAGGGGAAAAAATTCACATTTTTTTATCAGAAAAATCATGTTATCAGTGGCTGTTTATGTTGTTGTTATGATTGTTGGTTTGGTTTGTTTTACGAACATTTCTCAGTAACTTCTAGTATTGTTGTTATAAATATGTATATAAAATTTACATATACGGTAAATTTCAAAAAATTAGGATATGACAGAGAAATTTTTAAATTTTTTCAACTTTAATATCGTTCAACTTCAAGCATGCCCGCTGTTGTGGAAATTAATGTAGTATACAAAATCGCTGTTACGCTCTATAAAAAACTCTCTTAAATTTCTTTTTTAAGTTTTTGCAGATGTGGATATGATTTTTGTCTTGAGTGTTGTACTTTAAAAGTCTACTAAAAATTTCTAAATTTAAGCATTTGATAAATTATTTGCCTTAAGCTGAAAGTTTTATTTGTTTTTTTAATTTTTTTGCAGAAGTGCATACGATTTTTGTGTCTTGTGTCTTGAGTGTTATATGTACCACTAAAAAGTGTTTCTTTTTAGTAGTACATATAACAAAAAATTTCTGAATTTTTGCATTTGATAGTTTTGTTCTCTTAAACCGAAAATTGAAAAAAAAGAAAAAAGTTTAATAATTCGGTGGCATGGACTTTGGTGTTAAAACAAAACACTCAGGACTTTTAACGATTCTTTAATAGTTTTGTTAAAAAAAACTTAAATTATAAGAAACAGTTAAAGACTAAGCAATCAAATACCAACATGTTTTTTATTTTAAATACTTCAAACCACGAATTTGTAGACAACACTCTTGACGTACTACTCTATACTTACCATAATCTGCTGATTAAATTTCAATAAGCACTTTAAAATGCTACTTATTTCATAAAACTGAAATCGATAAATCGTGTGTTTTCTTGCATTTATGCACTTGACGGCATATCAGTAACTAATATAAAGATAAGAGCAAATAAAGCAAAACATAACACTCCTGACAAGAGTGAGAGACAAGAAGCAGTGACAACACAAACTCTGCAAAAAAATTATGTACTGTTACGGCACTTTTCCAATTTACTTATATAAGGTTCTCTCAAGCGTATTGTGTGAAAGATTAAAGCCGATTACAAAAACACAGATAGGATTTTATCAGTGTGGCTTTCGCCCTGGAAAGTCCACCATAGACCAGATTTTCACGCTACGACAAATCCTGGAGAAAACCCACGAAAATCAAATTGACACACACCATCTCTTTGTCGATTTTAAAGCTGCGTTCGCAACAATGTCTGAGTTCGGTATACATGCAAAGTTGATTAGACTTTGCAGAATGACGTTGAACAACACACGCAGCTCCGTCAAGGTAGGAAATGACCTCTCCGAAACCTTCAATACCGACAGAGGTTTCAGGCAAGGCGATCCACTGTCTTGCGATCTCTTCAACATCATCATGGAGGGGATCGTACGAAAGGCCGGTGTGCATCGTTAGGGCACCATTTTCTACAAAGGTGTCCAGCTCCTTGCGTGCACTGATGATATTAATATTGTCGGCAGAACCAAGAGAGATGTTACCGCTGCTTTCGCCGCTATCGAAAAGGAATCAGCCAAAGTGGGTTTGACAATAAATGAGGGTAAAACATAGTATATGCTGTCTAAAAACAAGGGAGCGCGGCGTTTAGACTCCCACGTTTCATCTGGCAGCTATAACTTTGAAGTAGTCAAGGAGTTTGTATACCTTGGCACCGCCATTAATTCCACCAACGAAATCAGCCTGGAGATAAAGCGAAGAACAATAATTGCTAATAGGTGCTACTACGGGCTCAGTAAGCAACTAAGTTCCAGAGCCCTCTCTCGATCAACAAAACTAACACTGTACAAGACGCTCGTTCTACCTGTGCTGCTTCATGGCGCTGAGGCATGGGTAGTTTCGCAAACTGACGCAGCCGCTCTGGGGGTGTTCGAGAGAAAAGTTCTTCGCAAAATCTTCGGTCCTGTTCGAGTCGGCGATGACTATCGCATCCGAATGAACCACGAGCTGTATGAGCTCTACGAAGACATTGACGTAGTTCGGCGTATAACTGTGCAGCGACTACGCTGGCTGGGTCATATCCATCGTATAGACGACGAAGCTCCAGTGAATAAGGTGCTTGAGGCGAGGGTCGCTGGTCAACGACGACGAGGGAGACCATGCTTGCGATGGATGGACCAGGCTGCGGAAGTCCTAATCGCACTTGGTGTATCCGATTGGAGAAGGCGCGCGCAAAGCAGAGGCGCCTGGCGAGAGCTGATGAGGCCGACCGAAACCCGGACATGGGCTGTTACGGCCACCTAAGTAAGTAAGTAAGTTACGAAAAATTTAAAAATGAAAAACACTAAAAACTGCTTAGAGTTTATAGGTATTTTTAATTTTTAAAGATAACACAGCACTGTATCTATTTTTAATATAGAAGATTTTCTAAAATTCATTAAAGTTTTTTAAATTAAAGCATATTACATAGCTTGTTGTGCTAATCACTCGATGCGTTTTATCACTTCACAGCACCAGAATCAAACCCCAGAACAAACTTTTTTTGCAGTAAATAAACATTTGCTGTTATGTAGGCAAATCGCAAGTAAAAATGGCTTTTTAATCTATTTTTTAATAAACTTATCTAGTGATTTATGTGAAAACATAGTGGTTTTTATTTTTGGGTGTATGTATATCCGCTATGATTTGCAACCACAATCAAATTGCTTGGATTACATTTGAAAAATCTTTGAGGCAGAAACCTCAAGAAATTCACAAAAATATTGGCAATAATTTTAATTATTTCGTCATAGCCAATTCGTAAGCACAATTATTGACATTGACATTGAATGCAAAAATAAAAAAAAAAAAAATTCATTTGCAAAACAAGAAAACACAAAAATCGTGTTAAATACACGCAACAAAGGTAATTAACCAGTAATATAGAAAAATTAGCTAATACATTTTATTTTTTTTTTTTTTGGTCCATATAAAACCATATAAATATAAATTGGCGCTTTGAACGCAACGAATCTTTAAGTTGCGTAAATTCATGATTTTGCAGCCAAAACAAAAGCGCTGAGGGAAGCGAGGAGAGGGGGAGGGGAGCTAAATAAAACTGAACTACTTCTGAAGGTACGTACGAGTACTTAACGTGCACGTTCGCCGGACATACATTATGAAGGTTAAGAGTATGGCTCATATAAATGCCACACGCCAAGTGCGGTCTAAGTACTAGTAGAAGTTAATGGTTGTTGTTGTTGTTTTGGTATCAGTTTGCGTCTCGAAACAACGCTTGCGTAGTATCGATGTTAACTGTTGGCAAAATTTCAAACTTCAAATGTTAGCGATTTCGGTCAATATTGTTTTTGTCTATTTTTTTTTTTTTTCTTTTTTATGTAATTAATTTTATTAACATTCTTTAATAATTACATATAAACAGAATTTTACAAAAAGAAAATTGTTGACAATTAGTCGAATGAACAGAATAGAACTCAGTTAGTCAGAGTTCAGCTGGAAGTGCATTTTAACTATAGCAGCAGCATTGGAGCATTTTTTATATATAATTTTTTTTTTTCCTAACCATGAGCTAAGCGGCTATAACGTTAATAGCGAATTAAACTATATAAGCTAAAACTATAGTCGGTCTATAGCGGTATCAAGATATAGCTTGACATGAGTAAAGATAGAAGTGCCAAAAAAGCTCAACAGTTTTAAACTTTTTCAAACCTTTTTTATAAAGTATTAATCAGTGCATCAAAGTATATTTATAATTTAAGAAATAAACATAATGCTGTCAAACATTACTAAAACGTAATAGCTAAAACTGTTATTTGTACAATTTTCATTGGGCTCATAAGAAATAGGCTTGTTAGTACTGAGCTTAAACCGGCTTCTGATACATAATCTCTGTTAAATAACAATTATATTAAACAAATTATACCAAATAGTTCCAAATCGGTAATTTCCATCCTTTTCTATATTCACTTTGCCGCTTTAGAAAAGCGCAAAAATTACAAAAATTTTAAAACACAACAACGCCCAACTCTAGTCTATAGCGTACAAATAATAAACCAGCATATAAATCAATACAAATCAAGTTAATTAATTCAAAAAAGGAAGTTTTCTACTAATTCTTTATACATATGTATATGGCTATAAAAATGTTTACAAATATATTCCTCACGAACAATAAAAATGCATTTTAAATGAACTTAACTCAATTATAATAAAGGAAGTTTGATACTAACATAAGACTATCGATCAGCACAGCTAAGCATCGAACGATCGACACACCTGTTTCGGGTTTTTTTTTTTGTTTTTATTTTTTCTTTGTATATTTTTGTAATGTAAATAGTTTAATGTAATCCTCGTTTTATTTTAATGACGATCAAGATACAATTTTATAATTTAAATCAGTGCAAATTATATGAAAAATAATAATGGCAAATATTTATTAACATTAACAACGTTTTTTTGCTTGAGGAGAGCATAAAAACAATGAGATCAGTTTATGGAAATTCCATAAATGAGCAATAAAACCAAATATTTGTAATACTAGGTGGATCAAAAAAGAGTTTGGAATAAGTTAAACAAGAAAAGAAGTTTTTTTGGGCAAATTTGATTTTATTTTTCAGCTTACCTACTTATTTACTTAGGTAGCGCTTACAACAGTAAGTCGGTTTTGGCCTGTTGTAAGAATTTCCGCCAGCCATTTCTATTTTGCTCTTGCTGGCGCCAGTTGTAAGCTCCAAGATTCGTCAGGTTGTCCTCTACTTGGAGCTTCCAATGGAGATGCGGTCGTCCTCTTCTGCGTTTACCGCCGCTGGGTACCGAATCTAATATTATCTTCGCTGGAGTGTCGTCTTCCATCTGCTCAACATGACATAGCCAGCGAAGCCGCTCGATTTGTATGCGCTACACTATGTCGATGTCGGCGTATAGCTCATACAGCTCATCGTTCCATCGTATTCGGTACTCGCCATTTACGCAGATTGGTTCGTAGATCTTGCGAAGGATCTTTCTCTCGAAAGCTCCCAAAGTCTTTTCATCAGAGCTGCTCAACGTCCAGGTTTGTGCTGCATATAACAGGATGGGCATGATAAGTGACTTATCTCTCTACTGATATCGTTAGTGGAGTTAATGCAGGAACTGAGGTAGACGAAGTACTTCACAACCTCGAAGGAGGTGTTGTCAACAGTGAGGTGGGTGCCAATACGCTGAGACAGTTTGTTTGTTGACACCAGACAGATATTTAGTCTTATCTGCGGTTACTGCAAGACCCATGTGACTCGACTCTTTTTTTCTAATTTGGAGAATGCTGTACTGACTTCACGTGTGTTATGGCCAATGATATTAATATCATTAATATATCATGAGCCATTGGTCATTGGCTCATTTCGTATAGTAGGTGAGTTATTGTTTCTGTTTCCTCCGGATCTTTGCAGCTTCGACAGAAGTCTGGCGCTGTTATGCCAATTCTATTGGCCATAACCCCAATGGGGCAATGACCTGTTAGAACTCCAACAAGAATCCGGATTTCCCGTTTGACCAAAAGCAGAAGGCTTTTTTTTGTGTTAGCAATATCTCTGGCTTTTAGGTCTATTCTCTTTTTGACGACGCCTATTGGAATGCCATCAATCTTTATCAGCTCTGTTTGTACTTGCGGTTACTCCACGCCTCGCCAGTTCATCCGCTGCTTCGTTCCCTCCGATATTGCTATGTCCGGGAACCCAGCAGAGAGTGACATTGTGGGTATTGCAGATAATGTTCAGTGCAAGTTTACAGTTTTGCACCGATCGAGCCTTCGTCGTTTTCAGTGCTTTGATGGCCGCTTGGCTATCCACAAAAATTGCTACCCTTATGGGGGTAAGATTTTTCCTGTAAATGGCCTGTGCAGCTTTTTCAATAGCATATATTTTTTTGCTAAAAAAACGATGCAATAATCAGGGAGCTTGTAACACTCTTTGATTTGTAGTGTTTCACAGTATACACCCGATTCAGTTCCGTTTTCCATTTTGGAACCATCAGTATATAAATGGAGATTGCCATAGGATTCTACAGCCGTTTCTTCCCATTCTTGTCTGCTGGGGATGGATGTGGTGTTTTTTGTACCGAATCTCACACTGGGTATGATATAGTCGGTTGCTCTTTTTGATTCCTCGGTTCCAAAGAGATTTAGAATAGATGCATGTCCGAATGTGTTGTTTTTCCAGGCTCGTGATTCGTTGAGGCGAATCGCGCTCTTGGTCGCCAAACATTTAAGGAACTCTTCTATAGAGAGAAGATTTAGCATCATATCCAGACCTGCCTGTGGCGTAGATCTCATGGCTCCTGTTACTCTTATGCACGCTAACCTTTGAACCCCTGTTAGGGAGCTAAAGTAGCTCTTTTTATGCTTTATCGTCCACCATACAAGAAAGCCGTAGCTAAGAATGGGCCTCACGATCGCTGTATACATCCAGTGGATTATGTGCGGTCGCAGTCCCCATTTCCTGCCAAATGTTCGCTGACATGCGTATAAAGCGCACATTGCTTTTTTTCCTTCTTTCCTCTGTGTTGCGTTTCCAGCTCAGCTTGTTATCAAGGATAATTCCAAGGTATTTGGCTTCCGTGGAAAGCTTCAGAGTTACTTCGATGAGTTTCGGTAATGTGAAACTTTCTATTTTTCTTTTTCTTGTGAACAGAACGAGTTCGGTCTTTATTGGGTTTACACTAAGTTCATTCGATTCTGCCCACCGCGTTCTAATTGTTCTAATAGTTATAATTGTTTGCAGGTATTTCCCGCATATTAGGATGGCAACGTCATTGGCATAGACTATCACTTTTGTTCCTCCAGTTTTGAGTGTAGTGAGAATAGTATAGTCAGTCCATTGTTACTAGCCCACTCATTGATGCTGGTGAGATCTTCATTCATTCTACAACAGAGTTCGTCAAGATACCCTGAACATCGTTTACTAGAGCAAATTCAAAAGACTGAAGCATAGAGAGACCAGAAGGAGGTGAAATATTGTAATTAGGTGTGGAAACAGAATCAACAAAAAAATTACTTAAAATATCTGAATTAATATGGCAGTCTGTGTTGTTTTTATTGCAGACCCCAAGTTTTCTTATATTGCTCCAAAGCGTTTTGGTAGGAAGGGAGGGTTGAAGCTTTGCCGCGAAATAGCGTTACTTAGCCTGTCTTATTAGTGAAACAGATTCATTTCTCGACTGTCGATAGGTTTTGCCAGTTGCGTTAGGTTGGGTTTTTCTTCCATATCGATCGAAATTTATTTCTTCCTGCTATGTAAGGTGCCGCTTTGTCTCAGATCAGCAGCTCAAATGATCTTCTCCATAATAAGAATAAAAAAGTCGCACGACAAAGAATCACCTCGTCTGAAATCTCGATTGGTAACAAATGGTGGGAAGAGTTGAGAACAAAGGTGTTACTCATTGTCATCCTACATAGACGGATTAATTTTGCAGGTATACCAAATTCAGACATGGTGGAGTATAGGTGATTTCTTATTGGACTGTTGAACGCGGCTTTGTAATCGACATAATTCACATAATACTCTCGACAGGACCGTATATGCGATATTTAGAAGACTTATCCCACGGTAGTTGGCACAAATAGTGAGATCGCCTTTCTTGTGGATTGGGCAAAGTACACTGAGATTCCAATCATTTGGAATGCATTCTTCCGACCATATTTTGCATAGAAGCCTGTGAATGCATTTAAATAGAACTTCGCCACCGTTCTTAAACAGCGCAGCGGGTAAGCCATCGGCTTCCGCGGCTTTGTTGTTCTTAAGCCGTGTTATGGTTGTCAAGGCTTCATTACAGTCGGGCAGCGGAACTTGAAAGCTGTCATCCATAATTGTAGTTTCCAGAATAGCATCTTTATTGGCGGGCTTGTTGTCATCATCGCCATTTAGAAGACTAGAGAAGTGTTCCCTCCATAACGTCAGTGTACTCTGGATATCTGTCACTAGATTCCCGTTTCAATCGCTGCAGTAACAGGTCCTGTTATTAAAGCCATCGGCCAGGCGTCTTATATTTTCGAAACATTTTTGGGCCTCATTCCTGTCGCCATACATCTCAATCTTCTCACACTCGCGCTTTTCTGCCTCTCTTTTTTCCGCCCGAAAAGACGTCTCTCATCCCTCCTCTTCTCTCTGTATCGCTCCTTAGCAGCACGCGTTACAACCGACTGCAGGGTGGTTTTGTAGGCGGCGTTTTTCTCTGCAGTGGCGTCGCGACACTCTTGGTCGTGCCACTGGTTTCGGCGGGGACGGTGGTAGCCAATAACCTCTTCGGCAGCTGCTCGCATAGAGTGAGAGATAAGTGCCCACTGCGCGCATATATCGTCGATCGGAGGAGTGCTTTCTTGAAGCAGGAGTGAAGCTTTCTCTGTGTAGGGTTGCGCGAATTCTGTGCAGCGCACAGACGTGTACGAATCTTAGCTGCGACAAGAAAATGATCTGAGTCTATGTTAGCACCACGGATTGTGCGTACATCTAATACACTGGAAGAGTACCTTCCGTCAATCAAAACGTGATCAATTTGGTTGCGCGTTTTTTCGTCAGGGGACAACCAGGTGGCCTTATAAATATTGAGGTGCTTGAATCTAGTGCTATTTACGACCATGTTTCGTGCTGCGGCGAAGTCAATCAGCCTCATTCCGTTATCGGATGTGTTGTCGTGGAGGCTGAACTTTCCGACTGTTGGACCAAAGAAGTTTTTCTTGCTTCAACTTGCGTTGAAGTTACCAAGCACAACTTCTATGTCGTGATGGGGGCAGCGCTCGTAAGCGTCTTCAAGGCGCTCGTAGAAATTATCTTTGATCTCATCATCCTTTTCCTCTGTCGGAGCATGCGCACATATTATGCTTATATAAAAGAGTTTAGCCTTGATGCGGATTATGGCAACTACTGTACATGGCAAGTTCACTGTACATGCTAATATGTTTTTCCCATAGTCAAGCAGAACACTACTTCAACCAACAATAGGCTGAATACTACAAGCAATTTAACAACAAAATCTTCTAATTATCAGAAAACGAAACCAGGCTTAACATTGTCTTAAGGACAATGAAGCCAACATTGATAAGTATCCTAATATACTTACATACCTTAAACCCATCAACACCACCCGGAAGTGTTTTGCCAAAAGGTACTCTCAATATAACAGCACCAACTTTCACTTTTTTGGAAGCAGTATTTAATGCCTCTCAGACTCAAGCAATTACTCCCTCAGTAGAAACGGTTACCACAACAACAGCTTTCGCTGACGTACCCCCTACTTTTCTCGATCCTTTTCTTCCGCCTTCAGCCAAATTAACAAAAAATCACTCATAATAAGCTTTCCCAAATGTAAATAAATGTTTTTGTTACAAAGCTCCCTTCCCTCAAGTTTTGACACTTTATGGGCTCTTTGTAAACTTTGTACCAAAGAAATCAAGTGTTACATTTTTTTTGTTAAATGCGTCATGTGACTCTGACCACTTTTAAGGACCGCCTTAGAAACAATTTTTAAAAAAAAATTTACTGCTAGATCATTACCCTTCGAGGGGCATAGTCTTAACCGAATCGATTTCGTAGTCTCATAAATTAAACACAAAAAAATCATGACGCTTTTATTAAAATGTCCAGACAAAGCCCTAATAAATCGCTTTTAATTCCAAAAGTTCTTTAATCTTAGTCATAAAATTTTCAACACGCAGACAAAAGTATTACTCCAATCTAATAGGATCGATTGCATTTGTTATTGAAATAAAGTATATGTATTGTAATATTTGCATACGTATGTTTTTAGATTCTATTTATTACATTGTTATTGTGTGTGTCAACCCGATTAAATTATTAATTGTGGGTTTATTTTTGACAGCTAAAATAATCATGTTAAAAATAACAGCTTATTGCGCATTGGCTGTTTGATAATTCATTGAAAAAAGGATGAAAGAACGAATAATTTTTACGTCACAAAAACGCTTTATTTCTCAATATAGTCTCCTTTTAGCTCGATATACTTCGTCCAACGTTCCTCTAATTTTTTGATACCATTTCTTCATTTCTTCAGGTTTGGAAACAGAAAATAGTCACTGGGGGTCAAATCTGGAGAATATGCTGGAAGAGAAGGCAATTCGTACTTCAATTCATGGAATTTTGCCATGGAAGCTGGGCATGTGTGAACGCGCACATTGTCTTGATGGAAGTACATCCTTTTCCTCGCCAAATGGGAACGTTTCTCTTTCAAAGCGTCGTTGAAACGGTCCAATTCGGCTGCATAGTATTCGCCATTGATCGTTCTTTTCCACATTCATCCCAAAATACTGTCGCCATAACCTTTCCGGCCGATAGCACCGTCTTCGCCTTCTTCGGAGCACGTTCGATGGGTGAAGTCCACTGTTTCGGCTGTTCCTTTGTCTCTGGTATGTAGTGATGGATCCATGTTTCCTTCACGGTTACTAATCTTTGTTTAACATCGCCAAACACGCCTGTGAATCAGTCACATGATCGCGTTTGTGGTCAAGAGTGAACAAACGCAGCACCCATCTTCCGCATAATTTTTCCATATCCAAATGATTTCGCAAAATGTTCCACACTCGTTCGTCTGAGATGCCTACGGCCTCAACAATCTCGCACACTTTAACTCTGTGATCGCCCAACACGTTGGCGTAAATTTTAGTTAACCATTTCTGGTGTGGTGACCTCATTTGGGCGTCCAGAACCATCGTAATTCAGTAAACCACTTGTGAATCATTCCAATCGATGATGCAGAGTCCGCATAGTATTTATCAAGCCTTTCCTTGGTTTGGCTAATAATTTTTTTGCGCAAAAAGCCAAGTGTCGCAGCCAACTGAAATTTTGACAGCAGGATCAGTGTTGCATTGAAAGTTACTACTCGCGAAATTAAAAAAATTCACTGAATTATCAAACGCCTCTCGTACATACCGGCTGCCACTTCTACCTAACGAAAACGGCCCTTTAATTCCTTGAAAGGAGTTTGACCGATATTCTTATGATCTTATTCTTATGATATTTGAACACAAATGATCGAGAACTGGACCTACCAGCTTTATGCCGACTCCGAACGGCTTATATTCTCAAGAAGCTTTTCATGGCAGTTTTTTACTCTCTAAGGCTTGCCATTGTCTGTACAGAGATGACGGCCGAACAGAAAAATTAATTCAATTGAAAAAAACTTCCTGTGTCAGATGAGGGAATCGAACCTGGGTTCTATTCTACCTAACTGCCTTCTACCTAACCAAGTGTAAATAAAACGTTTATTAGAGCTTTTTTAAGTTTAATTTCTGGTTACTTTAGACTAGTTCCGATTACGACTTTTAAGTGAGCATTTCACTTGATTTTTTAAAAAGAATGTTTGTCAAAAATATTATAAACTTAAAATACAAGTTCTTCAGTTCAATTTCTGGTTACTTTAGACTCGTCCCGGTTACGACTTTTAAGTGGGCATCTCATTAAAATTTTTGAAAATAATTTTTATCAGAAATATATTAACTTACAATCCAAATTATTAAGTTCAATTTCTGATTACTTTAAGTTAGTTTCGGTTACGTCTATGGAGTGCCACACTGCATATTTTTGGGCTCAGAAATACCAAAAATACAAATTTTTGCTACAATTATGGTTGCCTTCTTTTCTTTAATCATTCTAGTTGATTAAAATGATATGGGCACAAGCAAATTATTTGCTAGAATTGCTGACCCTTTTCAAAAATGTACATCAGCATTCAAACTTACTTCCAAAATTCTATAACGTTGCGACACTACTGTAAACGGCTATAAATACGAAACCATAAGAAAAACTAAAAAAACTTTGTTTCCACGAAATGTAGATCTTCAAAGTCAAAATCGATCGCATATAAAAAATGATAAGCTTTCGAATCTAGTTACAAAAAAATATAAAGGAAAATATGTGTACGAATGTAACGTGCCATACGAATGACATTGACCATATGATATGAAAATATATTCAATGTCTAGATTTTGCTATTTTCATTTTTTACAATGATTTTCAAGACCCGAAAGTTGAATTTTCGAATTTTGAATTTTTGAAGTGCTACAAATCAAACTTAAAAAATACCCGTGTAGCTCCAAAAACTAGAAAAAGCATCTTAGTATGGCCCATGTAGCTCAAAATACTCGAAAACACATGGGCATCCGGTTATGGCCCAGGTAATTCGAGCAATGCAGTTTCCGAAGCTTTCTGCGATAAAACTTAAAAAATTACATGCTCGTACTACCAGAAAAGCTTCAAAAATATCCGGGTAGCTCGAAAAACCAGAAAAACCAGAAAAAGTTCGGGTATTCCAGTATGGCCCGGGTAATTCAAAATACTTGAAAACACATGGGCGTCCGGTTATGACCTAGGTAATTCGAGCAAATCGGGTGAATCTTTTAGCATATTAGAAATAAACTTTTAGCTAATTAATTAGCTAAACCAGATTAGAAGCACTTAAACCAATAATTTTTTAATCTTATATTAGTCATAAATTTTCATTCCGGTTCTAGCAACCAAATTTATAAATTTTTGAGATTACTGCTTTGGTGCAAAAGTGCTTTAACGATTATTTTATTTTATTACAAGGAAGTTGTAAAATGAAATACAATGATTTAAGTTTAAGTAGAAAATTTAAACAAGATATGTTATTTGTTGTCAGGTCTGGAGTATGGTCATACTTTAACTTGAAAACAATTCGGTTCAATCACCTATTCAAACCTCATAAATACGACTTTGTTTATAAGTAGACTGATAGTTGCTAATTGGGCAAATTTTTTTTATTATAGTCATAAATTCAATTAAAACCGAGTGTTTAAAATTATGATTATAATCTTGAATATTGAACTAATATATATATATATATAAATAGTCAAGGACGTCCTAGACTTCAACAAAAGAAAAAAATTCTTTTAGTCAAATTCCCTCTTATTTCCCGCCACTGTCATCAGCGTATCAAAAAAAATACCTCTATGCCACTATATATCAGTGTGACAAGGAGGCTGTCAACAACTATGAATGATACCAAATTTGTACAATTCCGAGAGCAAAAAATTCTTTATTTATTTCCACTGCGTAAAGCACTGTGCACCGTGTAGTGTTCAACAGGGACCAGAGAAGTGATTAGAGAACGTCCCCTTGAGGGTTCAAGGTTGATTTATATAGATTAAGTCACTTGAAAGAAGCTCGATCGAACTGTCAGAATGGATGAAAGGAAATCAAGAAAAAAAAAACCTGAATCTGTACAGTTTTAAGCTAACAGCTACTTTGACAGTTCAAACATAGGCGAAAAAAGATTGCTTTGCTCTCAAGTGACAACTTATCTTACTCATTTATGCTCCTAATCTTTTTCTACCCTCTCAATCTAAATCTCATTCTTAATCTTCTTTCAAAATGGAACGGGGTTCTTGAAAACTATCATATTTAATATGATAAATGTCTTCTTGAAATTTTGTGTAGAAGACAATCTGGCTTGAGAGTTGCTCGTTTAAATGCAAGAAGTCTAAATTCCGCAAAACTAGATTATATAAGGTATAGCTTTGAAGATTCGTCGATTGCTATTGTATGCGTGTCGGAAACATGGTTTTGTAGTGATGTAAGTGATGTAAGTTCATGCTTACAGCATGAAAAATTTTACTCTCTTTAGAAATGATAGGCCCGAAAGAAAAGGCGGTGGGGTAGCAATATATTGCAGGAGTAACTTTAAAGATAAGCTAATTAAAAAATCTATGCCCACTAATGTTGAATATTTAAACATCTGCACATATGACCATAGAATGAAAATCTATGTTGCTTGCATATATAATCCAAGTAACTAGCTTAGATTCATTTTTTTGTGAAGTGTCTAATCTGTCAATTTATTTTGATTTTTTTCTTATATGTGGTGATTTTAAAGTAAATCTTTTATGCAACAACAATCATACCAGTTCTTTATGCGACAATATAGCTTCCGTCGGTCTTTCAATTGTTAACGACACCAGTCCCATGCGCTTCTTAACCGACTTCAAAAAGGAGCAGGTTCTCAAGTTCGTCGGTTTCTGTTTTTTTTTTTTTTTTTTTTTTTATATGTATGTACATCGATAACTCCTAAACCATATGCCTGATTGCCATAATTTTTGGGGAACAGATAGATATCATAAGCTTTTAATTTCTTGGTCATATTTGATAATTTATTTAAACATATTATTATATATGAAATCTTATTATCTTAATTTTGTTCTTATTTGTTTTATTATCATAAATATATTAATATCTTAATGAATACAAATGCTTTGAAGTTGGCGCATCTGATTAAAAGTCTGATTATATTAGCGCCGACCTTTAAAGCTTTTGAATTCATCAAGAAATTAATATATTTATGATAAGAAAACAAATAAGAAAAAAATTAAGATAATAAGATTTCATAACTAATAATATGTTTAAATAAATTATCAAATATGACCAAGAAATTAAAAGGAAAAGTATTTTTAAAATTATTTTTTACTTTGTAGTGATTTTGTAGTCGGTTGTTTTTTTTTTTTTTAAATTTTTCCTCTAATAATAGTCCGAGTCTTCTTGACTACTTCATAGTATCTGATTCTTTCAAAGTTCTTTTGTTTAACTAAATCTATTTCCTATCTGATAACGATCTCATTTTCTGTACACTCGATATACATCTTTCTCGTTCGGCAATCCCTCAAAATTTTATCTACCGTGACTTTAAAGGCATTGATCATCAAGCCCTTCTTGAAGATGAGGTTATTACTCCTTGATGTATGGTTTTGTCCTTACGTCGAAGATAAGTTGTCTACCTTCACAAACTACGTTAAAAACCTTTTTAGCAGACATGTCCCAAAAAAAAAAAACAGTTAATATAAAGAACTCATCCTGTCCCTGGCTTACTAGTCGCGTGCAGCAAGCCATTAAAAAGAGAAATAAACTTAGAAGTGTATGGAGAAATAGCCCCTCAAATGAGAAATGGGAAAACTATAGACGTGCCAATCTAAGATAAATTACTGCTCTACTAAACTCGAAACGTCTCTTTCATCTAAAATTCTTTGGAGGAATCTGAAAACGTTCTGCCTCGGTGATACACCAACTTCTCAACACCAGGTTGATCCTAATGTGCTCAATGACTTCTTTCTTTCAAGCGCTATTACCCTACAAAAAACTAATCTTGAGTTCTCAAACCCTAGTGAACAAAGCTTTCAATGTGCTATGGTCTCGGAAAAAGATGTTGCTAAATGTTATGAAAGGCAAGTAAAACGCTGTGGGAGAAGATGGAAGTTATATTAAATTTATTAAAATGATTCTTGTTCATGATATTAGTCCACTAACTCATATCATAAACCATTGCTTTACCACATCAACCTTTCCGAACTCGTGGAAAATTGCTACAGTTACGCCTGTTTCCAAAAATAGCACGCCTTGTGAACCAAAGGACTTTAGGTCCATAAGTATTTTGTCGACTTTGTCTAAAGTTTGTGAAGCAATTATGGCTCAGCAGATATCGGCATTTATCTTATCAACTAATCGTTTGTCTCCACTACAATCTGGTTTTTGTCCCAAGCACAGTTGCTCAACTGCTACGTTAAAAGTACTAGATGATATATGATCTTCCTACGATGATGGGAAACTAACATTACTCTGTCTACTTGATTTCTCAAAAGCTTTTGACACGATAAATCATAAACTTTATGTCTCAAGTTAAAAAATTTATATGGTTTTTGTGATGCTCCCTAACGTGTACTGACCACATAAACAATGTTGTCCGAAAAATATATCCAGTCCAGTTTCGAAAAGGTCGAAATTTCGAATTAACAGTTTTGGGAAATCTAAAAATTGTCAAATTTTTTCGTGTTTTATGTCGCCGAACATGCGAAATTATGTAATTCTTATAATTTTGACAATATTTGTGTCAAAATTGTTTGAAGCCAAAAAATGGCGTATTTCTGTAGTAGCGTATTTCTGCAAAAAAATTTTTAGCCAAAAATTGCAAAGCATTTCCACATAAGACCGCAAATCAGTTATATTCGCCTTTAAATAGTCGTAGAATGTCTGAAATGAATGAACAATTTAATATAGACTCTTCTCCGTTAAGACTTGTAAGAAGACGAATCAAGCGGGACGAAATTGAGTAGAAACAATTCACTCCTTATAAAAAAATATATTGAGGCATAGCTGCATTTACCAAAAAATAGTTTAATAAATGACCACAATTTTAGAATAAAGTATTTTGCAAAAAGAAAATGAAGTCAAATTACATCTGAAATGATGACAAAACAATCGCCAAGAAATTAGTTTGAAATTTGCAACCGAAACTTAATCAGGGTGTAGAGAGATGGAACTGGCCTGATTTTCTTAGCGTTGATGATGAATTGATAACAAAATGGATTAATTTGTATGTGTATTAAGGCGTTGTCAGGACTACGATGGCGGCTTAAGGGCTCGCTCATTTCATATAACTTGGAAACAAACTAAATTTGTAGTTGAGATTACTAAAAAGTATGCTTTTTATGTGACCATGGCTGTATATAACGGAACTCATTTTAATGAAAAAAAAACGAAATGGCCATCTCAGCCCTTGAAAGGACTTTGACCGAGCTTCTTATGATCAATTGTGTTGTGTGTGATGTGAAATGTTTGCACACAAATGATCGAGAACTGGACCTACATATTTTACGTCGACTCCGAACGGCTTATGTTCTCAAGAAGCTTTTCATGGCAGTTTTTACTCTCTGGCGTTTGCCATTGTCTGCAGAGAGGTGATGGCCGAACAGAAAAATGAATTCAATTGAAAAATTTTCTGTGTCAGATGGAGGACTCGAACCTGGGCTCTCTGGCGTAAGAGTCACACACTTTACCAACTACGCCACGGCCGCCACTCATTTTAATGAGAACATTTAAAAAGGCGATAAGAAATATAGACTTGAAACAAAAATCACCCAAAATTTCTCCATACAAAATTCGGTTAATTTTCGTTTAGAAACCGACAAAAAATTTATGCGGTTTTGCACGTTTGTTTGCGGAATTTTGTTTTTTGGTTTGACTATTTGCCATACAATTTAGTCCTAATTTTTTAGGACTAAATTTTAATTTGTTTTTTAAGTGATAGTTCACATTGAGTACTGGTGAAATGGTAATTATAACTATTACTATCACTCGATCATTGCTTTAAAAAAAAATTAAAAGTTTTTAATTAAAAACGGTTCCCGTGCCGCTGTAGTCATACCACTTGATAATTACTAATGAATGATATTTATTTCTTTCTCCAGATTTTTCATTTATTTAATAAACTCAAGAGAACTTATTCTTATCAAGCACTCCGACACCGCAAGATTGCATTTTAAACAATTTTTCCAAAATTTTGGGCATATTTTCCTTTTTTTTCTTTAATTGCTTTTTGGATAATTTTTCGTTTTAGTGATGTTTAATTTTATATTTTGTGCGATTTTTCTGTGCATGATTTCCTACCTCCATTTCCTACCCCCCAAATTTAAAATTTTGTAGATCGATGGCATAGTACACAAATGTTGTCAACAGACATCAACCATTAAACTTTTCTTCGTAAAAATTGCGATAATTTTTTCGGCTAAATTTTTTCAAAAGGGCCTAAAACGACTAAAAAGGGCCTCGGGGCTTTTACAATTAAAAAGGGCTCAAAAAAGCCCCCAAATATCATCCCTGGTCTATAGCAAGCTAGACTCGCGCTCCCAGCTTAAATTGGAAATGGCTTTTAATCATGGTGCTAGATATGTATATGGACTACGAAAATTAGATCACTTAGCTCAGTATAGAAACTGTATACTTGGTTGTAACATCATAAGTTACGCTCGCAACTGCATTTTCTTAAGCAAACTTATTAAACACAAAACGCCTTTTTACCTCTATGAGAAATTGCAATTTGCTCAGTCGCTCAGAAGCCCAATGCTAACCCTACCGAGTTTTAATTTTCAAAACTCAACAAGACTATTTTTCATTAATGCCGTCAGACTTTGGAACTCACACCCAACTCATCTTAAAACTATAGTATTTGAACAAAAATTTAAGTTGCCATTCTTAAACATTTCTCTCCACAGAATTATTGACAAAATTCGGTTCTCCAAATCTCTTCTCTTAACTATTTCTTCTAACTATATTTTCTGCTAATTTATCTCAAACGAACTTTTCACTACTTTTAACCTTATAGTTGTACTTATATTTATGTTAAGTCTGTAACATAAAATATTAAATATTAATTTTTTTTCTTAATTTATAAGCAAATTTAGTTTAGTTTAGCTTAGTTTATTGAGTCTATGGATGTGATCCTTACAGACTAGAAAAATTATACATTTGATGTAGAAGATATTAAAATAATGTAACAAATAAGCTATAAAGTTAATTAAATAAACTAGTAACAAAGTTTTTAAAAGATGATTTAGGCATTGAGAAATCAAAAGCATATTTTAAAGACAAATCATTAAATAAACACAAAGATCTGGTGATAGGTTCATTTAGGGCGTAATTCGATCTATGATATTTAACATAAAAGAGTTTAAAACAGCGCAACTGCCTTGAAGGAATATTGAAATGAATTAAATTTAGTAATGAGGAGTCATCTATATTACCCGAGATGATATCATATACAAAAATTAATAAACTTATTTTTCTTCTAATTTCAAGTGTCTTTAAACCCAATAAAAAACAACGAACTTTATACGAGGGTAAATTTGAATTAAAACTAGTACAACGAAGCATATACTTAGAAGCAGTTTTTTGAACTTTTTCTAGCCTTGAAGAATGAATTGCCGCTGAAGGATTCCAAATAACAGAAGCATATTCTAGTCTTGACCTTACAAGAGAACTATAAAGTGCTTTTATTGTATAAGGATCCTTAAACTCTTGACTGTTTCTGCGAATGAAGGCAAGGAGGGAATAGACTTTGGGAAGTAAAAAGTTTAAGTGATCTACGAAGGTGAAATTGGAGTCAAAAATAATTCCCAGGTGCCGAACTGTATTAAGTCTATGCAATGTGATATCTGCCATTGCATAGGATGTTTTTATTGTATTCTTTGATTTATTAAAAGATATCTGAGAACACTTTCCAATGTTAAGCGGTAACCCATTACGAAGACTCCAGACATAGACATTATTAAGGTCGATTTGCAATAATGCAGAATCATCCAAATTTTTTACCTTGCCAAAAGTCGTCAGCATAAAGAAAAAATTTAGAGTAACGAAAACATTTACATATATCATTTATATACAAAACAAACAGCAAGGGGCCTAATATACTACCCTGAGGAACGCCAGAAGATGCTTTAAAGCAATATGATTGAGAATTATTTATAGAAACATAGCAGCTTCTACCACTTAGATAGGACTTAATCCATTCCAAGAACGCGGAGTGGCACCCCATTTTAGCAAGCTTAGCAACTAACACCTTATGGGAAACTTTATCGAAGGCCTTAGAAAAATCTGTATATAGGACATCGACCTGAATACCATATTCCAAAGAAGATATACAGTAATTTGAAAAAAGTGAAAGGTTAGTTACTGTAGACTTCCCAGCTACAAACCCATGCTGTTCAAGACAAATGTGTCGCTTAACAAGAAAGAACAATTTTGGTTTGATAACTGACTCAAACAATTTTGAGATACTTATTAGTTTAGAAATGGGCCGATAGTTGGTAATATCATTCTTTTGACCATTTTTAAAGATTGGATTGATAACTGCAATTTTCCAAGCTTCGATAAAAGATCCAGAACACAGAGAATTATTGAAGATAATACAAAGCGGTTCAGCTAGTGCAGCTGCGGGTTTAATTAATAAAATAGAGGACAATCCATCGTTGTCCGATTTCGAAGAACTTTTTAATTGAGACAATGAACTTAGTACATCTTTAACAGTCACTACCATAGAGCCAATATCGAAGCCTAGTTCAACATTGTCCAACAGGGAGCTGTCATACCACGATTCATCATGATTATAGTTTGATTTAAAATAATCTGCAAAAAGATTCACAGTATCAACAGTTGAGGAAGACTTGCTGCCCTTAAATACCATTGAAGATGGAATCTGCGATCCATTTCTTTTCGATTGGATATAATTCCAAAATGTTTTAGGATTTGAAATTATATTGGTTTCAAAACTAAGTATATATTGCTTGTACAAAAATTTATTTAAGAAATTAAACTCTCTCGCATAATGCTCGAATTTGAGTTTATAATAACTAACGTCAGAAGACTTAAACAGTTTAAAAAATTTATTACGCATGTTTTTTAATTTTTTGAGACCACTAGTATACCACGGCAACTTGTGGTTATTCTGCACAACCCGAGGAATATTGTTTTTGCAAATATTTAAAATGGTAGATTTGAAAATATCAAAGCAAGTTGCGGTGTTTTTTCCATAAAATAAGTTTGTCCAATTAATTTCATTAAATAGATCAGTTAATGCATTGAAATTACAAATTTACTTGTGTCAAATGACACAAATTTACTTGTGTCATGCTTTGAACTTTAAAATAATTTGGTTCTTATTGTGCTTATGAATACCAATAAATAATAATAATCAATCTTTCTCTTGTTGTAGCATCTTTGAGGCTCTCATTGTCACATCATTGAGGCTCTCTTCTGAGTACATGAGTATATGTTCGAATAACTAGTAGTTAATAAATGTATATTTTTATTTTTCTTATCAAGCCATATAAGCACAAATATCTTGCAGTATTTTTGCTTCAACAAATACAAGTAATATGTTTGCATAAGCAAAACATTGATTAACTTTCTACAATTGCCGAGTATTGACACTTTCATTGACTTTCTTGGGTTTCCATCATAATATTTCATTTGAATGGCTTCCTGGAGGATATTATTTATTTTGCTCTATTTAGGTATTCATTTTATCAATCATTCAGTTAATTCTAATTTAGGTTCAATGCTCGTTATATTCAAACAATTTATAAATGTAAAATAATTCATTATGCGAAACATTTTAATGAACTCTTAAAACAATAAAAATCATCAACATCATCTTTGATTCAGCAACATTATTGCTTCAATTCTGATTAAAATTTGTTAGACTTTTTTTGTAGTTTAATTTATATTTTAAACAACACATTGTTAAGTTATAGGTTATCATGTTGAGCCGATAACAACGAAATTCATGTATTAACATGTGTTTGGACCACTTTACTTTCATTGTTGTTGTTTCTCAAATGATGTGCGAGACAATTTGAAATTCTAATTTCATTTCAATGGTTCTGTTTAGGTTTTTGTTTTGTCAAAAAAAAAAAACAAAAAAAAAAAATTGCGCTACATTGAAACAAAATTTTATTTTTATATAAATACTAGTAGTTTTTATTTATATACTAGCTGAAATACCCGGTGCTATTCGGGAGTTTATACAAATAATTTTTTGTATAGAGATATTGGGAAAATTTTTTCATATAAATTGTTTTCTAAGCTTGACCTATTCTTTAGCAAGATTTCGCAATACTTAATTAATTTTAGTACAATGTTGGCTCAATAATATGAGTTTTTACGCTGAATTGGAAAGTTGCAAAAAATTGGCAAATGTCTCGAACACATCTATTATTATGACTTTTTGTTCGATTTATTTTAATGTCTTTTTAGCAAAGTTATCCAATTAGCTAAGCTTAAACAAATTGCAAAAACTTGCCTTTAAGTGATCAAATCATTACCACTAAATGAATGATTAGCAGCTACATTCTTGAAAATTTTAATTAATAACAAAAACCGAATAGATTTATGGGTATGTACAGATATTAAATATAAATTATCTATGAATCAGTAGTATTGTGAAATTACATTTGAAATATAGTACACATTTAAAGTAGTATATAAATTTAATAATCAAATTCATTAATTATCTAATAGAATAATTATCTAAAAATAGCCTTTGTTTAGTTAAACTGGACTGGGTTTTTGTCAACATAATTTTAATGACGAGTTCATATAACAAATGGACAAAAGTAAAAGGAGTTGTTCAAGGACACTGAAATTTCGCATATATATATATACAGAATATTTCGAATAAAAATCATGCAAAGTTGAAAAATATTACCAAATAAACAGACGTTTACATAACTTATGGTCTTATCTATAAATAGTATAAAATAAAGTCGCTTTTTGTTACTGTATGCCTACTAAACTACTACAGTATCTAATGGATTTTGATGCCGTTTTCACCAATCTGTTTTTCACCAAAATTTTTATTTGAAAAAAAATCAACAATGATTTTTTTAAGTAATACCGTTACCACAGAATGAGAAAAAACGCAGAAATTCAAAGTTTTAACTTTTGACTGAAGGATCTATAGTGATTCTACATATATTCCATAGAATACTTTTTATCTAAAACTTTATCAATGAAAGTACATAACAAAATTTATCTCAACTATCCCAATATCTCGTACCAATCGAAAGTTATAACCAAGAATGCATATCTTCTATACTTCTATATATGTACTTCTACAACACTGTAGATGACTGTTCATGACTTTTTTTATGTTTTCGAGAACGCTGAAATCGAATATGAATTCAGTTATTTCGGGTCACGTAAGGTTCTCCCTGGAGGCGGGTCCAGGGTAAGTCCTAAGCCCCTAAAATTAATGAAATCAATATTTCGCCTTTTAGGGACGACAGGAGAGGGCTAAAATGTATGACCGACCTCCATTATTTTTCCAAGAGGAACATTTTTTCCTCAGGGCCTATCCCTTTTGACCCCTCCTGGGGGCAGTTCCCACACAATGCATACTAACCCCCTACAGTTAATGAAATCGATATTTACCTCTTCTCAAAAACGACACTTTTTAATTTCGACAGCGTTTTTCTTAGAAATTGATGTTGCTTTGTACTTTACGTCTTTTATAACAAGAAATTTTAATTTCAATGTATTAAAAATATTTCTTCGATCCTCCGCGTGGATTAAGAGTTCAAAATACTATCCACCAAGCCACAAAGCCTTGTTAGAAAGAGTTGTTAATTCAATGTTAAGTATAACAGATACTATGCTGCAGTATTTGCTATACTACAACAAACAATTTGCTTCTACTTGCCACAAGATGTCACCAGCATCGGTGTGTTTGCGTTGTGAATGCGTTTGTGGTGTTGTTGGTACAAGGAAATGTAAGCAATGCCCACAAGTGCGCTGATAAGTGCGTTTTTAAGGTGTCAAAAAAATTGATACTCGTAATATCAATTCATATGAAATTAACTAACGCATGCATGACATCAGCAATAAATTTTGTTTCATGTGTGTTATTTAATATATGTATAATATAATTTATTTTATGTAATTTTAAGTTTTTGAGTTTAAGTTATCAAATCTATGAAACTACGAAAAATCTTCGCTTCTCTTGTGTGCAACGACGCATCTGTTTTTTTTTTTTTTTTAAAGTGGAACACTTTTCAATCCATATTTACCTTTTTACCATATTTACCATATTTACCCTTTTTCGGAAGGGGAGGAGAGGGTTAATATATGTGACCGACCCCAATTACTTTTCAAAGGGATACATTTTTTCCTTGGAATCTATCTCCTCCGGCTTCTCCTAAGGGGGGCTCCCATACAATGCAACCTACTCTTAATGAAATCAATATTTTCCCTCTTGCCAAGGGTAGGAGAGGGTTTATATGTAGGACCGACCTCCATTACTTTTTCAAGTATAACATTTTTCCCTTTCAGACCTATCCCCTCCGACTCCTTCTTCTTAGGAGGGCTTCCATACAATGCACCCTAATGTAAATGAAATCAATATTTCCCCTCTTGGGAAGGGAAGGAGAGGGTTAATATGAGCGACCGACCTCCATTACTTTTTCAAGTGCAACATTTTACCCTTTGTGACCTATCCCCTACGACCCCTCCTTAGGAGGGCTCCCATACAATACACCCTACTGTTAATGAAATAACAAAAAATAGCATTTTATGAGAACCTCACCCTTAAGGAGGAGTCGGAGGGGATAGGTCCCAAGGAAAAAATGTTACACTTGAAAAAGTACTGGAGGTCGGTCGTACATATTGACTCTCTCCTACCCATCCCAAGAGGGAAAATATTGATTTCATTAACAGTAGAGTGCATTGTATGGGAGCCCACCAACGGAGGGGTCGGAGGGAATAAGCCCCGAAGAGAAAAATGTTCCTCTTTGAAAAGTAATTGGATTCGGTTCTGCATATTAACCCTCTCTTGCCCTCCCCAAATAATAAAATATCGATTTCATTAACTGTAGGGGGTTAGGGGGAATTGTATGGGAACCCCCCTCAGGAAGGGTCAAAAGGGATAGATCTTAAGGAAAAAATGTTCGACTTGGAAAAATAATGCAAGTCGGTCACACATTTTAATCCTCTCCTCCGTCCCCAAAAGGGGAAATATTAATTTCATTAATTGTAGGGGCTTAGGGCTTACCCTGGATTCACCTCCAGGAAGAATCTTACGTGACCCGAAAATACCGAATTCATATTCGGTTTCAGCGTTCTCGAAAACATAAAAAAAGTCATGAAATCCAACGGATTTTTTTTTTGAAAATTGTTGTACAGTGTAATTATCTATAATTGCAAAAGCAGTATAAAGCAAATTTGCTTCTATACATCTTCTATGCATCTAATAGTTTGTTCAAATAAAAAAAAGTGGGCAGTGGGGGAATGCCGACCGAAGTGAAAACTTAATGTTAAGAATAACAGAGCTGTTATGAATTTCCAAAATAGCTAGAGTCTACAAATCAGACGCGTTCTACTTTTTTAACTCATTTTATCAATTTATACGTTTTTGAGTGCATAAACTGTTATTTTTTAATGTTTATATATAATATATTTGTAACACAATTACTTTGGTTGGGTAACCGGTAATTTGCTCGGTAATTGGATAATCGCTACAGTAATCGGTGGGTAATCGCTTCGGAAATCGGTAATCGGTTGGTAATCGCTTCTGTAATCAGTTGGAAATAGCTTCGGTTATCGATAATTGGTTCGGTAATAGCTTCGGTAATTGGTTCGGTAATCGATTGGTAATCGCTTCGGCTATCGGTAATTGGTTCGGTAATCAGTTGGTAATCGCTTCGGTAATCGGCTATTGGTTGGCAATCGCTTCGGTATTACTTTGTATGGGTAATTTGCAATTGGCTCGGTTATCGGTTGGTAATCGGTTCGGTAATAGGTTGGTTATTACTTCGATAATCGACCTGCAATTATTTTGCAGTACATCCATTGTGTTGTAATATGACATGTGGCAGCATAATTGCGGGGCGACGAATTGGTAATTGGTTGCTAATCGCTTCGGTTGATAATCGCTTCGGTAATTGGCAATCGGTTGGTAATCGTTTCGGTAATCGGTAATGGATTAGTAATAGCTTCGGTAATTGGTAATCGGTTGGTAATCGCTTCAGTAATCGTTTGGCAATCGGTTCGGCAATTAGTAATCGGTTGATAATAGCTTCGTTAATCGGTAATTGGCTCGGTAATTGGTTGGTAATCGTTTCGGTAATCTTTTTTTTTTTGTGGTCGGTTGGTAATCGCTTCGGTAATTGCCTCGGTAATCGGTTGGTAATCGCTTCGGTCATCGGCCTAGTAATCGGTTCGGCAATCGCTTCGGTCTTCGACTTGGTCGATGCTAGGTAATCTCTGCAATGATTTTTGTTACGCGAACAGCGTGATTATATCGCGAATCTTTAGTTTTGCTCTCTGCCAAAAAGTGCTCAACGCGCCTATAGAACTTTTCACTTCAAAAAAAAAAACGAAATGGCTATTTAGACCTTGAAAGGACTTTGACAGAGCTTCTTATGATCAATTTTGTTGTGCGTGTAGTGAAATGTTTGAACACAAATGATCGAGAATTGAACCTATAAGCTTTATGACGACTCCGAACGGCTTTATGTTCTTAAGAAGCTTATTTCAGGGCAGTTTTTACTCTCTGAGGTTTGCCATTGTCTACAGAGAATTCAATTAAAAAAACATTCTATGTCAGATGGGATTTGAACCTGGACTATATCGCATACAAGTCACGCACCTCAACCAGTATGCCACGGCCGCCACCTGTTCAACTACTTAATCTAAATTACCTAATACATTTTGATTTGGATTTTACTATTCGGTAGCTAATTTCTCCTGGAAGGTTTTAGTGTGCAAAATATTCATATTCAATTGAATAAAAATTACATTGAATTTGTTTATATAATATCGATACCTCATAATGAGAAAAAAACTATCAGAGATTAAAAAGTTTTAAATAGTATGCATATTTTTTTCATTACTTTTAAAAATATTAAAACAAGGGCTGGATGACAGCAATTTATATAAACTCCTGAGAAACACCGGGTATTTCTGCTACTTTTCATTTTCCATTGTATCGTATCATTTGTTTCGAACTCTTCCAAAACGCACTTAAAGATTATCAGTTTTTTTCAAAATAGTTCTTTTGTAAACATCTGTAGTAATTTTTTCCCGAGCACT
Source organism: Coremacera marginata (assembly GCA_914767935.1). NCBI lineage: Eukaryota > Metazoa > Arthropoda > Insecta > Diptera > Sciomyzidae > Coremacera > Coremacera marginata. Next base: position 22,849,513 of record OU612044.1, read on the forward strand.
TCTATAAAGACAATATAATGGTTTTTATCTATGAATGACAAAAGCTGGTCGAACAAAATTTAAACCAGCTTTAAAAGAAAAAGCTTTGAAAAAAACCTCCTCCTCAAAATCCCAAAAATCTTTTGTAGTTTTCACAGTAGGCATCATTAAAGCCATAAAAAAATTTAAAACTTTTCTGAGTAGTGGAATTTCATCACATCTCAACATAAATTTATTTCAGTAACTTTTATCTAGCGAAATCAGTTAAAATTTGCTTTGTTAAAATTCATTACTATTTAAATTTTATTTTCAACACTGTTATTATTAAAACATTTTTATTATGACCTTATACCTAATGTAAAGATTCCAGTTTTTTAACATTTTTTTTTTTTTATATGTAATCTAATAAAATTTTTAGTTACAGCTTTGGCAAATTTTCGACCTTGCTAGAGAGCCAAAATATAAAAGTTACCAATACTAACGCCTTTATTGTTCCTAAAATTAAAGCTTACCTTTACGACTCTTTTGCTCTTATTGCATTTAAAAATGTGCTCAACTGACTGCAGCAGCCAAACCATCGCATAAAATTGAGTTAAACTTTATGTCTTAGAAGAGCTAGCAAAAATGTTGTTATTGTTGTAAAAAGTTCTTGCTGAGCAAACCAGCTACCACCAACTCACCTAGTTAATGTAAAAAAAAAAAAACACTAAGCTCTTGGTATAGTATGTTCGCTTTAAAGCTCCAAATTGAGAAATGCTGCCAAAGAGCAACTAAGTCAAGCTTTTAATAAAAATGAGCAGCAACTTAAAGCAAGTTTTTAATTCTCGCTGCATACGCATGTACAGAACCAGAGCACAAGTTTAAAGCTTTTGTTTATTTTTTTTTTAATTTTTTGTTTTTATATTTTTGAGAACAGCCTAACAGCAGCGTTTTGAAGCTTTCAACTCTATGCGTTTGTTCGTATTTCTTAGACTTGATGTTTAAAAAATCAGTTGTTAACTACATTCCAAAACGTTAGCGTGTTAAAACTGAGCGTTAAAATTACTTAAAAAAAAAGAAAAAGTCATAATTTAAACTTTGATTTGCATTTCATTTTCAAATATTTACTCAAGACAACTGCGACCAACGACAAAGTGAAAAAAACAGCAAGTTTTTGTGTGCTTAAGCGACTTGAACAACGAATAAAACTTAAAGATTACTAGACAATTTTTTTAAATATTCAAACATATATATTTTTTTTATAAATATTGGCACAAATTAAAAAAGTTTAAATGATGAGTTTTACACGTCAACTATCCGAAATGAGTGCCAGCGAATTGAATGAGGCCATTGATGACACCAATTTTCCTCAGGCGCACGTCCTCTCACGTGGACGCAACAATAGCATCTGCTCAACAAGTAGCATTTCAGGCACCTCTTCCTTCGCAGATAAAACAACATTAGCACAAACTCAAATTGATGAGAACACTGAAGGAGGTGTTGGTGGTAGTGCGCCTGCAACTGATGCTGTCACTGCTGCTAGTGAGCCATCAACTTTTTTAATGAAGCATCCTAATCGTCCAAAGTTGATACTCAAAACCAATGGCATCATACCTGAATATGATGGTACCAATACTGGACTCGCCACACCAATGACGCCCAGAACCTCAACAACACCAGGTAGTGTAACTGATAACCTTGAACTTTTTGAAAGTCTTAAAGTGGCATGATTTCAAATAATTTTAACATTTTTTAATTTCTTTTTGAACTGGTTTTTTTTTCGTTTTATGAACAGCATTTCAAATTAGCTGCAAATCAATTTATGCTTCAAAACTTTGGCCGTATAATTTTTTAAGAAGTTTTCTTATAAAATTATAAAGATTAGATGAAATTAATTAATTAAACTCAAACCGACTTTATTGCTCAAACGTGTCTGCTTTGAGTTATATAATTAAATGGCTGTTTAAACTTTAATCCTGAAAAAAATGATCGGCCAACAGTTTAATGGTCGCGCAATGTTTAATATATGAGCATCAATAAAGATTTCTGTTCTTATCTTCTCGTGAAATTGACCTACAATCATAAGAAATGGCCTCTCAGTAACGCAAAGAAACGATCTGATTAAGACTTTTTACTTTTATTGCTCAAATAGAAAAGCATCAGACATGACACGCTCAAACGTGCCTGCTTTGAGCAATATAAACAAAAATGGCTATTTAAAATTTAATCCTGATAAAATCTATAGTTTAATGGTGTTGCAATTTTTATATACTATATACTATATGAGCAGCAATAAAGATTTCTCTTCTTATCTTCTCGTGAAATTGACCGACAATTAGAAGAAATGGTCTTAAAAACGCATAGAAACAATGATATGATTAAGACTTTTTACTATTATTGCTCAGATAGGAAATCATCTGGTGTATCAGGAAAGATTATAATCGGTAAAAGCATTGATTAGATTTTATATCGACGTATTAAGCACCTAATATTTTATATGTGCTTGAATTCTCCATGGAAACTTTAATTTTTTCTGATGTATTTCTGTACTCAAACTATCAGAAACTTCAAATTTTAAATTGATCAACCTTCCATAATATAAGTGTCATTATTATAAAAGCCTGTATTTTCTTATTTTCTTTACCTTCATTAAAAATGCATAAATCGTTTGAAATTATCACCACTTATATATCTCTTTAAATCAACAATAACGCTAAACATGGCTTTATTATTGAACTATACAATGGATATATGAAATATTCATTATCATATTTAAGTAGTAGATACATTTTCAACAAATGAAGACAAGCCCCCAAAATTTGACTTTAAAATTTCATCCTCTCGCTTTTTAAAAATAAAGAATAGTCACTTTTTAGACAAATGTATACCATATACATTTGTTAATGGAAAAAAATAATAATTTCGCGAAAAAGTAATAATTTTATTTTTGACTAGCTGAATACCCGGTGTGTGGCGGTTGTGGCGGCCGTGGCGTAGTGGGTAGAGTGTGTGACTCTTACGCCACACACTCTAGGTTCGAACCCGCCATCCGACACAGAAAGTTTTTTCAATTGAATTAATTTTTCTGTTCGGCCGTCACCTCTCTGCAGACAATGGCAAACCTCAGAGAGTAAAAACTGCCATGAAAAGCTTCTTGAGAACATAAGCCGTTCGGAGTCGGCGTAATACATGTAGGTCCAGTTCTCGATCATTTGTGTGCAAACATTTCACATCACACACAACACAATTGATCATTAGAGAAGCTCGGTCAAAGTCCTTTCAAGGGCTGAAATGGCCATTTCGTTTTTTTTTTTTTTTTTTTTGAATACCCGGTGTTACTAGGGAATTGATATAAATACTTTTTGAATGCATTCGTCGATTTAAAAAAAATGTTCACTAACTTTAGAAGGAGTGTTGTGCGCATCTTTCAAACCGGAAACTTCTGCGGATTGTGCAAAAATTGTAGTTTTAACATCTGAAGATTATGAGAAAAAGTTAGGAAAACCGCGATTTGTTTGTGTTTGCCGATAGCTTACAAAAGTATATTTTCAATTTTAATATTTTATTCGATAAATTAGATATTTTAAAAAAATTTCGTAAAAATCAGACCAAAAACTAATAAATTTTAATATAAATGAAAAACAAATAAAAAGTACAAAAAAATACAAATAAAAAAGTATGTAAATTTTCTCAAACATGCATTGCTCTCTTTTGACCTCGTGCCGTAATGCTGCTGTAGTGGTAAATGTGTTCAGACTACTAAACTTGTGAACGGGAGAAAATGTTTTATTATTGTTGACTTAAGCTTTGTGTGCTGTTTTTCAGGTTTCACAATATTTATAATTCACGGATACTTTCTTGAAGGAATCGAAATATATAAAAAAAAAATTAGGCATTGGGGGGACTGCCAACCGAAGTGAAAACTTAAAGCTATAGCTGATATGAATTTCCGAAGTAGCTAGAGTCGGCAAATCAGGCGCATTCTACTTTTTGAAATCTTTTTATCAATTTATGCTTTATTGAATGTATAAACTGCTATTTTTAAATTTTTATATATACTCATCGAAAAAGAAACTCACGCACATTCATGGGTTTCAATTACATATTCAAAAGCCCACGAAATAATTTCTTCGAAAGTTGTGTTATGGCAACCCTGTTTTTAATGCACTCATTATTTTACCGTTATTCGTGAAAAATTTTAAAGCGACACGTGTTTCTATCGGCAGCTTTAATCACTTTATTTCAGTGAGCTTTGAAAACAAGTGTAATTTACGATGACTTTGTCTATTGAAAAGAAAGCTGAAATCATTGCTTTGCTTAACCCTCATCGGTCCCCGAGGAAATGCATCGAATTGGTCCCATTGTATCAATTTGATACACATTAAAAAAAAAGTTAAGAAAATCGCTTTAGAAATTAAAACAACTGATTGTTTTATATTTTTGTAGTTCTGTTTTATTGTTTTCATAAATTTAAATTTAGAAAATACATTTATAAGTAATGAAAACTTGAAAGAGAAAAATGTAAAAAATGCTTCTATTTGTGGCTATGTGCCTTTATTAGCGCATTTTTCGCAAATATCATAATGATGATCATTACAAACTTAATTCTTACAATTATCACAACGATTTGAATACAAATTTTTATTGTTTTTATATGTGCATATGTAGCAACGGCCGCGTTTCGTAGTTTTTGCAAATGGGTAATCACCGGTAGTGCTTCAATATTGAGCCTTCGAGGCTGAGATTCCGCTTTTCTATAAGTTTTTGCACAAGAGCCATTCCAAGCTCCTCAATAAATATTTGACGACGTATATTTTTATTCATTTTGTTGTTTTTCCAAGCCGGAAATAGCGAAATATACGTTATATATGCATTCAATGCACTCACGTCCAACATGTTGCAAAATACTGCCATTGGCCACCGATTCATCTTCCTTTTGCAGGTGTAGGTAGCCACCATCTGGTCCATAGTGTCCACGCCACTCTTGGTTTTTTTATAATACTGAATTAGATTCGGTTTCTTCTCAGCATTTTCACTTATAACGACGGCATTGTGCCATGTACTGAGCAGTGTAACATATCTATAACGCCGAGGCACATACGACAGTAAAATGGCTTGTAATTTGTGGTCATATACAATAACGCTCGAATACACAGGTTTTTTCCTCATATCCAATAATACTTGAGGAATTTCGGTCCTATTTTACGGTATAGTGTCCAGAATAGTCATTCGGCGTTTATGTAACTCTTCAGCCAGTTCATAAGATGTGAAGAAGTTGTCGCATGTGATATTCCTCTCCGACAGCCCATTTACCAAAACCAAAACAACACGGCGTCCAATATTGCGCTCTGGAGCGGCGTTGCGATTGCGACCAACATAAATTTGCGTGTTGTAAACATACCAGGTAGCTCAAAATAGTATTTTCTATCGGTCGCAGAAACAAATCAAATGCAGACAAAACATCTACAACATGAGCAGCTGCAACTAGTTTTGGCCCTACAACAACAACAAAAAGAAACAAACACTGAATATGAAGCACAAAACAAGAAGGGCCGGTTTTTTACCAGTTTTTTTTTATTCAACTGGAAAGACAAAAATTGTATCAAATTGATACGAGGGACCGATGAGGGTTAAAGTGGGAACCAGAATGGTGTAGCTTGTAGTACGTCAAAAGTTAAAATATGCTGAATGCACGGAATCGCACAAAATGCGTAGTACGTCTGAGTCTCCTAGTTGTAGTTTTAGCGCAAGTTAAGCTAACTTTAACTTTTGAGTACTGCGCTGCTCTGAAAATTGTATTAATGATGTTTTTTTTAGGATTGAGTATATCAAATCGATGCTGCAAACGTTGTCGGTACCGAAATAAGTGTTCGAAATTAACAATAGGTATTTGTAAAATCGAAAAAATTGATAAATAAGTGTTCTCTAAAGCGCTCATGCCATTGTGGACATATTTTTTGGCGTAGCGTCGTGCTACACACTGAACAGCTGATGAGGTTACTACATGTAATCGCTACAACTACATTGCATTCTGTTCCACGCTTAAAAATAACGTGTCTAAGCGGCAAAATTTCAACAACAATGGGAATTAGTGACTGGAGTGTACGTAATGTGATTATAAATTATTCGATATTTAAGACATTAAACCGAAAAATGGGCAGTGGGCTCCCAAACGCCACGAATGTGAAATTCTGGAAGCGTGCCGGCCGTGGCATAGTGGGAAGAGTGTGTGGCTCATACGCCAGAGAACCCTGGTTCGAAATAGATAAATTATAGATAAATTCGACCAAATGTGTATTAATTCATCAACGGCACGATCAATCGAAGCATTCACAACAGTTTTTTTCACAAAATGTAAATGTAATAGCCGGCTCAGCACTTCCTCGTAAGTTAGCAATGATATTTTAGAAAAATAACACCGAGTTCTTTCTGCAATCAGAGTTGAAAATTGAAAAAATGTTTAAAATTTTTAATTATTTAATTTTATTTTAAAATTTATCGAAAAATTACCATATTTTGCATTACCAAAATTGACCATATTTTGCTTAAATATTGTTTGATTTGCAAAATTTTTTCTTTAAATATTATTTACATTAAACAGGCTTCACAACTAAAATGTTTAATTTTGAGAAGAACATCATTATCTACCAGATTGAGAGATTCGAAATAATAACTGAGTGGAAAACATCATCGATATTCGCGTTTATTTGCTCCTGGTGACCGCAAATTTAATTTTATGCCAAATCTGAGTACGGAATCGGATTAAGCGACCAATTTTACATAGGAATAGAACTTTTTTGTAATTTTCGTGTAGCTTTAATGTCACTACGAAAATTAATAAATTCACATTAACCCTGAGGGCCCGAAAAACACGTTTTTAACTGTAGCTCATCCAGTTTATCAAAATTTTGGTCTTTTTTTGGCGTTTTACTATTTTTATGCAAGCACCTTTCATATGAGGGGGGGGGGGGGGAAGGTGAATCAGAAACACTTTAGTAAAATCCATATAAATGTGAATGTATCTAATAAGCAGTTCGGAGTCGGCATTAAACATGTAGGTCCAGTTCTCGATAATTTGTGTTTAAACATTTTACAACACAAATGATCATAAGAAGCTCGGTCAAAGTCCTTTCAAGGGCTGAAATGGTTTTCGGTTCGGCGGTGTGTGTGGAAGCATAAATGCAACATTTCACGAAGCAACCGAAGTAAAAATTAGTGACCGTTCCATGCAAAATATTTTGAATAATATGAGAATACGAGCACGTCGCCCCGCTAAAAAGTCATTGCTCAATTCAAGAATGAGGAAAACGCGCCTAAAGTGAGCAAAAACATACAAAACGTGGTCATATTCGCAATAGGAAAATGTAATATTTTCCGACGAATCTAAACTTAATTTATTTGAACCTGACGGAAATGCCACAATTTGTCCTAGAAAAGGGGAGCGATTTTTGAATGATTGTGTTTTGCCCACTGTAAAACATTCACCATTTTTAATGTCATTATTCCTACAATTTAGCAACTATCGTAACATACCCAAAATGTATACCTTCAGAATGACTCGGCGCCTTGCCATAGAGCCAAAAAGTATAGAATACACTGAAATATCAACAAAAATTTTAATATTTTTTTAATATTTGATCCATTATAAATATTTTCAGGTAATACAACAAAAAAATTCTTTAGGCATGAGTCTCTTTCGTGGCCAGGTAACAGCCCAGATTATATGGGAAAAAAGATTTAAGATAAACGTCCAACAAGCCTGAAAAACATGGCACAAGTTATAATAGAAGTGTGGTATAACGAAATTAATTAAAATTACCTCAAACGCTTATTTGAATCCATGCCCAAACGAATCAACGACGTAATCAAAAATCGGGCCGGTCCAACGAAGTATTAACGGGTTTAATGACATATAACGACTGTTTAAGAATATTATCTGCTCTACTTTTAAAGACAAGTTTAAAACGTATGTGAAATATGTAAAAATGTATATTTTTGTTAGTTACTTTTCCAAAAATAATTTTGTTCATAAAGCAGTTATTCATCAAATTCACACCATTTCAGACTTTTAGAGTATTCTAATTTAAAGTTAATTTCTTAAATAAAGCTACAAAAAGGAAATCAATAAAGCTTCTTGGCTACCCCAAAAATATCATTTACTTGCAATTGAACAGAACTAAATTTTTCGGGAGAAATGTATATGGTATGTACTGCGTGGGTTTATATATTTGTAACACAATTACTTTGGTTAGGTAATCCGTAATTGGGTCGGTAATCGGTTGGCAATTGCCTCTGTAATTTGTAATCGGTTGGTTATCGCTTTGGTAATTGCTTCGATAATCGAGAATTGTTGGTAATAGTTGTTCGGTAATAGGTTGGTAATCGGTTTTATAATTGGAAATTGGTTCGGTAATCGCTTCGATAATCGGTAATTGGTTGGTAATCGCTTCGATAATCGATTGGTAATCGCTTCGGTAATCGATAATGGGTTGGTAATAGCTTCGGTAATCAATAATTGGTTCGGTAATCGGTGAGTAATTGCTTCGGTAATCGGTTGGTAATCGCTTCAGTAAATGGTTCGGTAATTGCTTGATAATCACTTCAGTAATCAGTAATTGATTCAGTAATCGGTTGGTAATCGATTTGGTAATCGCCTTGGTCGATGCTAGGTAATCCCTAAAAAGGAATGCTGTAAAGCAATAATTTTTGTTACGCTAACAGCGTGATGATATCGCGTATCTATAGTTTTGCTCTCTACCAATAAGTGCTCAACGCGCCTAAAGAAGTTTTCACTTCAAAAACAAACATTCTAAGTATTTCTTAAGAATAAATTAAAACTACCTTAAATCACAAAAAAGATTGTGGAAGAACTTACGGACACAAGTAGCGCAACCAAAGGGGAAGTTTAGGGGTTTAAACCCCCTCTTCCCCCTAAAAATATCGTCTCTTCGCCCTAAAAATATCGTAGTAAAGAGGAATAGGACACAATTAACGTGACTGATACGAAAAGTAATCACAAGTTTTTTATCAAAAGAATGAAAACCCAAAATATAAATTACAAATCTATTGTCGTTGAACCGTAATCTTTTAAACTAACCACGTTTAGAATGCATGTGCTTAAATTTTTTTAATTGTAATTCTGACCACTTGGGGCATTGTTGACAATTCTTCGATTTGAACATGGTGTGAGATACATGGTAGTAGCGTATTTTCTCATTCTATTTGGTAGCGTGTCTCTCTCACAAAAATATCCCTAGATCTGTCAAAAACACGTGATGGTTAATTCTAAGCAAAACCCATTAGCTCAAAATCAAACAAAAAAACCCATCAAAAAATTAACTTTGTAAAATTTGTGTTTTTTGTTACTTTTTAACAATATACTAGTATTTAATATAAAAGTGCATAAGCTATGGAAAACAGCACTGCTATGGCGCCACCCATTGAATGACCAACAAGGGTGAAAGGGCGTTTAGTTCCCTAGATAGAGATGTGGTTGAAGTACTAATACTTTATTATTAAATTAAAACACATCCAATTTGTTGCTTCGAAAAAAAAAAAACGAGAAACGAAAATGGCCATTTCAGCCCTTTAAAGTACTCTGACCGAGCTTCTTATAATCAATTTGTGTTGTGTGTGTTGTGAAATGTTTGAACACAAATGATCGAGAACTGGACCTACATATTTTATGTCAACTCCGAACGGCTTATGTTCTCAAGAAGCAAGGTTGATTTATAAGGTTGTCGCAGGGCTGATCGCACTCTCTTCTCAGTACCTATAATTGTCAAAACCAGCCAATTTTACGAATGACTACGAAAGAAAAACTGATGATAATGGAGAGCACTTGCAGATTTTCTATGAGCTGTCAACTTCGATTTGACAATTATGGGTACTCGCTCTCTCCCTTGCGACAACCTTATAAATCAACCTTGTCAAGAAGCTTTTCATGGCAGTTTTTACTCTCTGAGGTTTGCCATTGTGTGCAGAGAGGTGACCGGCCGAACAGAAAAATTAATTCAATTGAAAAAACTTTCTGTGTCAGGTTGAATTCGATCCAGGTTTATCTAACGTATGGTCCACACACTCTACACTTTCGCCGACTCAAAACTTATTTAAGAAGCACGATGTTGCAAGATAGATTAAAGGATCTCACATTACTAAATCTGTACAGAGATATGACGCCTTCGACTCGAAGGCTTCGAGGGTTTTTATTTTAGATAAACTCGCTGAAAGTAAGCGTAAACTAAATTTGAAAATACAGTTTTGGTTTATTTTGTTAATTTTAATCACAATAATCCTGTAACTAACTTTTTTTCTGTATAATGCAAACAAATGATCACAATTTTTTAAATTTTTAACTATTTTTGAATACAAATAAGACACTTTTTATAAAAACTTATTTTTAGTTATCATAAACTGCATTTCCGTGGTCGTTTCTAGAGCGTGGCTCTATTTTATTCACAATGCAAAAACAAAAATTAGAACTTGCTCTTTTTCTGGCTCTATTTCTGATCTTAAAATGCTGCCAAGCTTAAAGCATTATTTTCAAAACGAACGTAGTTGGCAAATCTGAAGTACTCTTCGGCGAGTTTTCATCTTACTGCTCGCACTCGTATTTTGACACTTCATCGCGAGTGTGCCAAATTGTAATAAAGTTGAACTAAAACTGTTCCACTGAGATTTCAGATTATGTATGTTGTCATTGTGGTGGAATTATTTGTTTGTTTGTTAACTTTGCCATACTTTCATATGCAAATATTACTCCCAAAAATTGAAATTTACTACTGTGAGGTGAAAAAGTTGGATGGTAAGATGTTGCTTACCCTGGCTGATATTTTTACCAGGAACTATTAGTGCAAAAATCGAACTCACTAACCAGTACACAATAGCAGCTACAGTTACGTTTTTTTTATATGTAAGTCCGACACATAAAATTCCCCCAAAAAAAAAATCCTGGTTGCATCCCTGACAGACTCAAAGATTTATACAATATGAGGGGCTGAGAGGGGGTAGGCGGGTGCTCGAAGTAGAGAATTTTAAATAGAAAATGAGTTTTATTAAAGTAGATAGTACAGAAACAATTAATTTTTTTGTAAAACTGAACTAACTTTTGCTAATAAAGGTAATGTCAAATGAAAGGGAGTCAAAACTGCTATTTTGAATTTAAATTATTTTTGTAACAAAAACAGCTTATGCACCAATTTTTGAGAAAACATTAGATATTATGTGCTCGCATTTTTTAAAAAAAAAAATTCAAAAATATAAATGCAACCTAACAGTATTGCTATTATTATTTTAAAGTACTTTTATTGACATTTCAGAGAAAAATCAATTGAATTAAATACATTTAAAAACAGCACAGTAACTTGCATCGAAAGTCAAAACTTTCAACTCCTGACAGTTTTTTCTTGTTTCAAGTAACAATAAGCTAATGTAAAAATTTCTAAATTAATTATTTTAAAAAATTACGTGTATTTAAAGATAGTATACATTTATAGTTAAGATAGTTTATAGAAAGTATACAAAAAGTTTTGAAAATTTGCTTGGCGGGTAACGCGAACAAGATGAGCTACTGGATGAGCATGTCTGTTCTAGTGTTTTGATTTAGGGCTACACGTCAGCATGAGGAGTTGGTAATTTATGGATGGCCGATGGTATCATTAACGCTTTTCAGTACAAGGGCATACTGAACACAGTTTTAAACGTGCACCCTTTAAACTGCAGGAAGTGAGTATAAACATCAGCAGGATGGTGCCTTATGTCAATCACTATATCAAATCACTTAAGTCTTTTCTTATTGCCTTAAATTACGTTTAAGCTCTACGAATGATAGTAAAACGGAATTATTAGACTGGCTCGATTGCCGAATTATCACGAGTTTTTTTTTTGTGTGTTTGTTTTTGTTGGTAACGAGAAATTAGTTCTAAAAAAAGCTTTGCATTTTAAACGTCTCATCTTAATAGTAAAAACATCGTTTTCAGCATATCAAAACATCAAGTTTTTTTAGCAATCAAATCAAATAAATTAAACTGATGCGTGCAAGGGTCAAAAGTTCGCAGTAGTAATTATATTTTTATTTTTTCAAACGATTTCAAGAGATACATTTTTGTTTGTTGAACGTTTTTATTTAAAGCCATAGAGAGAGGTGTTGTGTTCACAGAGCTATAGTAAAATTTTATAAGAACTGCTACTTTTGTAGAATATTTTAATCCTCTAGAGCCCTTCATATGGGTCTTTTAAACTTTTTCTAAAAAAGTTCAAAAAAGTAGGCCGAAGTGGGGTAATGTGTAACACGTTTTTATTTGCTCCAATAAAAATATTAATAAATTGAAATAAATTAGTTTAAAGGCCTATCCCTTGCAGAAAGACCAATTCGAAGTGAGTTCTTGGCTGTTGAATATTTTGAGAATGGTAAATTTGGTTTTTTAATTAAAACCATGAATACAAATCGGTGGGGTGATGTGTAACACCAACCAAATGTTGGTTTAAGGACCAGTAACTTTAATTTTTTATTTTTATTTTGACTTTTTATGTATATATCTCGTAAATCTATCTGATTATCAATGCACACACACTCATACGTTGAAATTTTAAAAACTGATCCTTAACTTCAATAGAATATATGAATGGCTTTATTAATTGCAAAAAAAAAAATACACTTCATATGTAAAATGATTATTCGTTGGAAATATCTATATCGGAGTGGAAATTCTCACAAATAAAACAGCTCACAAAAAATAAAAAAGGCGCTTGCATTTGTTGCATTTGAGTAAATTTTTGTGATTTAAATGTTTTGGCAAAAAATCGCAACAAATCCTGCAAAAATCTCGATTTTCTTCAGATGACGATGAAGAGAACCAGTTTTTGCCACCTCCTGCAACTATAAACGTTTCTGTGGCGTTGTTAGAACACAGCTCTTTTCGTTGACTTCCTACCACGATTGGATTTTGGTTTGGGCTGGATAGAATGAACTGAGCCAATCTCTTTTAATGTCGTTGATGTAATTGAATTTCAGAGTTTGACGTTGTTGCCTCTTTAATGGCAATTATAATGTGTAAGATGTGTTACACATCATCCCACCTTGAGTGTTACACATCATCCCAATGTAAGACTCTTTTCTCTTTCATTGATGGAATTTTACCACAACGTGAAAAAATGTAAAATCTTTTATTTTATATTAAATTTATATTAAAAGATATTAAACAATACCACATTTTATATCTACTCGTTTTTAAAATCTGAAGAAAATTTTATTTGAAACGATATTTTTTGTAAATTTAAAAACTTTTTAACAAAAATTTTTCACGCTTTTTAAGAACTGCAATGAAATGTGTGTCTGCCTGCTTTTAACACTTACGAAAAACTAGATGCTGTCAAAAGAAACATATCGCAGTTGTTCATTCACTCATATATTAACATAAGGTGCAAAAAATTGCAGTGTTACACATCATCCCATGATACACATTACCCCACCTCACCCTAAATATCTTATTATATGTGTATTAAATTTATTTAGATATGTCTTAAATCTATTTCTCAATTTATTTTAAAAACGTAAAGCTTAATTTTTGTTTAAGCCCCACCGTCGCGACATTTAACAATTATTCAACAAATTTTATCAAATTCTAAGTTATTATTAATAGCAAAATCACACAAAAAATCTGATATATTACCGTTTACTATTTGTGTAGCTATATTTCAGAACTGCATTAATAATTTTATTGCAAAATTCACATAGCACATTTTTATGTTTAAATTAAAATTAAATTAAATTGTTTTATATATTAAGGGGAAGCACAGCTATAAGCAGATTAGGCTTAGAAACAAAGGGTTCATTGCACTGATTTTATTTACATACATTTTGCAAAAGATTTAATTTACTACAATGTATGAAATTGTTTTTGAATTGATAATCAGTTTATTATTTAAATAAATTCTCTTTATATTGTTTATGATGATGTAAATGTATATGAAATTGTTCAGCAACATGAATCAGAACAAAGCCTTCGCAGTAGCCTTTCTATACATTACCAGTCCATTTTACACAGTCGATCACAATGTACAATACTTCTGGGTAAACCTTTTGTAAGAACTTTTACCAAAAAATATGCGAACACTTAATTTTTGACAATCACTATGCTCACAAAAATTCTCTTGGCATATTATAAACAAAAATCTTAATACATAAAAGGCAAGTACGCTGTTCCGCACCTATTGTCGCTCAAACTGTTATTATTTTTTCCCAATATTACTGTGCTTTTCCAACATATACTGTCCTGAAAAATGTTCAGCCTGAAAGTATGCACAGAAAATATGTATGTTTTTATCAGATCAGCATGCTTGCCTTTTATGTATGCGCAAACTTTCAGACTCAACATTTTTCAGGACAGCATATGTTGTAAAAGCACTGTAATAATGAGAAAAAATAATAACAGTTTAAGCGACATTAGGTGCGGAGCAGCGTACTTACCTTTTATGTATTAAGATTTTTGCACAAAAATTTTGTTTATAATAAGGTATAAACTAAAGGTTTATAATAAGGTGCTGAGCTATAAATCCAATAAAATACTTTGTCATATTTTTTACTCTAAATGCTTCCAACCCGTCTTAGGACGGGCTTTTATACTAGTAAGGTATAAAACAGCAAGTATTAAGGATTAATGTTAAAAAACTTTGTTACAATGTGTAAAACAAATAAAATTTTTCCTATATTTTGGCCTTGAAGAACCCAAAAGCTAGTTTCTATTGTTCGGTATGTTCAATAAACTTGGAATTTCGAAGCAATATTGTTGGTAAAAATTAGACACGATAAAGCAAGTTCTGACAACTAGTGGATAGCAGACTATGAAAAAACGCAGCCAAATGCAAATTTTTCGATATTAGGACATGATGGGGCCCAAGACCATTTTTCTTTTTTTTTATGTTTGGTATGTTCACAAAAGTCAAGACCTAAGTCAATGTAAGCAACTATTCCACAGAAATCTTGCCGAAAAAACCAACCACATACAAGTTACAAGCCATAAAATTGGAGATAAAACCTGCAAAAGCTGCCCTTGAAGGCGAAATTAAAAAAAGGAAGAATTTCATATGAAGGCGTATAGAAAACTTAAAAAACTAATAATGCAGTTCGATTCTCCATACCCGAAATAGGATCAAACAGTTATCTCCGATAATGTCTATTTTTCGGATTATCATTGTGAAATTGGCCTTCCAGAAACCATTAGAAAACTTCAAAGCCAATGTTAATTTCAGAAACATTGCTTTTTACTCTTGATTATCGAGATTTTATTCGTCTTCTCAATGTTTTAAAATGGATTCTCTCCATTGTGCTCTTATAATTAAAAACTGTTTTTCAACTATGCATCAGCCTTAATTGATTTCTATTTTTCTTTTTTTTTTAAATCAGAATTAGATGTCATTAACCTGTAATTATTTTTTATTGTATTTGAGGCTCCACGCTTTATTCATATTAGCATTTTCTAGTTTAGAATTAATCTCAACTGTATACTCGTACGTCTTGCAATAACAGAGGGCAGTATTTTTTTTTTTTTTTTTTTTATTGTCAGTATATTTAAAATTTGTGTTAAGATTGTATAATGCTACTTTATGTTTGTGTATTATATTGATAAAATTGAAATTGAATTCAATGAAAATAAAATAAAATAAATGAAAAAATAAATAATAAATAATAATTTAATTATGAAATAATGCAGGTAAAGTATTTGACTATATTTATAATAATGCCGCCTTTTCATACCCAAAAAGAGTTTATCTTTCAGTTTCATCAGTAGCCAGTAAGAGATTATTTATCAGCTGCTTCCCAACAAACAAAATGATTCACTAATGTTATCGTTTACGAATCGCATTCTCGTACATTTCATTCATTAGCAATTATTAGTAGCGATTCATTTATAATATCGCGAGCGGGAGAAATTTCTCCTTCGCCAAACGAGCTAACGAGTCGCCAAAACTATAAAAACCAATTCTTTAACGAGTTTCCAAAACTAAAAAATGTAATTCGATAACGAATCATATAAATCATATAAAAAAAAAATAAAAACTTATTTCAATCTTACTTTGAAACCACGTCATCTGAATGCTAGTCCGGCACCAGATGCTGAATATATCTTGCGTAACTTTTTTTTTTTTTTGTTATTTAGGTATTTTTTTAAAGATTTGGCTTTTCAAAAGTTCGAAATCATTTTTTCGAATTTCGGCTTCGTTATGCATTCGTGAAAACCAAAAAAAGCCATTCGTTAACGAGTCGCCAAAACTATGAAAAAGCAATTCGTTAACGAGTCGCCAAAAACTTTAAAAAAAGCAATTCGTTAACGAGTCGCCAAAAACCATAAAAAGCAATCGTTAACGAGTCACCAAAACTATAAAAAGCAATTCGTTGACGAGTCGCCAAAACAACAAAAAGCAATTTGTCAACGAGAACTTATTCATATGAAAGTCTTGAACAAATTATAAGTGGAAATTATTTACATAAAGAATAAGCACGAAATAACATAACAGAAGGAAACATATTTCACAAAATTTTTTTCATATAAATATTTATGAAAATTTATTTTTTTTCACTTAAAATTAAAAAAAAACATAAAATTTAAAAAACAAATATTCGCTTAAATGACGTATTAACAATAGAAAGTTAATAAAAAATACTTTTCTTAAAAAAATTTGTATATTAAAAAGTCGGAAAAAATTGTTTTTTTTTTGGTTTCAAAACATCTTAAATGAAGTTTAGGAAAGTCATGATTTCAAACGGTGCTTTCTTTACGCATCAAGCCAACCTCTGATGATGCCGGTATGAAACTATTCGAAAACTTTAAAAATAACGATTCACAAGCGATTCGTTAACGAATCACCCCTCGCCACAATATTTATTGGGTTATGACACAGACATGGCAGCAGTGGCGGATCTAGCGAAATATTACTCAGCAGAACTTACAAATTTTACAAAATTAAAATTGTACTTACAAAATTAGAAAACACTAAGGGCCGTTTTATTCACGAGGTAAGAGTAAGTCACCTAAGAGCGAGCATATTTTCAATAACAACAACAATCCGTTTCATTCACCTGTGCCTAACTCGGTTAGAGTCGTTCTAAATCAGTTGGAGCTAACTTTTTAGACCTCGCCCTTGCGTAGAGTCAGCTCTGACTTTGGTGGTCGTCATCTAAGTCATATAGAGCCGGAATTTTCTGGCTTCGGCGGTTGTTCTGGCGTTTTCATTTTATTCACTTATGTTTATGTTGCCGGAAAAAGTAGTCACTTTGTTATTTGTTGCTTGGGTATATTTTTTGTGACAGGTAAAATAGATATGTTATATGTGGATATGTGGGACGATTGGTACGATTATGCTGACGAGGAGCACTTTTATTTGGGGAAAAACGACGCCAATATTCAATGTTGACACGCCTTCGAGTCTTAAAAAGTTACGATTTCGTTCAAACAGTTCGAAAGAAAGGAAATTTTACTCTGTTGGCATTTTGATATGTCGTACAAACAGTCGCATAACGTAAGTCTATATAAATTCGTATAAAAAGTGAAAATGTTCCGATATTTGTGTAACGATATTGTAGAGATTTCTTTAAGACCGCTCGAAATAGTTACGAATTAGTTTATTATGGTATGGTGAACTATGGTTTGCTGGGTAGTTTTTGATTTTTGCCTATAATTTTTTGTGAAATGTTCCAAAAGTAAAAATTTCTATCACAAAATTTCACTAATATTAATATTAATTTTATGGGTAACATCAAAAGATTTCTTGCTGTTTATTAAAATCAAAATTGAAATAAACTATGAAAAATAAAAACTTTTTTAATAAGTTCACCGGTTGTAGCTTTATTCACAACTTTTATGAAACATTTCACATATAGTTCATAGGTAACGAAACTCGAGGCATCACGGTAGCAATTAAAGTCAATCTAGAGCAGTATTTTGAATTATTAAATAAGAGCATAACAAGCATAACAGTTAGTTATAACTATAGTGTAACATGTTATGTTTCAATATTTCTCTATTATTTTCCTAATTGAATCTATTATAGACTGAAACTCTTAAATGTATTAAACATAAAATATGCGTTATTTTATTATAACTATTATTATTATTTCACTATTTTAAAAAGTAAAAAACAATTTTATAAGAACTTTTTTTTCTTTTCTCTTTCAGGCCATGAAAATTGTACCTTCCATCATGATTTAGAACTCGATCATAAGCCACCAACACGTGAGGCACTCTTACCCGATATGGCCAGATCGTATCGTCTGCTGCTTAATGGTCTTGGTGAAAATCCAGATCGTCAGGGTCTTCTAAAGACACCAGAGCGTGCTGCCAAAGCTATGTTGTTCTTTACCAAGGGATACGATCAGAATCTTGAAGGTAAGATTCTTGGTTGTTATGATAACAAATCTTAACTTTGTTTTTATCATTTTATTCAAATTTATTTTTAGCAAAAAAATTCTTAATTTTATTTTGATGCTCGTGAAGTTGAACTAAAACGATTAATTCTCAGAATAATTTTAGGTTTGTTTAATTAACTCGCAAATTTGTCGAATACAATTAACAAGAACCCGTTTGTCGGACTCATATTTTATTTGATTTAAAAATAAAAAAATAAAAATACAATAATTTGTGGACAAGCTGGTTTTGTGTACGCAAACAAAGTAGATATTGTACGTCAAAGTGTTTTAGTTGCAACAAACAGATAAATTATAATATATTATTATGCAAAAAGGTTTATTCACCCTAACAACTGTAGGGTTTTTTTTTAACAGACTCACGACACATTTCACAAATTTTTTAATAGTATTGGAAAAAATTATAGGGACAAGCTCATCAAATTATTTAAGATTGCATAATTTTTTACGCTACCATCCCCTTTTAATGATATCGACTGTGAAGTTCTGTAAATGATCTAAGAATATTGTTTGTAATGCTTTCAAGTCATTTCCAAAAAAGAGAGAGAGTAGAGGTAGAGGTTGAAGTTGCTGGTGCATCAATAAAAAAAATCCCCATTTCTTTCATCATAATGTTGAATTTAAAAAACGTTATCGTATAAATTGAACTTTAAGTCTATTTAATCTATTATAAGATCATCTTTATTGTTTTCTTGCCTGTTTGATAGTTTTATGTAAATGTTTCTTCTACATCTACACTTCTTGTTCATGTTTAAACAACTTTATGAATTCTTAAGTGTTTTGTACATGAAACTAATTTTTCAAATCTTATCTTTAACCTTATTCGATGGTAAATACTAGCGAAAAATAAAAAAAAAAGTCGTAGAAACTATGTGAAAATAATTTGTGGCGTCACACGGTGCATTGAATGGGGACATAAATACAAAATTAAAAATATGGAAATTTAAAAAAAATAGGAATGTAAAATAAAAGTAAATAATTTAATTGGCACAAATCATTCTTTTGAATTGTTAAAAGCTTCATAATTTAAGAAATGTGAGATTTTTAAACTTACCTTTTTAATTGAAGAATATTAAGTATTTTCCAGGGACATAACTGTTATGCAACTTTTTTGGAGTTGGTTAAAAGTAATGATTAAAAATGATTAAAATCGGTTAAAATGCATATAAGTTAATAAATAACTTTTTTTTGTGGAATACATTTGGCCTGTGCGAGTTGCTTTGAGTTCGAGTCGAGTCGAGTAGTGCAATTCGACTCGATTTTCTATTCGAATAATTCGGTTTTTCAAATAACTCGAAATTCGAGTAACTCGAGGAATTATCGATTAACTCGAGGAACCATCGAGTAGCTCGAATTTTTTTTTTTTATTTTTACTCTTAATAATACATACCCAGTAGAAATTAATGTTTAATGAAACTAAGGGATATAAATAATGGAACATCAAAGACATAAATAATTTCAACTTTTTAGGTTTTTACTTTTTTGCGATCTCATTTTGTAGATAGACATACTTTTCGATTTAATCCCCAAATAAACTTTAATTTTTAGGCCACTTTATGCAAATTACGAGTACACTTAAAGCTGTTCCGAGTACAAAGGAAAAAATTCTAAAAATTTGTATTTCCATTCAATCAAAGTTACTCGACTAGCTTCCAGTTACTCGAAAACTCGAGTTTCGAGCAGAGTTACTCGAAAATTCGAGTACTCGCACAGGCCTAGAATACATTTTAAGTTTGACTAATAACAGTCTGAAATTTAATTTTATTGGTTATTATTGTAAAAAAGTTGACATTTTGTTTTGGGATACGTGAGCTGGCAGAATTAGAGGATCGCTGGTTTAGAATTTGAACATTTTTTGACACTAGGGTGTACCCTGAAAATGTTTTTGTTTACTTCATTTTACACATGACAGTATTAGGCGGTCGCTGATTTCGAATTTGATGTTAGAATTTTATAAATTTTTTGGCACACTAGGGTTGACCCTGAAAATATTGTTTTGTTTTACACATTTTGTACATGCGGTGACAGAATTAGAGAGTCGCTAATTTTAAATTTGATGTTAAAATTTCAAAAACTTTTTGACACTAGGGTGGACCCCGAAAATGTTTTGTTTTTTAAGCATTTTAAGCATTGGCTGGCAGAATTAGAGGGTCGCTGATTTAGAATCTGATGTTGGAATTTTAAAAATTTTATGTGACACAAGGGTGGACCCTGAAAATGTTTTTCCGCTTACACACTTTGTGCATGCGATGGTATTTTCGATCCCTGGTATAAGGTATGTTTCATATATATATAACACCCCTTCGAAATTTTAAATATTTTTGTAACGGCCAGTTTAAATAATAGATAAAGTTTTTCGAATTTGGTCATCTATGCACAACAAGACTAGTGAGCAAAAGTGAAGTCTTTTCTAATAACAGTACATGGTTTATTGATTAATATCACTTTTGATGCTGTTTCATATTTATAATTATATATAATTTGAAAAAAATATGGGTATGACAGAGATGTTTTAAAATTTTTTTTTTAACTTTAATATCGTTTAAACTTTTTCAACTTTAAACATGGACACTGTTGTGAAATTTAATGTAGAATCCAAAATCACTGTTACGCTCCTTAAAAAATTCTGTTAAATTCATTTTTTTAAGTTTTTGCAGAAGTAGATAAAATTTTTGTCTTGAGTGTTATACCCCTTAAAAGTGTTTAAGTCTATGCGGATTACGCCCACCACGATTGATTATCTCTCCAAATCCACCATTATCCATATCTACCAAAAAAAGAAAAGAGAGAGATGAAAAAAAACCGCTGTTAGAATAAGTTAATCAGCTTGTATTAAGCCTAATGAAATAAATAAATCTGCGACCTAAAACTAACTAATGTTCATTAATAATAAAGAGAAATTCATTTATTTTTTTCGTGTGCTCTTCTATCTTGTGCGTCGTAAGCAGTATACCTACTCCCATTGCCGCTTACTGTGTAACGTAGATGTCATCAGTGTTTGAGCAGCCATGCCTGAACAAATTTAATAAAGAATTGTATATGGGCGTTGGAGACGTAACCATAAACAAGATGACACACATAATTCTAGGTCAAGCCCTATAACATCGGAACACTTAATCGAAAAAGTCCCTAAAGTTCGTAAAAAAATGTATCATAGTATACTTTAATCTGATTAAAACTGAACTTATTTGCATATTTTTTTTTTAAATCAATAAATAGTACTTTAATACAGTTGAATTTTTATTTATTTAAATATGTAATGAAACTCTACCTTTCTTATACAAATAACATTTGTTCAAAGGATTTCGAAAATATAATTTTACTTTAACACTAACTACATTGCATATATAAATAACTCAACTTTTGTACTAACACTGTAAACGTTATTTCGACTTGAGCTCGCCTCTATCTATTCTGTTACCATATAAAGACACAATCGACGCCAAAAATAACATCATCCTTCAAACTTGAAAAAAAAATATGCAACTCCATATTTTAGCTGAATAAGTGTAAGCATGTTTTTAAAATTTCAATGTGTTTTAGATTTTAAGTTGAGATAAATTATTTCTGCTTTCATCTATGCTACATATATGCTTAAGTGCTTGTTAGATACATACAAATATACATACGTTATCTAAAAATGCCCAAGTTTTTGACAACTTTATGACATTGAGTGGTCATTGCAATTAAATTTTGAAAATGGTTGCGTAAAATTCCAACCGCATTCAAAAGCAGACAAACATTTTTGCAATAATCTTTAAAACTTACACAAAACAGTAAATTAAATCATCATAAATTCATTTCTAAACCAAATTAAATAAAATGTAACAAATTTTTTTTTGTTATTACTGGTTACTTTAAGCCAAACATTTCAAGGCGGTTCACTTTACATTCTAATCGAAGCAAAGAACTTTAAATAAATTTCAAACGCAGCATGTAATTGAAAACGGTTAATTATTTTTATTTTTTTTTTTTTCTGTTTTGTTTTGATTAAATGTTGTCTTACAGGTTTTTTTAATTGACATTGAGAGATATATTTTGCATATTTTTCATTGGTAGTGGAGATCATAAAAAAAAGAAACCGGCTCGTATTGAAATTTTAAATTGAATCCATTGACTCAAAAATTTAATCTAGTTTGCAAATAGCACAGCACTATCTCGAAATAAAAATATATAGAAAATTAAATAGCTCGTTAAACAATAAAATCAAAAAAAAAATTCTTCTTCAACTTTAATATATATGAATATGAATATGAATATGAATATGAATATGAATATGAATATGAATATGAATATGAATATGAATATGAATATGAATATGAATATGAATATGAATATGAATATGAATATGAATATGAATATGAATATGAATATGAATATGAATATGAATATGAATATGAATATGAATATGAATATGAATATGAATATGAATATGAATATGAATATGAATATGAATATGAATATGAATATGAATATGAATATGAATATGAATATGAATATGAATATGAATATGAATATGAATATATGAACATGAATAAAAAAAAACAAAAAAAAAAAAATTAAATGGCCATTTCAGCCCTTAAAAGGACTGTGACCGAGCTTCTTATGATCAATTGTGTTGTGTGTGTGTTGTGAAATGTTTGAACACAAATGATCGAGAACTGGACCTACATGTTTTATGCCGACTCCAAACGGCTTTTGTTCTCAGGAAGCTTTTCATGGCAGTTTTTACTCTCTGAGGCTTGCCATTGTCTGCAGATAGGTGACGGCCGAACAGAAAAATTAATTCAATTGAAAAAACTTTCTGATTCAGATGTGTGATTCGAACCTGGGTTCTCTGGCGTATGAGCCACGCACTCTACCCACAACGCCACGGCCGCCATATGAACATGAATATAAATATGAATAGAATAGAATATAGTGATGGAGATAGAGATAGAGATAGAGATAGAGATAGAGATAGAGATAGAGATAGAGATAGAGATAGAGATAGAGATAGAGATAGAGATAGAGATAGAGATAGAGATAGAGATAGAGATAGAGATAGAGATAGAGATAGAGATAGAGATAGAGATAGAGATAGAGATAGAGATAGAGATAGAGATAGAGATAGAGATAGAGATAGAGATAGAGATAGAGATAGAGATAGAGATAGAGATAGAGATAGAGATAGAGATAGAGATAGAGATAGAGATAGAGATAGAGATAGAGATAGAGATAGAGATAGAGATAGAGATAGAGATAGAGATAGAGATAGAGATAGAGATAGAGATAGAGATAGAGATAGAGATAGAGATAGAGATAGAGATAGAGATAGAGATAAAGATAGAGATAGAGATAGAGATGTAGAGATATAGAGATATAGATATATAGAGATATAGAGATATAGAGATATAGAGATATAGACATATAGAGATATAGAGATATAGAGATATAGAGATATAGAGATATAGAGGCATAGAGATATAGAGATATAGAGATATAGAGATATAGAGATATAGAGATATAGAGATATAGAGATATAGAGATAGAGATAGAGATAGAGAACGAATAGAAATACTACGGTGGGCAAAAAAATACCGAAAAATTTGAATTAAAATTTTTTATTTTCAAGGTGGCACTACTGTCATAGACATCTGTGCCAAAAAAAAACGTCAAAATATTAATTAGTGTTTAAGTTACACTTGCTTTTGCAAATAGCTAAAAGTGAATTTTTTTGACACAACGCAGCTTCATTAAAATTTGTGTGTGAAATGATATTTCTGTTGCCGAAACGTTGAAAATGTTACAGAAGGCGAGTTCGGTGAGCAAACTCTATCGAAAACAAGAGTTTATGAGTGGTACAAAATGTTCAAAGAGGGTTAAGAAAGCGTTGAAGGCGATTTACGGCCAGTTGCGGGATTCCCAAACGCCTTAACGACGATTGTCGTTGTAGTTAACTAGCGAAAACTGTAATTTACTATGAAACTGTGCATGCACAATGACCGATAACGACAACTATGATTATCGTTAACTTTTTGGTAATCCAGCTACAGGACGACTGATGAGCTACACGTCAACAAAATCAAAAAATTTGTGCTCCAAAACCGTCGATTGGCAGTGCGAGACCTTACTGGCCTTGTTAGAATATCAGAAGGATCAGTGAAAACTATTTTGAGTGGCCGTTTGTGCCTCAGAAAAGTGGAATCTCGATTGGTGCCAAAAACGCTCAATTTCATGGAAAAACAGCGCCGCGTTGATGTGTGCCAAACAATGCTTTCTGATTATCAAGACAAAATGAAACGCATCATAATTGGAGATGAGACTTGGGCGTACGCTTACGACCCGGAAACAACCAATCAATCGGGTGAATACCTTGCCAAAGATGAGCCGAGGCCGAGAAAACCACGTCAAAGCAAGTAAAAATCAAGGCCATGTTGACACTTTTCTTCGATTATCGTTGTGTGGTGCATTACGAATTCCTTCCAACCGGCCAAACTGTCAACAAAGATTACTACTTAGGTGTCAAGCGTCGTTTGCCTATTGGTGTGCGTCAAAAAAAATCAGATTTGTGGAGAGACAATTCTTGGTTTTTGCATCACTATAAAACACCATCTCACACAGCACTCGTAATTCGTGATCATTTCGCCAAAAACTCAACCCATATCGTTCCACAAGCACCGTATTCGCCTGACTTAAAACCATGTGACTTCTGGCTATTCGCTGAACTCAAGAGACCGCTCCGTGGACACCGTTTTGAGTTGATAGAAGAGGTAGAAACTGAAACGAAGAAGGAATTGAAGGCTATAACTTTGGAAAAAACGAAATTGGAAAAAACGTTGGCACAACTGAAATGCATCCGGGAGAGATACTTTAAGGGAGATGAAATGAATTTAGAAGAAAAAATAAAGATTTTTTGATTTATAAACAAATGCCCGATATTTTTTGCCCACAGTAGTAGAATAGAGATAGAAAAATAAATAGTGAAAGCGCAATTTTTGGCACCATATTTAGAAAAAACGTAGATTTCTATATGCAAAATTAAGTACGGCATTTTTTAACTACTAATTTCGTATATTTGTAATTAAAAAAAATAAGAAATTAAAATGCGTTTTTAAGCTTAATGCCAAGAATATTTATAAAGCAACAGAATTTTAATTGGTTTAACACTTAAGTTTTCTTTTACAAAAAAAATGTCGTCAGCAAAGAAATAATTTTTCATCCTTATTTAAATCATTTTATCCATGTCGTCCTGTAAATAAATCAAATCAGTTAAAGTCACGTTGTTCCATGGCTTGTTACTCAAGCACGTTTCTATAGCATAGAATTAGATGAGATGAGCAAAAACAAGCAGTAAAAGCTTTTTTCATCTCTTTTTGCTTTAATGCTTATCACAGATTGAATAAGATTCACACTTAATTTTATTTATTATACTTGAATATTCTATAAATTCAACCTACCGACCTGCTTTCTATGCACAACCACTTGTTACTTTCCTCCTTACTAAGAAAATCAATGAAATTCAGACAGAAAGCGTATAAATTTATGCGTATTTCAAATTCATCTTCAACTGGCTTTATAGTATATTCTTTTATGAAGTTTTTTTTACTGCTGAATGATGCTGATGCCTTTGTTACAACCTCCCACGTACACCTTTCGTAAGCCACCCCTAATAGTTCTCTTTAAATGTTTCCATTTTCTTTATAACTAAGGACCGTTGTTCACGTTTAATGTGGGTGTTTTACGTCACTTGCCACTCTTAAACTTGAGTAGATGTACTTGACTCTTTGTTGTTCCAAAGCTTCTGACTTTGGCATTGTAAATTCTTGAATGAATTGTGATTTTTTTTTGCCTTTTTTTTTTTAATTTGTTTTGAGAAATGTATGTTGTTGAATGTGTTGTGAATATGTTGCAAGGTTTCCCTGTTAAATATTTCGTAGAAAATTCAATTGTGTGGTTCTGGTTCATTATGTTTTACGCAATATTTGTTACACTTCATAAAATATACACTTTATTTTTTCTCTCTCTCAGACATGAGTAGAAATATCCTTAATGGTATTCATTGAAGTTATGATGATTCTGTTGGAAAACTAAACTCACTGTCAAGGACTTTCCTCTGTAGAATAATTGAATTATAATTGATTCTTTGGTGTTACGATATGTTTATTCAATATTATCAGAGGGCTATAATTTTGATAAAGGATAAATTAAGATAAAGCTTAAGATTTTACAGAAATTATTGTGTAACGTCTCTGAGTTAGTGTAAAACAAATTTGTTTTCTTTATACTGGTGGTATATCTTATTTCGATAGAATTTTTAACCATCCTTCGTTTGTGGTTATAGAGTACCTCTGTAGTTTAGACTAAATTACTCTGGGTCCAAAGACTTTGGAGTCAATAGTTCATGGAACTGCCAACCACCCTGTAGGAAAATCAACTAATTTAAAAGTAGTTGATAAAGTAGTTTTTTGTCAACCACAACTAGTTGAAATTCTGACTTTTTCCCATAGAACGAACTAACTTATTTTGTATGGTGATGTCCGCTAAATAAGTCAATTGACTTTCGTCTGCATATATTTTCAACTACTTGTTAAATTAGTTATATTTATATTATTTTTTAATGACTTTAAAACAACCAATTGAAAAGTATTACTGATGGCCTAAAGTTAATAATATTTGATGAAATAACATGGTTAAATATATATAAGCTTGTAATCTAATAAAAATTTGCAATTAAAACTTGTCAAAATCATAGTAGTTGCCGCCTTAATATAATTCAAAGTAGTTCATATACTGGTTTATTTTAAACTAGTTTTTTAATTAGTTGTTTTTAAAAACAAGTTAGTTCGTTCCTATAGGGCAGTACTCCAACAAACACATTCAAGAAGATATGCTAGTGAAATACTCTTACAAAGACCTGTTATTTGCAATACAAGTTTAAAAAACGAAAAATAAGCAGTTAGGACACCCAGATAAGCAAACACATACTGGATATCACTTCCACAAACACGAAGCATGACCCTGTGCCCTATTATGTAAAAGCAGCATGCAGTAAGTATTCCATACTGCTCTTAATAGTACTAATTCGGCCAGCAGTAGTTGACGTATCTTCATTAGACATCTACTGGTGAAGACGAGATCTCTTCCAAGAGATATACCAACCCGGCCGTACGAAGCGCGACTCCCACCGATCACTCTAGACCAGTGATGCACAGCGGTGGCAGAGCTTCCAATACGAGAGCAACATTTTTTGTCTTAGTATGTGTGTGCAAGCAGAACATTTAACAAACCCTTTTGCGCTTGAGATGTTTTCTGTTTGAAGTACAAACAAGAACTGATTACCTGCTGGCGTCGCAGAACTTCGGTAGTTTCGCACTAACGACTTGTATGTGAAAGCCGAGTGGCTCCAAAAGGCTCCCGTGTGCATCACTGCTCTAGACCTATGCAAACGATGTACACAAATCAAAACCAGCACGAGACTACGCGAAGGCCCACACATGATAATGACCCTAGGCAATGGTCCCACCAAATCAGGCTTTACAACATCCAAGCAAAGAGACCAAAAGTTCAGGTATGAACTTTCGTAACTGTCCGTGTACAGTTTATGCACAAAAATGCGCATGACTGACATTCCACCAAGTTACTGGGTCAGGTTAAATAAATCCATCACCGAAAACGAGGGGTGCTTAATATCACCAACTCCAATTATTAGTGTTGGAAATTATTTGAAGTTGAATCAGGGATTATATCACCTTGTTCAAGAAGAAAGGTTCATTTATTGAAAAAAAAAATTAAAGTACAAGTTTATTCATCCAAATCAATATTGTCGGCTTCGAAGTAGTCCCCGTCGGCTGCAGCGCACTTATGCCAGCGCTTGATGCAGTTACGGAAACCTTTCTGGATATTGTCGACTTCAAAGTAGTCCCCGTCGGCTGCAGCGCACTTATGCCAGCGCTTGATCGAGTCACGGAAACCTTTCTGGAACACGGTTTTTGGTATGGCCTTCAGAGCGTTCACCGATTTTTCCATGACCTCTTCTTTGCTGGTGAAAAGCTTTCCTCGAAGCGGTTTTTTGACTCGATCGAACAGGAAAAAATCACACGGAGCCAGGTCAGGTGAATTTGCTGGCTGCTGGATGGTTATCGTGTTGTTTTTGGCCAAAAAGTCACGAATATGATGAGCTAAGATAAGATGAGCTAAGATAAGATGAGCTAAGATAAGATGAGCTGATATAAGATGATTGTGCGATGGTGCATTATCCAACTTCGCAGCGACACGTCTCAAGCCCAATTTATTCTTGAAAATGTTCTGAACGGATTCAATGAAATGCCGACGTCCTCTGCTATCTCTCTAATCGTCAATTTGCAATTTTTAAACAACATTTCTTTGATTTTTTCAACGTTTTCTTCGGTAGTCGAACACGATGGCCTTCCGGTACGAGGCTCGTCTTCTACTTCGTTTTGGCCACTCACAAATCGGTTAAACCACTTGTTTGCTTTCTGATATGATAGAGCAGAGTCACCGTAACATTTTACCAACATTTTACGCGTATCGGCGCAGTTGAAACCATTCTTCACACAAAATTTGATACAAACTCGTTGCTCAATTTTTTTTCTTCCATCGTAAAAATCGAAGACACGGAAAATATTATTGTAAACAAAACACTGTCACTTTACCAAATGTCAATGAGAGACGATGAGAGACGAATCGGACAGTTAAGTCCGGTTCACAGTGTGAATGAGCCTTTCTTTTTGAACAAGGTCTCTTTGCCGTGTATAGATAAGGTCTCATCATCGTGACGGGTTTGACTATTCCCGTGCTAAAAAGTTTTTTTGACAATTGCTATTCCATTCACAGACTCGGTAAAAATTACATTACCATTTTCTTTCAATTCCATTTACTTTAGACTCTTACCTAAAAGAAAACTGAAAAATCTCCTTCGACTCCGTCCGACTCTTGAAAATAAATATTTAATTTTTCCGAAGTGTCTAAATAACCTATTTGCTCTTATCTTCTAATTGCTGGTTTTCTTGCTTTGTCAACATATTTGTTACTGTAGGTCTAAGGGAGATACCCCTAGGGTCTAAACGATTTCGACCATTCCCATTACACATCTATTCTTCTGACGAATTTTTGTTAAGTATAGCAAACCTTTGTATATACCTTCCATACAAAATCAAGTAAAAAATTAATATAGGTCCAAGGGAGATACCCCTAGGGTCTAACGGATTTTGACCATTTTCAGTATATATCCGTTAGTCTATTTGACTATCCTTCTGACGAATTTTAGCTAAGATCGACCAACCTTTGCATATACCTCCCATACAAAATCAATTACAAAATTAATATAGGCCCAAAGGAGGTACCCCTTGAGACGGACCGATTTCAACCATTTTTAGAATTTTTCTTCATTGGCTTAAACTAACTCATCATACAAAATTGCATTGTTATAGCAGACCTTTTTCTATTCTTGTCAGACTTTTATATGGGATCAAAGTAATGTGCGCCGGTCTCCAATTCAGTGGCGGCGTTTGGGTGGGGCAGTGTGGGCGGTCCGCCCCCGGGTGTCAAGCACCAAGGGGTGACAATTCTCTCGTGCAGCCCAGTAGCCACATAAGAAATGTGCTAAAATCAAGCCTAAGTCGTTGGTTAATTAAATTTCTAGAATTGAGCTCTATATAGCTTAAAATCATCCTAAAATATTCTATTCACGTTCGCATTCTATGCCAAAAGCTGGGTCAAATTGTGCTTAATGAGTGTAATTTGTGTAATTTTGCAATTGTTTATAAAAATATACAATATAATTGTAACAAAACAAAAACAATGTTGCGCAACAACAATACTTCTTTTCCTCAGTTTTTTTCATCGTTGGTTTTGTTGCACGTGCCGTTCTGGTTTTGTTAATAATATTGTTTCTTTTTTACGCGGCTATTGTTCTTGTAATTTTTTTTTTTTTTTAATGCATATTTTCTTTTTTTTATAAAAATGAAAGAGGATTTTTTTATAAAGAATTAATATTTTATTCAATTAACCCTGGATGGTTATACGTCGTCGAATCGACGAAGCAATAGTATTATATTTTTTGTATTGTTGTTGTATCTAATCGTCGCACGTTTCCGTTTTTTCTTACAATGTTAGTTATTGCTAAGCTGTTAATTGAAACGCATCGTTGTCGCAAAAAAATATCTATAAATAGGAGATTTGCGAATTTGTCCAGGGTTCAATATTTTCCAGTCTGATCCAATATCCCTTTGCCAACTTTCTGGCAGTAGCATTCCACGCTCATAAAATGTTCTTTGCAGGCAAAAAACTGATTCAAGTGATTTTTGACCTTCTCATTTTAATTAAACGTTTCCGAAAAATTGTCAATCGGAAGGTGCTAGGTCTGGAGAGTTGGTGGGTGTGGCAGTATATCCTATCCAGTCTCTAAATGCTTTTGCTTGCCAAGTGGTCAAACTTGTATGTGGTTTTGCATTATCCTGTTGAAACACTTTACCTTTTCTATTGACCAATTCCGTCCTTTTTTCTTTAAGTGAATCATTCAATTTATCCAACTGATGACAGTACACTTTAGAATTAACCGTTGTGTTGTCGGTAAAAGCTCAAAATAATCGACTCCTTTGAAATCGCACCAAGCAGATGGCATAACCCTTTTTTGGATGAATATTGGCTCTCGAAGTGCTTTGAGCCGGTCCATCTTTTCTACTTCAGGATATTTTGCGCTTGACATTATTGTATACAACCTATTTCTTGTCCCCTGTGATGATACGCTTCAAAAAAGTATAATTTTCTTGGCTTTTGAGAAGCAAATCAGAAACATCAATGTGGCGGCGCGAATTTTCTTCCGTAAGAGGATTAGGAACCCATATGTCGAGCTTTGAGGTAAAAACTACCCGTTTTAAATGATCATGAACGGTCGAATTCAATAATTTTCATCTTTCAGCGATCTCATGAGTTGTTATTCGCCGGTTTACATCAATTAATGCAAAGGAAGGAAAAAGGAAGCTAAAGCCTTCCAAAACGTCGTGCATCTTCGAGATCAAAATTGCCGGATCGAAATTTTGCCAACCATTTTTGGCACTTGCACACTAAACACATCTTCTCCCTTCACATCGAATAATTTTTTTTTTTGCTTCAACAGTATTTTTATCTTTTCCATAGTAAAAATGTAAAAAATGCTGTTTTTCACTTTGCATATTTAATAGGCTATCAACCAAAAACTACTGAGCAGTACCAATCGAATTTTTTCACAAGCAAGTCTTGCTATGTCATCTGTCATAGCATAATACATATGATTATGCGGCTTTAATGTGAAGTTGGTTTTGAAAAAATACAATATAGTCCTCTGTTGGACAACCCAATTATTTTCGCAGAAGTCGGTTGTGCCTAAAAAAAAAGCGTAAAGTGAGTACAAAAATAAATTAAAAAATTATAGTTCCATTTCCCAAATAGGATTAAAGTTATTTAAAGAATTAAGCAAAGTGGCGGCCGTGGCGTAGTGGCTAGAGTGTGTGACTCTTACGCCAGGGAACCCAGGTTCGAATCCTCCTTCCGACACAGAAAATTTTTTCAATTGAATTCATTTTTCTGTTCGGCCGTCACCTCTCTGCAGACAATGGCAAACCTCAGAGAGTAAAAACTGCCATGAAAAGCTTATTGAGAACAACATAAGCCGTTCGGAGTCGGCGTAAAACATGGTAGGTCCAGTTCTCGATCATTTGTGTGAAAACATTTCACAACACACACACAACACAATTGATCATAAGAAGCTCGGTCAAAATCCTTTCAAGGACTGAGATAGCCATTTTGTTTTTTTTTTGAGTGCTTTGGCGTTATCTACTTTGATCCATCTTGAACACCAGAGGGCGTTGTAGTACAAATCTTTTACAAAATTGCCTAAAACTCCTAAACTAATCATCCGATTAGCATAAAAATTTGTTTATTAGAGATTTTGAGTACGGTGAGTATTTTGACGCTATTTATTTTGATCCGCTTTAAATATCAGAGGGTGTGGTAGTAGAAATAGTTCACTAAACTGACAAAAACACCTAAACTCCCACCCGATTACCATTAAATTTTGTACAAATGAGTTTTTGTACACTTTTTTGTACATCCGAAAAACGACGAGTGCTTTTATCTTCATTTCCTTTTGGTTATTGTTCGTGGTTCAACTTGGTTTGAGTCGCTTCGGATGGTTATGACGTACTATGTGAGACATATCGAGATGTTTGTCTACGGTTACAACTGCTTGAAAACGACACTCATTGGGATTTATCACTCGCTGATGCCATTGTTACTGAGCCTGCAAACCAAATTCGTACACTTTTTGCGATAATCATCGCGACATGTAAAAATAAAAATCTCGTCGGTTTTATTTCCTGACAAAAAAATTGATAAAAATCTGCCAGTATTTATTCCCAAGCAGCGGTCCAGTGCACTACCTTGGAGCTTCTTGAATTTATTGTAAAAGGGGTTATTCTGAATCTGTTCCGAGTCTAGACCTGAGCATAAGGTTTTTTTTTTTGAGTGAAAGAAGCTTTCGAAGTTGAAATTGATAAAATATTACTTAAGATCCACAATGAGTCAAGCGCGGCTAACCAATCATTCCATTTTGTCTATCTTGACTCGCCAAAAATCGCTGGAATTCGGATGGGATATTTTGCGCCATCCACACTATAGTCCAGACTTTGCGTTCTCGGGCAACCATATGTTTCGCTCCCTGCAAAACGGTCTAAATGGCAAGACCTTTGATAATGAGGTCCTTATCAAACAGCGCCTTGAGAGGTTCTTTGCAGAGAAAAGTGGTGACTTCTACCTGAGCAGCTACAACAGGGATGGGAAAAGGTGATCGAACAAAACTGCGAATATATAATTGATTAATGTTGATTTGATTTATAAAATAAATGAGCCTAAACTGTAAATAATACACCGTACTGACTTTATGAACAACCCAATACATATGTCTGTACTTCGAAATATGCATTACATAAGACCTAAAAGCACATTTTTTAACATAGTCATGTCATCAGATGTATGCGCTCTGCTCCCGCTGTAGAAAATATGAAATCGTAGCGAGAACTGAGCGCTTTGTTCTCCTTGTATTTGATATAAAAACGTAGCAATAACCGGGCGCTATACGTAAATATTTAAAATTTTGTAAACAAAAAAAAAAAAAACAAACACCCAACCAGTATGCCATGGCCGCCACAATTTAACTGTAAAATTTGGTTTATAATAACAGAAAAACTTATAAGCAACTTTTTAAAACAAAACAAAAACGAAAGATAATCGCCGCCAGCCAGGTTTGAACCGGGGTATTTCGATTACAAGGCAAACACGTCAACCAGTCTGCCACATCTCAATTGAAAAATTTGTTTCTTAATAACAAATAACAGCAAGTTTGATAAAATCAAATCAAATTCTGTTTATTCACGGGAAACGATTAAATTAATTTTTAAAATTTTTTAAATCAATTTTTTTTTTACCTTAATATGTAATACTTTATTTTCAAGTGTAACGTTATCGTTATGGAAAGTGTTACAAATATAGCGCTATACAAACAGCACTACTTGCAAGGAGAATGAAGCGCTCTTTATGTGCATACAAGTAATGCGCATTGAAATTTTTTGCTGGGTTGTTCTTCTACCCTATTAATATTGTATTCACATTGCTACATTCAATGCTTAAAAACGATATCAGTACAAAAACAAATGTGAGACTCCGTGGCGCAACGGTAGCGCGTCTGACTCCAGATCAGAAGGTTGCGTGTTCAAATCACGTCGGGGTCAAATCGAGTTTTTCGGCATCATTTTTTTTTTCTTTTCATTTATTACAACTTTTGATTTTATATAGATTCAATATTGTTGCAAAATAATGTAATTTAATTTAGTTCAATAGGTTGAAATATTTTGTTGTAGTATTTTTGACCTAATAATTAATAACTGAAATTTTTTTGTAGATGTTCTCAATGGCGCTGTTTTTGACGAGGATCACGATGAAATGGTCGTTGTCAAGGATATTGAAATGTTCTCCATGTGTGAGCATCATTTGGTGCCATTCTATGGCAAAGTATCAATCGGCTATTTGCCATGCAACAAAATTTTAGGATTGAGCAAGTTAGCCAGGTAAAAGATTAACATCAACGAATGTTTCTATTTTGTGTGTAAATATTTAATACTCTTTCTTCCTTTTAGAATTGTTGAAATTTTCTCACGACGCTTGCAAGTGCAGGAACGTTTGACTAAACAGATTGCTGTGGCTGTTACTCAAGCAGTACAACCAGCTGGTGTCGCTGTTGTTGTTGAGGGAGTGTAAGTTCAATTATTATATTTAAATAAAAAAAAAAAGTAAACGGAGACACGTATACATTCTTGTTTATTAAAAATAATTATTTAAAAAAAAATGCATCGGCCGGGAATCGAACCCGGGCCGCCCGCGTGGCAGGCGAGCATTCTACCACTGAACCACCGATGCTTCAAACTGAATGTACATATAAACATATAAATACAGTTGCTCCAGAATTTTCATTCATTAATAAATATATAATTTTAATGTCACACATTTCATGATTTGCTTATTCAAAATAACTAATCATATTAGTACAAAATTTATTTAATATTATAACTTTTTTTTTTACTTATTTCCAGACACATGTGCATGGTTATGCGTGGTGTACAAAAAATCAATAGCAAAACCGTTACATCAACCATGTTGGGACAATTTCGTGATGATCCAAAGACAAGAGAGGAATTTTTAAATTTAGTAAATAGCAAGTAAACAATAAAACAGCAGTACTAAAAATGCATTCAAATATGAACATTTCAAAGGATTAAACAAATAGGAAAATATAAATTTTAAACAAAAAATAAATGCTTAAAGCAACATAAAATAAAGCGTACTTAAAATATATCTCAATGATAATTAATAAAATTAACAAATATATTACAAATGGGTCCAATAACTTGTCCAAAAGCTTAAGAAGCATTTGTCTTATTTTATTGAATACCAACTTATTTTTGAATGAGCGTAAACAACGATTACATGAAACTGTTTATATATATATATATATATATATATACATATGTACAATGGTTTTTCTTGTATTTTGAAAGTTTGTACATATATACTAGTTTATGAATTTAAATGAAATTGTTGTAAATTTTGTTGTTATTTTACTAATCTTTAAAAATTTTGAACTAGTTGTATAACATTTTATAAAAACAGAAATATATTATTAATGTTTTGTAGTTTATCAGAGAATTATGGTTATGGGTATTTTTTAAACGCTTAAAAATAATTTTCTTTGTTACTAACTAATATACATATATATTTATATAGTGAAAAAGTTTTAAAAATAAAAAAAAAAACATATACATACATACAACTATTGTTTAAGCTAACAGATTGTTGCAAAAAAACAAAAAAAACTATAAGAAAACTGTTTAGGGAATTTACAGAAAATCAATAAACTTCATTTACATAAAATAAAAATTAAAGTATTGTATTTTTTTATATTTATTAAATTTTAAAATTACATCCATATTCAAGTAAAAATATTAAATCTTTATGATAAAAAACAAAGCATGTATGCATATATTCAATGTTTAATGTTAATGAAAAATAAAGATGTTAAAAAACATTTAAAACTGGTTTTATATACACGTAACACATTCATCGCGCAATACTACAATTCAAAATTTGAATTCTAAATGAAGACGATCTTTATAAACCTCACATTGAATTCTTCAGATGCAATCATAATAGTCCATAGCAAGGTAATTGACACAGCAGCCGCATAGTAGGGGGAAGAACGATTCGCCTCGAGCGAGACTATTTTGAGGGCCGCATTTAGACTGCAGTTACACTACAAAAATATATGGTTGGTTTGAGTGGTGATACTTCTGCAGACAGTATCCAATTAGCTCTGTTGAACCGTTTTGGTCCAACACAACCTCTTATTCTTGTGGTTTAAAGTGTGTAGTGCTGGATGGTTAAGACGCAGGCCATTAAAGCCATCCATACGATTTAGAAATGTAAGGGGCTTGTTAATTTTTAGAGTTCAGAGTTGCTCTAGGTTGTCGAAGAAGGGTTTACCTCGTGTTTTTAATCTACATCTTGCCAATGCCGGACAAGCGTATAGAAAGTGAGGAAATGTTTCCTTTTTTCTAGGATCATTGAAACTGCAACAGTGGGAGTTGAAGGAAATTCCAATTCTTTCTGAATGCACGCAAATGCTCCAGTGCCCCGTATTGATTGCCATGATTCTCGCTGTCAGTCCGGGTCTTATTATCAGTTCGCGGGTTTTTCCAGATTATATGAATGCTACATTTTCCTTGCTGTATAGTAGGTTGTCAGGTTTCTCCTTATGCGATTAGCTATGTCAAGGTAGTGCGAGAGCACTCCCCCTTTACTGTGTTCAAGGCAACTAAGACTAGTTATGCTCTTGAAGCGTCAAGGGAAAAACCCAACCTGGCCAGCTTTTTCATTACCACAAATGTGGTAGTCCCTCTTTACCTGTTTGAAGTTGGATTTTACTGCAGCTAATGCTTTTATATCTGTCTGGCTATCCGACAGGATTGCTGAGTTTAGATTGTTCGCTCTAGTCGGGTACTTGCTGGTAAATGTTTCAGTGAAGTCAAGATTGGGAATTGCATAGTCTGTGTTACTTACTTACTTACTTAGGTGGCCATAACAACCCGTGTTCGAGTTTCAGCCGACCTCAACAGCTCTCGCCAGGCGCCTCTGTGCGATTAGGACTCCTCGGCCTGGTCCACTCATCGGAGGCGTTGTCTCCCTCGTCGTCGTTGACCAACGACCCTCGCCTCGACCACTTTTTCCGCTGGACCTTCGTCATCCATACGATGGGCATGACCCAGCCAACGTAGTCGCTGCACAGTTATACGCCGAACTACGTCAATGTCTTCGTAGAGCTCATACAGCTCGTGGTTCATTTGGATGCAATAGTCATCGCCGACTCGAACAGGATCGAAGATTTTGCGAAGAACTTTTCTCTCGAACACCCCCAGAGCGGCTGCGTCAGTTTGCGAAACTACCCATGCCTCAGCGCCATAAAGCAGCACAGGTAGAACGAGTGTCTTGTGGAGTGTTAGTTTTGTCGATCGAGAGAGGGCTCTGGAACTTAGTTGCTTACTGAGCCCGTAGTAGCACCTATTAGCAATTACTGTTCTTCGCTTTATCTCCAGGCTGACTTCGCTGTTGTAATTAATGGCGTTGCCAAAGTATACAAGCTCGTTCACTACTTCAAAGTCATAGCTGAACAGCATATACTTTGTTTTACCCTCATTTATCGTCAAACCCACTTTGGCTGTGTTACTATTTCCTAATTCCGGTGGCAATAGGCTGACTCTCCCGTGTCCATAAAGTTTGTATCTCCAGTTGTCAGACTCCTTTAGTCAGATTGCACTATTGGATACTGTAAGTTGTAACTATGTGGAGATTAATAGGAAATTGGTGGGTCAAAACGTTCAGTGCATCCGTTGGACATATTCAGATTTCCCCCGTGAAGCCTATGCATGCAAAACGCTGAACCCTGGATAGTTTAAAATATTGTACGCTTTAACCAGTGCAGGCACCACACTAGTGTCCCATATGTCTGGATTGGACGCACCCCTACGATATGAAGCCATAAAAGTACTTTCGGCTTCAGACCCCATCTTTTGCCAAATTCACTTTCAACGCTATTATCGTTGATAGATGGCAATCCTGGTACTGCCACGCCATAAATGCCGTGCCAGGATTGCCATAGCAAGGACGTGCTTGCCAATTCTGGCAAAATGCTGAGGCTTAGCTAAACTCATGACTTAGCTGGTAATCTAATTCCAAAGAATACAGAAATAGAAAGATAGTTTTATGTTAAGTGTTTATATGATTTCCGGCATGTGGACGTCGCGGCTGGCTCGAATGAAGCGCATTCTGGATATCCAATTTTCGACCAACTTTTCAAAAAATTGGGGCCGTATCTCGGCAAAAGTTCGCACGTTTTCTTTTAAAGTTGTTGGATTGTTCTCATAAAGCAATGACTTTACGTTACCCCTAAGAAAATAGTCCAAAGATCTGGTTTGACGCGCTGTATGGCATTTGGCACCGTCCTATTGAGAAAACATGTCTTGAATAAACATGCCATTCAATTGGAGCACGAAATAATCGTTGGCTCTATAGCGCTGGCCGTTGACGGTTATGTTCCTACCAGACACATTTTGAAAGTAGTAACGACCAATGATTCAACCGGCCCATACTGGTGCCTCGAAAGACTCGTGGATTTTCTTTAGTCCGATTACTGTAATTTTGCTTGACATGCCCATTCAACCAAAAATAAGCCTCATCACCGAACTGAATATTGCAATAAAGCAGTGGGTTGACTTTTAGCCCATTGACCGAATGGGCGCATTGCACTTCGTATGCCGAAATCTTTCGTAAAATTTTCCATAACGAGGATGCAGACAGCTCCAATTGCTGCGAGCGTTGGCGAATCGATTCATTTGAGTTCTCAATAAAAAATAAATTTGCACAATTTGAAAGTGTTTAGTCTATTTATGATAAAATGGCAAACCAAACTGAGCACAAATGACAATAGCATTGCCAGATCTGAAAATCAAAACCAGTTTTATTGTATTTTCCTTATTAGTCAGGATGGATAAAAATAAAACGGATGAATAGATAATAGTGGATGGATGGATAAAATAAAAATCAAGTATTTTTGGCCTCAAGTCTAAATATTTTAACACAAATGGCCGTATCTACACAAAATGCAGTTATCATTCCAGAATTAAACGCAGCATCTACATAAAAAGTCAAAAAAAGCCGTACCTACATGTAGACGCCTCCTTTACCTTTGCTTTTTTTTTCATATACACAATTTTTTCAGTCATAAAAAAATATAATTTTCTTCATATAGAATTTTTTTTCATGAATTGATTATACACATAAATACGAGGGTGGTCCCAAAAGTACCCGACCTAACAAAGAAAACATAAAAAAATTTTAATTTTCCAACATTCAGCTCGACACACTTTTCCCAGCGATGTTTAATAGCTTCGATAGCACCCTGTTTAAAGTAACAACTGTCGAGTGCCTAAAAATAGCCATCAACCACAGATTCCATCTCTTCATTGTTGGCAAATCTTTTACCACCGAGCCAATTTTTCAAGTTTGAAATAAGGTGCGCGAGGAAGGAATTCGAACTTTGATTCATTGATTTTGGCCACCGCGATAGTGGATGTGTGCACTGTTGCATTGCCTTGATGAAACAAAACTTTCTCTTTCGCCAAATCAAATTTCCTGATCATACCACTCAAACGCTGCAATAAGTTCGCATAATACTCGCCACTCGTTTTTCCTTTTTGAAGATAATCAAAGAAAATTATCACACGCGCATCACAAAAAACTGACGCCATGACTTTGCCTGCAGATGGTACTGTCTTCGACTTTTTTGGAGCCGATTCTCCCCTTTCAGTCCATTGTTTTGACTGTTCTTTCGTCTCAGGTGTGAAGTGATGACCCATGTTTCATCTATGGTTATATATCGACGCAAAAACTCTGCTTTATTGTTGTGGAACATCCGCCAAACAATCGATTGAAATATCCTCACGACGCTATTTTTGTTCCATTGTGAGCAAACGCGGCACCCATCTTGAGCACAGCTTCTCATGCTCTATCTCGCGCACTTTCATTAGATGGTCGTCCAATACCATTTTATGGATTTTCTTTACTATTTCTGACGTGGTCGCCTCATTTGGTCGGCAACTGAGATGTTCGTCTTGGCAACTCGTACGGCCTCGTTTAAACTCTGTAACCCAACATTTTATTGGTGTAAATGAAGAAGCATAGTCCCCCAGAGTAGAATCTAGCTCGGTTTTGATATTGGTTGAACTTAGAGCTTTCAAATGAAAGTATTGTATCACATAACGATGACCAATTTTTCACTGAGCGTTCACTTATGATGGCTGCCAAACATATACTAAACAACGCAGCGTTTTAAAACTTTAGCTTTATAAGGTTAGTACTTTCTACCATAGTAATTTTTTAAAACAAACCTATTTAACCGTCAGCTCGGGTGCTTTTGGGACCACCCTCGTATTATACCTTCGCTTCTTCCCTACTATTTAATTTAAATAACATTTTAAATAAAATGTTGTACAAACTATTTTATTTATGGATGCGATTAATTATGTAGATAAGATTTTTTTTCAATGTTTTCAATTACCTGAATTCGGAAAACAAAGAAGCAGAACCACTTGCCGATTTGTGAAAATCTACTTTAATAATTTTTAAACAAATAAAAATAACTTCATTTAGTTTTTGGGCTGTACATAATTTATATATTTGAATTCAGCTTAGATTTTATTTTACTTTTTCATCGACATAAAATACAAGTGAAAATCGGTATTTATGTAGATAATTAAATGTTACATAGTATTAATATTTCATCAGTAGAATTTATTTGAAACTTCTGCACAACACAAAAAGAAAAAATTACCTTTAAAAATAATTGAGTTGAAAAACATCAATAAAATATTTAATTTAAAAACAAAACGTTCAGTAAAAATTTATTGGGAGGTTGTATGCTATTTATTTTATAAAAACGAAATCAAATCAAATTTAAAACAACTAACTTAAATAAAAAATTTTTTAAATTAATTTCTTATTAGTTTGCCCTTGTTGATTTTTTTGTTTTGTTTTGTTTTATGGTTATACTTTAAAATAATGAAAATTATTCTTTACTAAAGCAATTTAAATTTAAAACTGTCTTATGTTACAATGCTATGATCTATGAACCCGCATTTTTCAAATTTAAGTGGGCTTTACTTCTTTGTGGTGTGATCAGTGCCCCCAGTTCCTTGGGATGGATATGAGTACTGAGACCAGTAGTGATTAGCCTCACCGCCTGTGCCAGCTGCTTGCTGAGCAGCACTATTACCGTGTTGCTGTAATAGAGTGAAAACAAAATTAAATTAAAATTTTACTGTATTGCTTTTAAGTGATCAGTGATGCAACTACAAACCTGCCACCAGGACATCCATTGTTGTTGTTGTCTGGGATCGGCACTGTTTACTGGCCACTGTTGTTGATTGCCGTAAGCTTTAAGAGAAAGAAACAAATTTAAACTGCAAACAGACGCCATTCGATTAAATCCTCCTATTACCTTGTGTTTGATCATAGCCCCAATATTGTTGTTGCTGTTGTTGTTGCTGCTGTGGAGCAGCACTTGTATTTTGTTGATATTGTTGCCAATTGCCTGCAGGCATTGCCCCTTGATGTTGTTTTTGATTTTGTGAGTATGTACTCCATTTGCCACCCTGAGCTGATGAACTCTATTGAAAAAATAAATTTTGCATATTATAACCTAATCACATTATTTGATTTAGTTAGTTTTTACCTTTCCACCTGAAGCTCCTGACTTGCTGCTATTGTACTGATCATTTACATCGCTCGAACTGGTTTTCGACGATGTTGATCGCTCATAGCCACCGCGACTATCTTCGGTTCGATTGTCGCGGTGGCCAGGCCGAAAATCCCGCTGGTTTCCACCACCCGAGCGGTAATTGTCACGACGTCCACCGCCGCCACCTCCTCCACCAGCATTATTTCTATCTCGATCTCTGTTGTCTCGATAGTCTCGCGACCCACCACCACCGCCGCCGCCGTAAGAATCGTACCGACCACCACCGCCTGTACTTGAGCGTTGATTGTAGCGATCATCATAGCGATTGCGATTATTTTGCACCCAATTCTGTTGGCCGCCGCCACCACCACTGCTATAACGATTTCGGTTATCGTAACCACGACCACCTCCGCCGCCGCCGCCACCTCCGTAGCCCCTATCATCGCGCCAACCACCAGAGCCACCTCTATTATTCTGATGATATTGGTAGCCACCGCCACCGCCGCCATTATTACCACCCCAACGTCCGCCACCACGGCGATCATTGTTATTAAAACGTCTGGTATCATTATTACGGAAATCATGACGACGGTCATCATAACGTCTGCGATCATCGCGCGGATAATAGTCGCGGCGACTACGTTTATCGCGACTCGATGGATTAGCATCCACAGCTTTCTTTCCTTTTTCATTGTACTTTTTGACCTCATCCTTGGCCTCATCGCCGCTTAAATCAGTGTAAATAATTTCATCGAACCAGTCAAACTCAAGCGATGGCAGCGTAAAATTGGCTGCAAAAAAACAGTTGTGACGTTAAAAAAATTTGTTATTCAGCTGTTGTGAGGAAAGTTGTTAAATTTGCTGAAATATTCAAAAAATAATAAAGAAGACCAAATCTTTCAAAGTATGTGGAAGTAAGATAACGAAAAGGGATAATGAATTAAGAACAATTGAAATTGAAAAAATAAGCTATAAAAAGCAAGAAACATCGACAACAAAACTTAAGAACGCATAATATTGAAAACGAAAAAATAAAGGACAAATAAATTAACTGTTTATAAAATTTGTAAAGGCATGATGTGTCAACTAGAAAGGGGCCTACGCTTTATGGAAAAAAAATAGAAGTAAACAAAGGTTGAAGTATTAAA
The DNA here is from genome assembly GCA_914767935.1 of Coremacera marginata. NCBI lineage: Eukaryota > Metazoa > Arthropoda > Insecta > Diptera > Sciomyzidae > Coremacera > Coremacera marginata. The sequence continues at coordinate 22,892,420 of OU612044.1, forward strand.
ATAAAGAAACAACAGGGATTATTTAATAGACAGAGCTGAATGCAGAAAAACCAATAGTTTCGACAAGAATATAAAGGCATATAAAGAACCATACTTCCCTTGGAATAAATATTTTTGGAATAAACATTGTTAATCTAATAATTTGCTTTGCAATTTTTAAGTTTCAGAGTGGCTTCGCCGTCGATTCAGAAAGAAAATATGAATAGTATTTTTTTAATACAATAATTAAATTATAGTAAAGGCGTGCTGACAGACAGATTATTCAACACTTTTGTGTGTAAAGGCTCATTTTAAAACGATCCGTTAAATAAAATAAAATATATTCTCTCAAAAACCGCTTTCATTGCGAGGCTTTTTTAAATTTTGTAAAATATTAGCTATAGTTTTGTTGGACCTTTTTCAACTGATAACACTGTGCAGCACTAATTTGAGTACATATTCCGAATATTCAATGAATTAAGGATAAGCGGGAGCTGCTAATCACAAATCCGTAGTTAATTTTTTTCCATCACATCTACACTTTTTTTTCAGTTGCCCTGCAAACATTTTGTATCGCCTCAGAATCGCTTGGGAGATTAGACAATCGCCGGAGAGGTCATTTGAGTCATCCGCGTATCGCCGACTATAAGCACCTGAGGCCATAAAAGCGATTCACCTGGAAGATTCGTAAACGAATCGCCTGAAAAGTTCGTAAGCGATTCGATGGGAAGAGTCGCATATTAATCGCCAAGAAGAGTTCTTAGCGATTCGCGAATTGAAGCTTCGCGAACGAATTGCCGAAAGAGATATTAGGCGATTCGCTGGAAAGAGTCGCAAACGAATCACCAATAGAAATACGAAAAGGGGTCAAACTATTTGGCAAAATCTGTCCTCAGAGATATGTTGCGAAGCATCGTTGTTGAGCGTAAAAAATTCTTTTATTTTAATAAATTAACGCGTCGCTGCTTCTGAACGATTAGAAAATATTTGAAATTTTTTTTTCAAGACTTTCAAAAGCTTTGCTTCACTTTTAACGGTTTTTCAAAACCTGCCTCATATTTTAGCCATCTTCCAACGATCGCCGGAATAAGCGAAGGAAGAATCCGCTTATCTGAATTGGACGATCGAAAAGCGATTCAACTTCCAACGATCGCCGGAGTGAGCGAAAAATTATCTAAATTTCATAAGAATTGCGCATATATCGCTTTGACGATCGAAATGTGATCCATCTTCCAACAATCGCCAGAGTGAGCGAAGGAAGATTTTAAAAATTTTCTTGAATCGTGCATTCATCGCTTGGACGATCATAAAGCAATCCATATTGCAACGATCGCCGGAATGAGCGATGGAAGATTTTAAAAATTTTTCTTGAATCGCACATTCATCGCATGGACGATCGAAAAGCGATACATCTTCCAACAATCGCCGGAGTAAGCGAAAGAAAATTTTTCAAGAATTGCGCATTCATCGATTTGACGATCGAAATGCGATCCATCTTCCAACGAGCACCAAAATGAGCGAAGGAAGATTTTGAAAATGTTTCTTGAACCGCGCATTTATCGCTTGGACGATCGAATAGCGCTCCGTCCTCTAAAGAACACTTGGTCGAATCACAATTGCATCACAAAACCAGCTTCTCTTCCAATCGTCTTCCAAATGTTTGAAGGGTGTACTTGAAAACATTTCAAAATTTAGAAAGTTCAAAATTTATTTAAGACTGTTTTATTTGTTGTGTCTAAAACACAAAACTGATTCAAGAATACTACAAATTGACTTCAGACTATTTCAATTGTACTTTCTGTTCAAAATTCAACCGAACTGTGCGAATGAAACAAGTCTTTTTGTGCTGTTTTTTTTTAATCTGGTAAAACTGTTAGAGGCTTGGGCGTTAATTTTTAACGCGATCTTCTCACATAGTTTCTTTCTTATTGCTTTGTAAACAAGTTCACCTTGAGTCTGACCTGCGAATTTCATAATGAAAAAAAAATTGAGCAGAGAATGTGTTAGAATTTGTGTTTTATCAATGGAATTTCTTGTCCAGATACATTGAAAAGTCTGCTCTACCACGTACACAGGCACTTGAGTGGTACAAATTATTTAAAGTGGATCATACATCAGTGGAGAACTTGCCTCACCCTTCTCGTCCAGCAACATCAATAAACGATAAAAATGTCAAAAAATTAAAGGAAATTTGCAGCTAAATTCATTTTTTACGTGATTTTGTATGAGAGGTTTATATAGGGTCCGCCAAATAACTTTTTTTTTTTTTAAGTTTGGCGCAAAACATCGAGTGTTGCCAATATCCTCCTCTTCGATTTTTGTGAACAAAAATTCGTTCAACATGGCCCGATAACGATGGCCATTGACTGTAACGGCCACTCCTTGCTCATTTTCGCAATTATGCCTCTGGACCAAAATCCGCACCAAACAGTGACTCGTTTTGGGTGCATCGGCTTTTCAATGTATGCGTGCGGGTTTTCTGTGCCCCAAATGCGACAATTTTGCTTGTTTACATACCCGCCAAGATCAAAATGAGCTTCATCTGAATAGATGATTTTTTTGGCAAAATCGGCATCTTCTGTAAGTCGATCGCAGTCGATATTTCCCAGCGTTGTTCAAGCGTATACACAACCATATTCGTTCAGCGGAAGGATAAAACTAATTATCTGTCAAATCAGACATGTGCTAAGTGTTACCATTCACGAAATAAGCACTAGTTGAAAAAAAACGTTAGATGGCGGACCCTATACAAAGGCTAGCCGATATTAGCAAAAATTCGTAAGAAGGTTAGTCAAATAGAGTTAAAGATGTGTACTGAAAATGGTCGAAATCCGTTAGACCCGTGATGTTTACTGTTTTCTTCGATTCTCTAAGTGTCATCGGTCTTCCGCAAGGTCAATCGATCAACGTTCTATATAATGCGAGTGTTTTAAAGCGTTTGTGCGACTATATTCGGCGAAAGAGGCCAGAACATTGGAAGGACAATTCATGATTTTTGCACCGATAAGGACAAATGCTTTTATTTCCTAGGTGGCACTATTCTCAATGACATCTGTGCCAAATTACACGTCAAAATATTCATTAGAGTTTCGAGTTACACGTGCTATTGTAAATAGCTAAAAGTGAATTTTTCATTTTTTATAATGCATCAATTTCATTTTTTGTGCGGAATGAAATTGATGCTACCGAAACGTTGAAAATGTTGCAGAAGGTCTTCGGTGAGCAAACTCTATCGAAAGCAAGAGTTTATGAGTGGTACAAAATGGTCAAAGAGGGTCGAGAGGGCGTTGAAGACGAGGCACAGCCAGGACGACCATCAACATAAGCTGATGAGCAACGTCAACGAAATCAAAGAATTTCTGCTCCAAACTCGTCGACTGACAGTCCAAGACCTTACTGACCTTGTTGGAATATCGGAAGATTCAGTGAAAACCGTTTGTGACCTTTTAGGTCTTGCAAAATTGAAATCTTGATCGGAGCCAAAAACGCTTCATTTCATGGAAAAACAGAGCCGCGTTGATGTGTGTGAAACAATGCTTTCCGACTATCAAGACAAAATGAAACGCATTATAACTTGAGATGAGACTTGGGTGTACGCTTACTACCCGGAAACAGCCGACCAATCGGGTGAATACCGTGCCAAAGATGAGCGGAGACCGAAAAAACCACTTCAAAGCAAGTCAAAAATCAAGGTCATGTTGACAGTTTTTTTCGATTATCGTGGTGTGGTGTATTACGAATTCCTTCCAACCTGCCAAACTGTCAACAGAGAATACTAATTGGGTGTTACGCATCGTTTGCGTAATGGTGGTGTGCGTCAAAAAAAAACGGATTTGTGGAGATAATTCTTGGTGTTTGCATCACGATAATGCACCATCTCACACTGCACTCGTAATTCGTGATCATTTCGACAAAAAATCGACCCATATTGTTCCGCAACCACCGTATTCGCGTGACTTAGCACCATGTGACTTTGGCCTATTCGCTAAACTCAAGAGACCGCTCCGTGGGTACCGTCGTTTTGAACTTTGCAGTATGTTTTGAATATTGGAAAAAAACTTTGGCACAAGTGTATTGCATCCGGGGAAGGGGGAGGGGTCCTACTTTGAGGGGGAGAGTCCATTGCACCTGGTCACAATTTGTTTTTATTAATTATTAAAGTTGAAGTATTAAAATTTTGTTGTGCCGGCATTCATTGAATTTTTATAGCCATTTGCCTGGTTGGAAATTAAAAACAAAACACACTTCTTTAGAATTTTACGGTAGAATTTCACGTAGAATAAGGCTATGTAAAAAGAAATCCGTTAAAATACACAATGAAGCTTCTCTAAGCAAAGTCTTGTATTTTTCTTTAATTTTTAAAAAAATAGTGTTTCTATAAATTTTAATTAAATTATTATATTCCATTAACGAGATTTGTTTTTTTACAAAAATTAATTGCACGTAAAAATACCTTTCCATTGAACTCAAGAACATCGAAATAGGTTAAGAATTCGCTAAATGGCGGCAATTTTAACGTTATTTTTTTTCATCATACACTATTCCCATGTATATGTTTTCTACCATGCAAAATGCACCCATTTCGTCAAATCGCAGACGATTTTTGTCATCTTTAGCTCGTTGAAAAGAAAATACGATGAGCAACATGTTGCTATAAAGAACTTTGAAAAATAAAACACTTTTCTTATTTAAAATTAATATTTTCATATGAATGTGTAGTGCATATTTGTGCGAATTCAGCAAGTTTAATTGGGTTGGGTGTCATGAACATGAACACGAATTACGTCAAATGGTTCCAATAATTTTGTGATGATAAAACGGCAACTTTCATCTCGCGTTTAGCCCCAAAATCCTTCGAATGTTGCTCCCATATAATTCCAAGCGACCAAATGTTCTGCAGATAACGAACTTCACGAAAAAGTCGTCATAAGCTTTCGAATATCAGGACCAACGAGCATACCTTTTCCAATGAGCTTTTCATAACATTTAGAGCATTTATGTTAGTGTTATTTTAATTAGCTTCTTTAATTTTGGCATAACTTACAGTGGTGCGCAAAACAAAAACAACAAAATGATTGCGCTGCTACAAAATTGTCTCTCTTTTTTAAAATTGGGGACACACAAAAATTATTATAGGAACCAAAGCATATATTCATACATCATATAAAAACAAAATCATATTCAAGTTTGGTTTGGGTTTTTTTATTAAATTTAAAATTAATGTGTCTACATACACATTAGCGGCGGACGTGGCGTAGTGGGTAGAGTGTGTGACTCTTACGCCAGAGAACCCAGGTTCGAATCCTCCATCCGACACAGAAAGTTTTTTCAAATGAATTAATTTTTCTGTTCGCCCGTCACCTCTCTGCAGACAATGGCAAACTTCAGAGAGTTAAAAACTGCCATGAAAAGCTTCTTGAGAACATAAGCCGTTCGGAGTCGGCATAAAACATGAAGGTCCTGTTCTCGATCATTTGTGTGCAAACATTTCACATCACACACAACACAATTGATCATAAGAAGCTCGGTCAAAGTCCTTTCAAGGGCTGAAACGTCCATTTCGGTTTTTTTTTTTTTTTTGTCTACATCTACATACATTCAATTTGTCTGAGTGCAAAACAAAAGCAACAAAACTTAAAAAATGTAAAAAGAGAACAGAAGATCCAAAAATTATTGGTAAAAGTTCCCTTATTGTAAAGCACTTGTTGTTTGTGAGTCATAAACATTTCAGTTTAGTTTTGTTTTTGTGCTAGTTGTGATATTGACTGATCCCATTTATAATGGCACGTGATAAATACTGTGAAGCTCTAAAATCACAAATTGTTTCCGAATATAAAAAGGGAAATTCGCAAATATCTATCGCGAAACAGTTTGGTATTTATCGGTCAATAATTTGTAGATTAATAAAGAAATATAACATCACAAAAGACGTAACAACGGTACATTCAGGATGGCGGCCGCGGAAGACATCGCTGCGTGATGACAGGAACGTTTGTGGTGTGTTCAAACGAAATCCATTTGCCACATCCAAAGAGATTGAACAGACAAGTCGTTAAGAACGATTTAAGAAGTTACCGACCGACAAAGAAACCTTTGCATAAACAAGAAAAGGTGAGGTGTTATAATTCGAACAATTCCGTTTGAAATTGTGACGAGTTGCAATTTATTGTTTTTTAGGCTCACTTTTGCAAAAGAGCACCTAAATTGGACCGTTCAAAATGGAAAACCGTTTTGTTTAGCGATGAATCAAAGTTCAACTTGATTAATTCCGATGGGTTGTGCACGTTACGGCGCCGCACAGGTACACGACTTGAAGCCCGAAACTGCAAAATTAATTTTAAGCACGGAGGCGGTGGTATCATGGTCCGGACTTTTCCTATAATGGAGTCGGACCATTTCATAAAATCGATGAAATTATGGATAGATTTGTATATAAAGACATTTTAGAAAGCAAGATGCTACCACATGCAGTGTGGAATATGCCGCTTCAGGTTACATTTCAGCACGACGACCCGAAGCACACTTGTAAGCTCGTCAAAGATTACATTAGAGACAATGGGATTCAAGTCCTTGATTGGCCGGCACAACCACCAGACTTGAATCCCATTGAAACTCTTTTCGGGATTTTGAAGAGAAAAGCGTCTGGTCAAAGATTTTGTAGTAAGACTGCACTGTATGAAGCACTTAAACTTAATTGGGAACAAATACCTAATACCACCATATCTAATTTAATCGAGTCGATGCCGCGCAGATGTGCAGCGGTAATCAAGAATAATGGGTCTTACACCAAATATTAATTTTGTTGCTTTTGTTTTGCACTCAGACAAATTGAATGAAGACACATTAATTTTAAATTTAATAAAAAAACCCAAACCAAACTTGAATATGATTTTGTTTTTTTTTATATGATGTATGAATATATGCTTTGGTTCTTATAATAATTTATGCGTGTCCCCAATATTAAAAAAAGAGAGATGGTTTTGTAGCAGCGCAATAATTTTTTTGCTTTTATTTTGCGCAACACTGTATATGAGAAAAGATTACGCGCAAATATTGAAACACAGGAGAGTTCAATGGCAACGACTTTATAAAGTTCTTCATTACACCTAGCTTGATGTGAAGTGGAACTACGATATCAATATATTTTCATACCATATAAAAATATTCATTTAAATATAAAAACTGTTAATTCGTTTCATAGTGACTTTTTTATTTTTCAAAGTTCTATATCGTAACATTTTGTTCATCACATTGCCTTTCCAATGAGCTAAAGATGACCAAAATCAGTTGATATTTGACGAAATGGGAGCATTTTGTATAGCACAAATATATACATGGGAATCAGTGTTTGACGAAGAAAAAAAAAACGTTAAAATTGCCGCTATTTAGAAAACTTTTAACCGATTCCAATGTTCTTGAGTTCAATGGAAAGGTATTTTTACGTGCAATACTTTTGTTTAAAAAAACCAATTTTCATTAATTGAACATTATTTCATTAAAATTGATAGAAGCACCATTTTTTTTTTTTTCAATTGAAGAAAAATACAAGAACATGCTTCACTAAACGCTTCAATTTGTACTTTATCGGATTTATTATTACATAGCCTTGTTCTACGTGAAATTCTAACAGAATTGGATTTTGTTTTTAATTTCCAACAAGGTAAATTAGTCATAAAAATTCAATGAATGTCGCACAACAAAATTTAAACACTTCAACTTTAAAAATTAATAAAAAAAAATTGTGACGATATTTAGAGATCAGACCAGATGCGATGGATTCTCAACATACCCCTCTTATAGAATTTCTTTAAAATTTGGTTGTTGTGCTTTCTTAATCGTCACAATGTGTAATGAAAAAAAATAACTTAGTTAAATACTACATTCCCACTTGCATATCGACCAAGACTGCTAAAATATTCACTTTATTGGAACGCGGTGCTTTGAAGTTGTTTTCATAGATCGACGAAGAAATTCGCTTATGTTGGAATACGCTTTAATGGTTAGAACCATATTCACTAATGCTTAACCGTATAGAAAACATTTGGTCAAACATTAAAACCTTTATGATGATGCATATGGGACTCCCTTATAAAAGCGGTCTGGGGATAATTGAGCAGGCTCATTTGCCTTGGAAATCTTATAGAACAGTAGTAGTTTCCATCCAGATGTGTTGAAATTGATCGATATGCCAGTGGGAATTTAATATTTAACAAAGTTATGGTTTTATACATTACTTTATAAATATATGTACTACTAGTGGTAATTTAAATAATACTAAATTTAAAAAAAAAAATAAATTTCTCCCTGTATTTCAATGACAAATACTTGTAGTTCTATGTCGTTAAAATTAAATTTTTCCAGGTACAACTAAAATAATCCCAAGTACAATTGAAAATTCTGAAGTACATTTATAAATATCTGAAATTCAATTTAATTCTCTGAATTGTAATTAAAAATTTCTGAAGTACATTTGAAATTTTCTGCAGTGCATTTTAAATTTTCTGAAGTACAAATGAAAATTCTGAACCACATTTACTAGGTTATTCAATAAGTTTCTAGAATCACACATAGATGGCGGTAGTACGCCCGTCATTTTATTTTTCTAAAAATGGTTCTTCTTTATTATGAACACGCGTAGTGTCATATAAATCTGACAACTGTCTTATATTTACAGCTGTTTCAAAGCGAACGTGCCAGTGTTTTTTTTTAATATGGAAAAAATTAAGTACGGTGCAGTGATTGAATTTTTATTTTTGAAAGGTGTTCCACCAAAAGAAATTCATGAACAATTATTTGAAGTGTATAAGGTATCTTCAGCTTCACTTGCAACAATGTACAACTGGGTTGCTGAGTTTAAACGTGGTCGTACAAGTCTTAAAGACAATCCCCGTCAAGGACTTCGAAAAAGTGCATCAACATCAGAAATCAAAGCAAAAATACAGGTATTGGTTTTAGAAGATCTTCGATTGACTGAGAAGCGTAGATCGTAGAAGCCATACACATCTCATTAGGCTGTGTGAGTCATATTTAAAGTGAAATTTTGGGTTCCAAAAAGGTGTGTGTACAATGGGTGCCGCATTCGCAAACAATGGAACAAAAGCAAATTGAAATGAGAATTCTCAGCAGCAATTGGAGCATTTTAATAAGAATTAAAAGGAGTTTATTGATTCATCACTATGGATGAGACTTGGGCCATGATCCTAAATCAAAACAAGAAGCTAAGAGTGGTGTAAGCTTGGTAATTCGGCTACTAAGCGAGCTTGTGTTCAAAAATCTGCAAAGAAGTTTATTGAATGTTTTTTTGGGATGCAAAAGGGATTTTGTTGGTGCTTTATCTCCAAACTGAAAAAACATTTAATTCTGATTATTGCAACCTTTTGGATCCTCTCGACGCAGAGATTCGTGAAAAAGATCCGGTTTGCAGAAGAAAAACTGTAATTTTTCATCAGGACAATGCACCAGCTCACAAAAAAGTAAAAAAAAAAAACGATCGCTAAAATCTGTGAATGTATATACGAATTGTTGGAACATTCACTCTATTTGTATCAGATCTAGCTCATTCTGACTTCTGGCTGTTCTAACATCTCAAAAAGTACATGCGTGGAAAATGATTTTCATCAAACGAAGAAGTGAAAGCAGCGACAGAAGGTTATTTTGGAGCCTTCCGAAAGGCCACTACAGCAATGGGATCCATAAATTAGACGACCGTTGAAAAAAGTGTATTGAGCTTCTGTTAGCTCTCGAACAATCGTAATTAAATCAAAAAATTGAGAACTGTTTTCGCTTTTCCCTTTTTAATTGTTTTATCGCAAATGTTTCCTATTTTATATACACAGTATGCCGAAAAAATTACTGACTTTTTTTAATCGCTTTAAATGACCCTCGTTAAGGTTTCCTGAACTTGTGCTATATTGTCACAAAACTTTACTTTCATGGCCAGTTTGAGTTTCGGGCGCACAGGAAATAATCACATGAAGATAAGATACATTCACATTTATATGGATTTTACTAAAGTGTTTCTGATTAGCCGTGCCTCCCTCATATGAAAGGTACTTGCATAAAAATAGTAAAACGCCAAAATAATAACTGGATGAGCTGCAGTTAAAAATGTGTTTTTCGAAATCTCCGAGTTTATATGCATTCATTTATTTTCAAACTGGCATTTAAGCTACACGAAAATGCTATTTTGTTTTTATTTTCTTTATTCCTTGATAAAAAAAATACAAAAATAATATTATTAAATATCGCCCTTAATCATAGGGAGACCAACTCCGCCCAGCGTTAACGATCTTGAGCCATTTTGCGAACTTTCTGCCAAGTTTATCGGGATTGGTATTCCGCATGTGTCGAGCGCATCCAAGTCATGCGTGAGCGACCCCTTCGCCTGGAACCTTGGCGATTGCATCCAAGGGCCATCTTTGCAATGTCGAGGACTTCTTTGCGTAGAGTGTTACCAATCCACCGCCATTTGCGGTTTTTGATTTCAACAGCTATTGGCTTGCACGTCAAGATGGTTAAGAGCTCTGCGTTTGTGATTGTTTTTGGCCAAAAGATAGTAGTACAGGCTTAATGCTGGTGTTGAAAATGCGTAGTTTGGTTTTGGTGTTTATATTATGCGCTGGCCAAATACGGTTGAGTTTATGGAAGGCGTGTCAGGTCTTGTTGATGCGAAAATTTATATCCGCTTCGGCGCCGCCGCCTTTCGTGAGAACGCTTGCCAGATAGCAAAACTGATCAACGTCCTCGATGATTTTTTGCGTGCGATTAATGGTTACTGAGAGGACATCTTGGTTTGGGGTCTCTACACGCACGAGTTTCGTTTTTTTAAAGTTGATGCGAAGTTCTACCTGCTTCGCGTTTACGGCGAGAGCTTTAAGTTTGGCATTGAGCTTAGACAGTATGTGAGCTAAGAAGCAGATATCGTCAGCATAGTCAAGGTCGCTAAGTTTTTGGTGCGGCTGCCATTGTATACCACCGAGAACGTCGTCGTTTGTTTTTTTGAGGACGATGTCCAGGACTGCTATGAAAAGTAGAGGCGACAATACGCTGCCCTGCCGAACCCCTTTTTGGGTTGTGAATTTATTGCTCTTCTTTCCTTTGAAGAGCACGCTGCACTCAGCGCCCTCGTAATGGATAAGAATGATGATCTTGTCCGGCACGCCCATATTTCTGAGAGTGAACCGGATTGCGCGTCTGCTAATTGTGTCAAATGCGCGTTCAAAATTAACGATCAGCACATACAATGGGGATCTCCACTCAGCTGATTGCTCAGTAATTATTCGCAATGAGTTTATGTGATCAACGCTTTGGCCTTAAACCATTTTGCTCAGTGTAGTGTGGTGTTGAGAACTGGTGATATTCTATCCAGAACGATGAAAGCAAGAACCTTTTCAACAGCATTAAGAACACCAATGCCTCGCCAGTTTTTACATCGGCTCGAAAATGCTATCCCTAAATAAAATTGGTCGCTGTATCCGATTCCGCACTCAGATTTGACATCAAATTAAGTTTGCGGTCACCAGGAGCACATAAACGCGGATATTGTTAATTTTTTCTTATCAGAATCACGATCACTTCAGTTGTGATGCCTGCTTAATATTAATATTTAAAGAAAAAATTTTCCAAATCGAACAATATTAAACGATGTATGATTTATTATGTAAATGTACTTTTTCAATAAATGCGAATTTGTTGTAGTAGAGTATCTGCTTAAATTATTGAGAATATTTTTATTTCTGTTTTATATGTGTTATAATCTGTTTTTCGAATTGCTCCTGTACGAAAAAAATCTTCTGATTAGTTACTACTCTCAGATTTCTCAATCAGAGAGAAACTCCACAGCGGTGATATTTGTAATTTTTTTCATGGCATCTGAAGATTGAAACATACCCAAGAATTAATAAATAATATTGATGAAGCACAATAACTCAAAGAAAAATAAACGAACCTCCGGGTGCAATCTCGAACAGTTTGGCAAATATATTTTTGAAATTTGTTTCTCTGATCTTTGTTCTTTTGACATTCCAATTAAATCTGTTTTTTTAATGTTGGTGTAATCGCGGTAGTTTTTCGACAAGGTTTTTAACTCGAGACTTTTTCTGGTGAGAACAGATAAATTGGACCAAATTTGTATTAACTCATAACCGCACGATCAATCGATGCATTGAAATTCTTTTCGATGCATTGTTGTTTGTTTTCACATGTTTTCCTCATAAGCTGGCAATGCTATTTTAGAAAAATAACAGTTATTTCTGCAATCACAGTGGAATATTGTAATGCTTAAAATTTGTATTATTATTTTAATGCAAAACCCACCGGTCAAATAGTTATTTTCGATCGACATTTTTCATCGTTTATTAATTCCAATTTTGAAAACAGCGAGTTGGCAATTATGAATAGTGATAACGACACTGCTCACAATGACTACGCAATCGTTTAACTATTAATAATCAAAATAAAAAATTCTCACTAATTTAACCAGATATACACTACAACAAATTCGCATTACTCGAAAAATTACACTCATATAATAAATCATATATCGCTTAAATATTGTTCGATTAAATATTGCCCAGTTCCGTTTCCATTCTGTGGGGGCTTAGCGGATGATGAAATAAGCTGTCCGGATAATACAGCGGTTGACAAGCGAGGGTGTGGGAAGGCGTAACGTGGGACGTCTTGAATGATAAGCCCACATAGCCCGATAACCTGGCACTGTCAGTCAAGGCGAGTCGGTGTCGCATAAAAATCACTATTCCAAAACTCCCTATTCTTCCTCTTAACGTTAAACTTCAGGGGTCGCTCGGTGGGCCATAAACATGGAGTGTGCGCAGGGTTTGGGTCCCGCCACATCACTACTGCACAATGAAAACTTAACCAACCTCGGATAAGTATTGTTCGATTTGCAAATTTTTTTCTTTAAATATTCTTTACATTTAGCAGGCCTCACAATTGAAGTGTTTAATTTTGAAAGGAAAATTATTATTTACCAGATCGGGAGAATTGAAATAAGAATTTAGTGGTAAAAATCAACGATATTCGCGTTTATTTTTTATTACAATTTTCGTGTGGCTTTAATACCAGTACGAAAAATAATTAATTCTGATGAACTCAAGAGAGCCCACAAAAAAAAACGTTTTTTATCTGCAGCTAGCTCATCCAGTTTATGAAGTGATATTTTTTCGTTCAGTTTTCATTTTTCTTATGCATGTACTTTTCATAAGAGAGAGGGGATGGGGACAGGACAGTGCGATTTTTGTTGGTACTCAATTAAGATATGAAGTAGAAATCTTTCTTCTATATTTGTCGTATTGGATGGTTACCATTGTTGTTCTATAATTTCTCCACTATACATCTCACAGTTGAATACTTATCGTAAGCAATAATTTTAAGCACTTTTTCCACTGTTTTTACCTGTAATATTTGTATGAAGCTTGAAACAAAATCTAATATAAGCTCTCTTTTCCAAGCTCTCGTTGCGTTTTTATAACACAGTATCGCTTATATATAGTTTCTAGAGGTTATATATTGCAAAAAGTTCAGTTATATTTTCAATATACTGTGTATTCATTCCATCATCGACCTCAACAGACCAAAAAGAGTAATTCGAATAACATTTCCACTATATATAAGGGGAAAATAATGGGAGCGCAACAGTTGAAATTACTTTAAGATATGCTTCAGGGACATAAGTATTAACAATTTTAAAAGAAATAAAAACTGTTATGATTTTTGTTTAGAAAAATCTATTAAGAGAAAAATCTAAAAATCAATATTCTCATTTATTTCCAATTTCAAAGAGGAATCTTTCTAATTTACGGTAATGCAAAAATATTGACCATTAAACTCTACATCGAACCTAACGGGGGAAGCAGTAATTTGAAACCATGTAATTTATTCAAGACAGTCATTGTATGTATTAAAAAAAATTTCGACAAAGTTATCTATAAGGGACGAGTGAAAAAATAAACAATTGTAACACCAAGATTTCAATTTGTTATTTTTTTTTTTTCTAATGCAAATAAAAACCTTGTAAATTACTTTCAAATTAATTATTAATATTGAGGATAAAATATGAAATAAGCGCAAATATGCTACAATAATAAATAAAACAAAATAAATAAACATAAATATATGAAAAATATATAAATTATAAATAGTAAATAATTAGATAAATCTCTGAACAGTTATATTGCGTTTAAATATTTCAAGTAATCATCAAATATTTTTCTTCTTACTGACTACAATTATAAAAAAAAAACGTACGATTTATCATTAGATTGATAAGAAAAATTAGTTTTGTTCATCGTATATTTTAGATAATTACCTCGTAAATTATTTAATGTTGAATCTCTTATGGAAAAAGCATTTCCCTTTTCTGTTTTGTCAGCGATGCGGCGTTTCAATTCTTCTTCATTTGGTATGCAAACAACTGCAATGCGTTTGAAGTCGCCAAAACCTTTCATTTTACGCCGTTGTGCTGATGCATATGCATTCGTCTATAATATTTTTGGATTTGTATTTTTGTAGTTTGGAGTTTAAGATGTTTTTGGTTTATTTTTTTTTTTTTGTTGTCTGATTTTAGTTGTAGTAGGAAGATTCGAGTGTTGATCTTGCATTTGTATTGTACTTCAATAAAGCCATTGAATTCTTTATAAATAAAAATATATCCATTCGCAACGATAGAACTCGTTTTGGAAGCATGGCTTAGTTTTTTCGCTTATTCCCTCAAACCCATAAAAATAAATCTTAAAACTATAACATACCTTTTGGTTATTGCTTAATACCTAAAAACAATTTATTTTTCTACGCGCTCCTTAAACAGTTGACATTCTGGTTATATGATTTGCTGGCACTAATATTTGCAGTAAATGTATAATAAAAAATCTTTATGATATAAAAACATTGTTCATGTTCATTGGTGGGCATCTACTTACAGGCATTCTTGCCGCACTATACATACATCATCCTTCATCGTAATCGTTTGCAAATAAATTCACCTCAAGCAGCACGTCGTCATTGTCGTCAACTGTTTAGATATTTTAAACTTCAACCTTTCTAATTCTTTTTTATTTCGATACTCACCATCATTTGCGGCGGACTTAAAAACTAAAGCATACCTTTTAGACTGCATTACTTGAAATTCTTCGATTTGATGAGCAAAATTTTTCATATAAATTTAAAAAACTTAAAAAAAAAAATTCAAAAAAATACAAGAGGAACGCAAACGCAAAATAAACATTCGCGCGCATTCCTACAAAATTTTTAAATGATAATATTTAAATAAAGAAAAATCAAAAACAGAAATTAACTAAATGCTCAACACTCTTTGCTTGACCCTTTAAGATTTCTTTTTTTATGACGAATTACCTGATCAAGTATAAAATTACGACGGCGTTTTGTAGCGATCTCTTCAAGTGAAGATAAGCTATTTAAGCATAATTCATAAACTCGATTCCATTTGCCTTTATGGACAGATTTGCGCGATACGCCGTCAATCTGTATAAACGATAAAAGAAAAACAACACATGTTCAAATAAAACCAATTTAAAAATAGTTATTCTCAATAACAAACTTACAGTCATTTTTGCAATGAGAGCATCTGCTCCAATGGGGTGATACCGTTTATCAGGATTCTCTTTGACATGATTCAAAGCCCAGTGAGTTTTGCCAGCTCCGGGCAAACCAACCAATATTAAAACTTCACATTCTTTGCGACTTTCAGGACGCTGTGGACCAGCAATATATTGCTCTTCTGGTACCAGTGCAATAAGTTCATAGCCTGGTAATAGCTCAACAGGTTCGCGTACCTCGGGTTCAACCTCCTCAAATTCATCCTCTGAGGATACACGACGTTTTGCCTCAGAAGACTTCTGACGCTTTGCTGGTGATACTCCAGTTTCATCATCCTTTTTATCCTTCTTTGTCTCTTCAATTTTGTCTTCACCATTTGCAGTGGTTTTATCAGCATCTTCTTTTTTATCGGTGGTAGTGTCCGCTTCAGTTGTGGTTTTTTCGGAGGATTTTTCGCCTTCGTCGCCTTCTGTTCAAATTGCAATATTTTAATATTGATTTTATTTTTTTTTTTTTTACAAATATTTAAAAAATATTTTATTTTTTTCTTTTTGTAAATTAAATGAGGTGGAATTAATCCAGTTTATATAAATGGTATAAGATGGGCATAATCTATTTATTATAAGTATAAAGGTATAATATTGGAACTTTGAAGTGGCCAGCTCAGTACATTAATTTGAATCAGCCGATAGCCGCTCAGTAGCCAAACACCACTCTTAGAAATAAGATAATGACGCTAATAATGACGCTCTCTCTTAATTGTGATATATAGATTTGATAGCGTATTTTCAGTAGATTTCTTATTATTTAAGTTGTAGCTAAGCACTATATTTCAAAATTGTAGGTCTTTTGTTAAATTGATCTTTATTAAATTTAGCCATGCCTCCATAGTTTTTAGATATGAATTAATTTCTTAACGTACCCTATAGGAACAAACTAACTTGTTTTTAAAAACATCTAATTAAAAAACTAGTTTAAAATAAACCAGTATATGAACTACTTTGAATTATATTAAGGCGGCAACTACTCTGATTTTGACATGTTTTAATTGCAAATTTTTATTAGATTACAAGTTTATTTATATTTAACCATGTTATTTCATCAAATATTATTAACTTTAGGCCATCAGTAATAGTTTTCAATTGGTTATTTTAAAGTCATTAAAAAATAATTTATATATAACTAATTTAACTAGTAGTTGAAAATATATGCAGACGAAAGTCAATTGACTTATTTAGCGGACATCACCATACAAAATATGTTAGTTCGTTCTATGGAAAAAAGTCAGAATTTGAACTAGTTGTGGTTGACAAAAAACTACTTTATCAACTACTTTTAAATTAGTTGATTTTCCTACAGGGTAGAGTCTGTAATATATCTCACTTATTTCTCCTATACTAATGCACAATAGAGTAAGCCCCAAAAGTTATTTTTCAAAATGTTTTAGTTTCAATAAAAATAATTTTTCCATTTGACCTCAAACTAAACATCTAGATTTTTTGAGTCGATTGAAAAAGTGTAATACTGCCGCATTGACCACCTTTTTTTGAAAATTTCATTATTTTCTTGTTATTATAGAAAAAAATCACAAAAATCCAACTGGAAAATTCTATGAATCGGACACACTACACATAACTACAGATGTTGCTGTATCGAAACCGCTATTTCTTGCTTAGAGCCCGAACGGAATCAAAGCGGGTGGCGGTTGTCGGACTCGCCGTGCAACAAAATATATGAAAATGTATGCAGCCGCTGAAGAGCCCGAACAGAACCAAAGCGGATGTTGGTTGTCGGACTCGCCGTGCAACGAAATACTTGAAAATGCATGCAGCCGCCAAAAATGAAATCGCCGTAGAAATCTGTGACGGAAAAACGAATGCGTCAGAATCCGTCGCCAGAATAGTCTATTTAATTTTTTTCTCCGACGGCTGGCGTATCTCTCACTGAGTAGCGTAAGTGATAGTTTTTTCCCATGAACTGACGTTTTGTTTTGTGTCTGTGTTGCATTCATGTCAGTTCAAAACAAAATATGAAATAATGTTTTCCAAAATTAAGAATTCACACCGAAAAGCAACACTGATCCGCCTTCCGATAACCGCTCCTATTCTGGACGGGTTCTTAGCTTTTGTTCTGGGTCTCTGTTTGAGTGGCGTAAGTGTTGCTGTATTTTTGCTAAGGATTAGCTGTGTTCATGGTGTAATAATAATGTGTTAGGAGTTTTTGACAACACCATGAATTTTTCTTTCTGTCAAAAAATTGTGAGCGAAAGAGCGGAAATGTATGTTGGTAGTTATCAAATTGTATTATTTCTTTGAGTTGCTAGATAATGATGTGTTATAGTTTATTGTGTGAATTAAGTATAAATAAATATTTAATGCAATTAATTGTGCGTGTTGATAAAAAGTTATTGCAGTTGTCTTCGCCCATTTGCCAAAATCGCCATTGAATGGTTTTGCCATTTTATCAAAAACTTGCTCTGGAAGATGCTACCGACATGAAGCTTTGGTCAGCATGCAAATTGCCTTGCATTCATATCGTCTGCTTCAAGAACATATCGACAACGTATCATATATTGTTTGTTTGTTTTCCATAACACGTTATTAAATGACAGTCTCTTAAAATCTTGTTTACTTGCACAAAAACCAAAAATTTAACAAAATTTATTTTCATTCCAATTCACCATCAGCTGTTTTTGACAAGAGCGGGAAAACATAATTTTATCATTTTGAGAGAGAAGTGTTAAACTCACTAACACCATATTAGGGGATGTTCATAAATTACATTACACTTTTAGGGAGAGGGGTAGGGAGGGGAAGGAGGGAGGGGTAGGGAGGGGTAGGGAGGGGAAGGAGGAAAGGGAAAGTAGAGTTGAGCATTTGTGACGATATATGACATGGGGGAGGAAGTAGGTCGTGCGATACGTCACAAAAATTTTTGAATTTAGTTTTCAAAATTTTAAATTTTATTAAAATTTAATTTTATTGTAAGTATTGATTTATTTTTTTAACAATAAAAAACGCACCTAATATAACTAAGGGATAACAAAGCGAAAATGACAGCTAAAATTATGTTTGAATTGCGCAAAGATATAAAAGGCATTTGAAACATCTTTAACTGTAGCTGCTTCGAAAAACAGTGTTTTGCTGAACTGAAGTATGAATTCTTTCTCTAAAGCAGTCATCGAAAAAAGCTGTTATAACTTCACGTTGAATGTAAACACCAAAGAGTAATAAAAAAACTAAAACAAACAACAAATTTACCCAATTGTCGCATATCCAAGTTATAATGTAAAGGGTCCGCCATCTAACGTTTTTTTTTTTTCAACTAGTGCTTATTTCGTGAATGGTAACACTTAGCACATGTCTGATTTGACAGATAATTAGTTCTATCCATCCGCTGAACGAATATGGTTGTGTATACGCTTGAACAACGCTGGGAAATATTGCGACATTACTTTGAAAATTATGGCAATGTTGCAGAATGTGTGCGAAAATTGCGTACGGATTTTGGAAGAACAGAAGCACCATCAGCTCCGTAGGTTCGTTATCTTGTGAAAAAAGTGAAAGAAACTGACATTCTCATCGATAAACCAAAGCGTGAAAAGACAAAAACAGTGCGTACACCCGAGAATATTGCTGCTGTGGCAGAAAGTGTGCGTGAAGCGGCATCAACATCAATTCACCGTCGTTCTCAACAATTGAACATTTCGGAGACATCATTGAGACGAATTGTGCATAAAGACCTTGGTATGACGCCACACAAAGTCCAATTGGTTAAGGAGTTGAAGCCAACTGACCATCCAATGCGTTTTCGCTTCGCTATGTGGGCCTGCGATCGACTTACAGAAGATGCCGATTTTGCCAAAAAAAATCATCTTTTCAGATGAAGCTCATTTTGATCTTGGCGGGTATGTAAACAAGCAAAATTGTCGCATTTGGGGCACAGAAAACCCGCACGCATACATTGAAAAGCCGATACACCCAAAACGAGTCACTGTTTGGTGCGGATTTTGGTCCAGAGGCATAATTGGGCCATTTTTCTTCGAAAATGAGCAAGGAGTCGCCGTTACAGTCAATGGCCATCGTTATCGGGCCATGTTGAACGAATTTTTGTTCACAAAAATTGAAGAGGAGGATATTGGCAACATTTGGTTTCAACAGGCCGGCGCTACGTGCCACACAGCCGAAGCTACACTCGATGTTTTGCGCCGTTTTTGAAGATCGCATTATCAGCCGCAGAGCTGATGTCGTTTGGCCACCTCGGAGCTGCGATTTGACACCGTTGGACTATTATTTGTGGGGTGCCCTCAAAGATAAGCGTTACGCCGACAAGCCAGAGACAATTGACGCTTTAAAGGGCAATATTCGTGAAGCCATTGGTGAAATACAGCTGCACACAATCGATAATGTGCTTAAAAATTGGACCGAATTGTAGGCTACTGCATGGCCAGCCGAGGCAGCCATTTGAATGAAATTATTTTCCATTATTAACCGGAAGGATTGTACATTCAAATAAAAAAAGAAATTTGAGAAAATATTCAGTTTTTTATTTTGCATTTTCAAAAAAAAAAGTTATTTGGCGGACCCTTTATAACGTTGGTGTTCTTGATAACGTCAGAAAAGCTTTAATTTGTGTTAAGCTCTGTTCACACCGTAAAATTTTTCATAAAATTGTTGATCAAACACAATAGAACGTGAAATTTCAATGTTATTTCCAAAATAATACGAGGGGTGCCTTTTATATTTCGGGATTAGAGAACAAAAACA
Source organism: Coremacera marginata (assembly GCA_914767935.1). Taxonomy (NCBI): domain Eukaryota; kingdom Metazoa; phylum Arthropoda; class Insecta; order Diptera; family Sciomyzidae; genus Coremacera; species Coremacera marginata. The sequence continues at coordinate 22,912,738 of OU612044.1, forward strand.
AATATTAATCATCGAAAATCACTTTATTGTTTTTCAAAATATTCTCCATTAAGATCTATACACTTTTGCATGCGTTTGAACCAATTGTCGAAGCACTTTTGCCACTCTGATTGAGGTATCTCCAAAACATGCATTCTGAATGCCGCAACCGCTTCTTCGGGCGTCGAAAATCGTTGTCCACGCAGTTTATTCTTCACGGTTGGGAATAAAAAGAAGTCATTCGGTGCCAAGTCAGGACTATACGGCGGATGACCCATCAAATCGATGTTTTGGGTTCTCAAAAATGCAGTTGTTTGAGCCGATGTGTGAGAGCTCGCATTGTCGTGGTGAAGAGTGATCCGTCTTCGGCGGTTGGTTTTCCTGATTTCTGGGAAGACAACTGGCAAACAAATGGTTGTGTACCACTCAGAGTTGACTGTTCTGCGTTGTTCTAGTGGTACGGTTGCGACATGTCCATATTTTCCGAAAAAACAGGCGACCATTTGCTTGGAAGTGCTTCGTGCGCGAACAACTTTTGTTGGATTTGGCTCATCTTGAAACACCCATACAGTCGACTGCTGTTTACTTTCGGGCTCATACGCGTAAATCCACGATTCATCACCTGTCACGATGTCATAGACGTGTTTCGAAGCACCGCGATCGTATTTTTTGAGCATTTCCTTCGACCAATCGACACGAGCCTTTTTTTGAGCGATTGACAAATTGTGTGGGATCCAACGCGAACAAATTTTTTTGACAGTCAAATGTTTATGCAATATTGAATGTATGCTGGTCCCACTTATGCCTAAGGTTGCCTCAATCTCACGATAGGTAACATGACGATCTTGCAATATCAGTTCGCGCACAGCATCAATGGTTTTCGGATCAACAGCTGATTTCGGACGACCTTCACGAAATTTGTCTTGGAGTGAACTACGACCACGATTGAATTCACCATACCATCGATAAACACTGGTCCTTGATGGAGCTTCATCGCCAAAAATTGAATTAAGTTCATCCATGCACTGTTGCTGTGTTAATTCACGTCGAAAGTTGTAAGAAATAATCGCACGAAAATGTTCACGATTTAATTCCATTTTTAGACCGAGATGAATCTTTTAAGTTACTATAAACAACACAAATAGCGCTCGTATGTCAAAACGTTCTGAGTACGTATAAGCCAACAAATGTCAAACTTTGCGATAGAGCTTTCAGTTGACAGATTGCAACACCAGGGTTGCCAAGTCCCGAAATATAAAAGGCACCCTACGTAAAACTTATAATAAATATAACGAGTTCTATGCTTTTTCCATAACAAACTGCTAAATTAAAAAAGAAACTCAAAAAATGTGTAAGTGTGTCGTGGCATCGAAAGGGCGGGGGGAAGGAAAGACTTTGTGACAAAGTGTGAAATATGGAGGGAGATCAAAAATTGACCAAAAACATGTGACGTAATTTATGAACAGCCCCTTATTATTACACCATGGTTGTGTTCAGTGTTATTTTCTTAGTTTTTCTCATGGGCTGGCGTTTCGTTTTGCGTGTGTTGCATATTCATGCAAGTTCAAAAAAAAATATGAAATAATTTACTCCAAAATTAAGCATTTACACTGAAAAGCAACGCTGATCCGACAACCGCTCTTATTCTGGACGAGTTCTCAGCGTGTTTCGCAGAGAGAGCCCGACAACCGCCACCCGCTTTGGTTCTGTTCAGTGTTGTTTTTTCACAAAATATGTCGAAAACAACGAAAAACAGAAAATAATTTATAAAAAATTATTGAAGCCATTCCGAGTGAGAAAGTTATGTTTTCCGCTTTTTTCATAATTTTTTTGTGTTCGATAGGTTAGAAAGGGGCACTTTGAAAAATTTTTAAAAAAACTAACTTTCGCTGTAGAATTTTGGTTTTTTCAAGTTTTTGTACAAAATAGCTGAAGACAATTTTAAAACTATCGGTGAAGTTTTTTTTAAATTTTGCATTTTTGGATTATTGGCAACTTTTTCATAAAAATGCTAAAAACTCCAAACCTTTTTTTGGAATGAGCAAAGTGGACCTCTATGCATGAAATCCAATTAATTTAGTTCAATCCACAGTTTAAACTATCAATTTCACTCATAATTTTCATTATAAGGCGGAGAGCTGACCATTTCAAACAATCTCCGCTATTCCTGTTTACAACTAAAATAAAGATCTAGAACATGGCAGAATTATAAGGTAGGGCCGACTCGGAGAGGCATGAAGTAGAAAGCAGAATAAAGCGGGCTAGATGTAAAAATCAGCTGTTTATCTCGAGTTTCTTTATGTTCATGTTTCGGAGTTGATTTTAGGTTAAAATTTTTAGTTTTTTTTTGGCAATTTAAGACTTCTTTTACATTTTATAGTTGTTTTTACACTGTTTAAATAATATTTTCACTCAAATTATCACAGAATTAGCACACGCGACCGCACTGTTAGCAACTTGGAAATATAAAATATTTTCTTAATTTGCAATTCCTAGGAAATTCGTCGTTTTGAGCTTTATAATTCAGTATCCACTATTCATTATCCCAACCTTTTCATTATCCACTATTCGTTGATGCGTGAGAACACTGAGTCAACCGCCCTACCTTATAATTCTGCCATGATCTAAACAAATGAATGTCGATGTCAACAACAGAAGTGTTTTTTCTCTTCTACTTTCAAAACATTCTTCACATAAATCTGAACAAATTTCCACCCATTCACTATAGCTGGCTAAAAATTGCCAATGCAAGTTATATCCAATAAAATTTACCCAAAAAATATAAAAAAATTTAATAGACACAAACCTTCTTTCTCTGCTTTGGCGCTTTCTTCCTCAATTTTTTCTTCGTTAACAACGTCATTCTCCTTTTTTTCACCGTCCTTATCATCTTCCTTTGCTTCTGGATTTTCTGAATTTTCTGCCTCTTGAACATCTTTTACCTTTTCTTTATCAGCATCTCCTTCTGCAGTTGACTTCATTTCTACATCTCCTTCTTCAGTTGATTTCATTTCAACATCTCCATCAGCGGTAGCAGCAGCAGCTTCATCCTTTTTCTCTTCCTCCTTTTCATCATCATCATCCTTGGCCTCATCAACCACTTGCCAACTATCACGATTATTATCAGTGAGCTCTTCTTTGTCATCTTCCTTGATTGGTTTGGGTTTCTTGCGCATACGCTTTGGACGCTCTACGTTACCCAACAAATTTTCATTATCGGCAAAGTTTACATGAAATTCATAGCCTTTGGTGACAATATGTGGAAACATTGCATCCGATTCGCCCAAAATGCTTTTATCAAATTCAAAAGCAACACCTAAATCTTCACCGTTAAGAGTGTACTTAATGGTGCACGGTGTGCTTTCCAAATCCAAATAGCAACCGATAACATCATCTAATTTAAACGGTTTGCCGTAGTCAGTAAACTCGGAATTTGATGCTTTACGTCCAGATTCACAGTAAGCAAATGAGTTCTCAGCTTCACCGAGCAGTAGCGTTGTATTAGGCAATGAAAAACCGGCGCGCAGACCACGAATATGTGTTTCGTCACAGAACTGATGATGCCTGTTTATTGGCATTTCTTCGGCGAGACGAACTTCATAGCAAACTTTACCCTCACGCACACCATAGTTGGTGCGTGCACCAGACCAAACAAGAGAAAATATTTCATGAGTCATGGGCTTAGCAGAAGCAAAGGTGACCGGATCAATGCGTAGATGAATATCAGAATCGACTATTGGGAGTGAAAAATCAAAAAATTATAAGAAACCTTTTTAGATTTAAAGAATTTGATGCTACTTACACCAACTTAAGCCCAGCTGCTTGTCCTCAATTGTGGGTTCATCCTCTGGATTCGGCGCTTCTTCGGCCGATTTTTTTGGACTTGCTGCGCTGCCAGCACCGCTGCGTCGCTTGGGTGATCTAGAGCGTGAGCGTGAACGTGAACGTGAACGCGAACGTGAACGTGATTTTGAATGTGAATCATGTCGATCATGGGAGTGAGATCGGGAACGGGTTGCCGAATGCGAACGTTTGCGACTTAAACGACGCTCGCTAGATGAATCAAGGGAGTCGTTCTTTTTATTCTTCTTTTTATCTTTTTTTTCTGCTGCAGCATCGACTTCCATGGCTTGGTCTTCATCACCAGCTTTTTCAGACAGTTTCTTTTTCTTGTCTGCTTTCAAACTTTCGTTTTGTTTCGGCTTGTCTGCTTCCTCTTTCTTTTCCTCCGCCTGAGCATTCTCATCTTCTTCAACTTCTGGCTCTTCTTTGCCATTGGTTTCAACCTTTTGCTTTTCTTTGTCTCCATCTACTTCCTCTAATTCCTCCACTTCTTCCTCTTCTTCTTCTTCGTCTTCTACAGGAGCCACCTCTTCCTCATTTCCTGAATGCTCTTCTTCATCTTCTACAGCATTTTCTGCTTGTTCCTCGCCATCGTCTTCGTCAACTTCTTCTGTCTCTGCTTCAACTTCTTCAACATCTTCATCAGCTTCATCAGCTTCTTCAGTTGGCAATGCCGTGGCATTGTCTTCCTCCTCCAGTGGTTCCAATGATGGTTCAGACTTCTTCACCGGCGATGGTGACGGTGAACGCGTCATAGAACGTGTGCGTCGGCTACGTCGACCAGGTGTACCCGGGGTACCAGGACCAGCGCCGCCTATACAAATTTGTTTGTATTAATAAAGTTAGGTTAGAGTGAGTTAGTTTTTGAGGTTAGAAAAAATTCCCCCAGCAAAATTAGGCTGCAGAAAACAATTCATGAAAATCTAGTATACATAAAATATTGCTACATAAAAAAAATCAATCCAATTTTGCTACCCCGTATTTGCCCACTGATAAATGACAAAGCACACCAATTTTGTTTTTTCAAGCATTACTTGGCGCCATTGGAACATGTTGGAACGCTATCTTAAAGTGTATTCCTAGAATAATCTATGATAATTGTAGGTTTGTATTGAATGTAGCAATAATTTGCATTACTCTAAATTTTCATTTTCTTTTCCTAGACTCACCCCCTTCACCATCCAGATGCGCCTTAAGCCGCTCAATTAACACCGCTTTGACACCCTTCACGTCGAGGCCACGAGACTGCAGCTCCGTTCGCAAGTCAACCACTTTCATTTTCTCCAACTTGGCGATGTCCATGTTGAGCACCCAACACTTAAGATTTCTTTAACTATAAATTCCACTCCTTAAAAGTTTAAATATTTCACTTCCGTTTCGTACATAAAATAATTATGAAATCTTAGCAAATTTGAGAACACCAAATATATTATACGTAAAACGCGGTGACGCGCAATCCCTACGGCTATGAAAAAAATTCAAGTCGAAATTTTCAAATGCAATTTAAGCGTTGTTTTTCATATCCTGCACTTTGTGCTTAATCGATATTTTATCCTCACAACTTGTTAAGTGTTTTTTATATATTTTCCACTTAATTTATTGCTAACTTTGTTGAATATTTCACATTGATTTTCGCATCTCAAAACGATGCGGTGTGAATTTATTCTACTTGGCGATTGATTGCGATGACGAGCGTGTACGAAGAAAAACGCGAACACGAACGTCGGCAGCATTTCGAAAATGGCGCTGAACTTGTACAAATTTTTACTTTCAAACGAGTCTCGAATAAAAGTAATAGATGGTCTTACTACCACGGTACAATGCAAAAGGGTAACAACGCGGCTGATTGTATTCTATTTCACAGCTATCATTATTGTCAAATGGTCAAACTGTAATGTCGGGAGCAAACACTGTTTAATTACTCGTTTTATTAATCGGTTATTGTACTCTATACATGACAAGCGTGTTGCGTTAGTATTTAAGCATACTTTTCACAAATTGGCAGAACAATACTCATAATTCTGTGTCGCTTTTATTCATCATTCACCATTCCACAAGTGTTGGTCGACGCTCTGAGAAAATATGTAGTTGTCAAGGCTACCTTGTAAATTATTATATCATGATCATACTTATGTAATACCATAAATTTAATAAGTCTCAATAAATCAGTCATTATTGTCAAAATCAATACAAATCATTTTCTGTCACTTGGCAAACTAAGTTCAACTGAGTCTCTGCGTGGTGTTGTTTTTAATGCATTTATTACTTTCATTTATTCTACCGTGGTTACTACTTTCAAATTCAGAGCTAGCTCGGTGCTTACCCAGATATTTTGTTGTGTTCGACTTAAATTTGTAGTAAGCTATATTGAACTGTATATATATTTATTTATAAAAAGTATATTCAATACATTTTAAATTTTTTAATGTCGCTTTTTGTGCATTCAGTTGATAGTATATGAAGGCATAATTTTCGAACCGATAATCTTGAGAGTGCAAAAAATCTACTTATATTCTACTCTTGAGGTTTCGAGGTTCTGCTACTTTCGAAATAAAAAATTCAGTTTTATAGGTCAGAATTCTTTCGAGAAAAGAAAATAGTAATAGTATTAATAGTAAATAGAAAAGAAACGACGATTAAAGGACACGTTACTTTAATTACACTAGCAGGAAGCGAATAAAGCAATAAAAAATAACACAAATATGAGTTGTTCATACATTAAATATTTTTCGTATATTTTTATTATACATCGCAAACCTTATAAAAACGAACAACAGTTATGCAGTTCCCATTCCTGACTATTCGTGTAGTTTAATAAATACCCAAAAGAAAAACTAAAACAACGCGTAGCTAGCAAGCTCAGTTCAGTGCAAGAGTGTATGGAAAGAGAACAGAGAACAAATAAGTAGTTATTCTCTCGCTACTACACGACCTGTTGTTTACATTTATTCGCTTGCAGTGACTGCTACATCAGAGAAGCAGGGTATATTCGCTTCCAAACTCAAATCCTATTTTGATGTTGGAAAAAAACACAGCTATTATCTAAAAGTCACCCTAACATTTCGGAGCAAATAATAAAAAACCTCAAAAAATTAAGTTTTTACTCTCTTATGACAATAAGTCATTAGCAACTTTTTGTTTCAACATCAAAATCGTATTTAGATTACACTACAGTACAAAAAATTAAATTTACAGCTAGATGGGGTTGTGAACATATAAAGAGCTAGATTTTGTTTTGTATGCATAAAGGATTTGAATGTTGGAAAAAAAATGCAGCTATTATTGGAGTTTACTCCTTTACAATCAATTTCAAGCGTTATATAAATACTCAAGCGTTACGTTTATTGTCACTCGTCTATTGACTCTCCTCTCAATGGTAGAAATTTCGTTTTGACATTTATGGTGCTAGGCTCTCAGCCTTACGACTGCCTTCATTTGTTTTATCAAGGTTTTCCCTTTTGTGTAGCAAAATATTAACAACAGCGAAGAAATACCAACAAAATAAACCCAGCAGCAATCCATATTGCATAATCCAAATTGAAGTGCAAAAATGATATCATTCATAAAAGATGTCGACCATGAAAGATCTGTTAAAATTGGTATTCAGGATTTCGATCTTTTATGGCATCCAGTTATCAAATTTCGAAAACAAAAATCTATTACAATTCCGTTAACTTCTGTTATGAAACAGCTGATTGCTGTCAATAATTATTTTTAAAGTGCACATAACTAAGAAAAAAACATAAATCGCAATGCAGAGCGAAAAAAGGAAGTTAATCATATAAAAAATCAATTTTATTTTATCAATTAACATTTTTTTTTATTGCTCTTATTTAGAAGAAACCCGAGTGCTGGAGAGGAGGAAACACTGCGACGCATCAGTGCAAGGGCTGTGGCAAGAGTTGGCTGATAGCCTTAATTCAACTGGTGGTGTGTACTATCATGCGACAAGTGGAAAACGGTAAGGCTTTTGTTTATATTGTGAGTACATATTTGCTTATGAATGATTTAATTCCAGGTGTTTGATAAACTGCGCTCGGAAAAGGCGAGTTCGGTTTGCCATTTAGTCGTAACTCCAATAAAGTGGCAAGATGGTTTCTTCTATTTAAAACTTGTCTTTAATGCGACTGTTCCGGGTTGAGGCGTGTTTTTAAAGGCGACCTTTAAAGGCTAATTTAAAAAAAACTATGGCAGATATTTATAAAAACTTTTTTATTATTTTAATCAAGTATTCAAGAATACAAAAAAATAATTTTTTAAAATTCATGTGCATGCAAGCCTACAGGAGGCGTTGCAAATTGATGTCCAAAAAAAAAATTACATTTCCGGTGGGACAAATAAATCCATACTGAGTCATCTAAAAAAAAAAAATTGTGGTTAATTTAAAGACCAAACTCTTGGGATCGCCGTGGCCCGATTTTTAATTTTTTGATTTTAAAAAAAATTTTTTGAGTTTAAAGTTGAAATCCCGATAATTATGAGATTTTATGGTCAAAATCATTGATTTTTCCTTGTGAACGAAAAAATCAAAATTGGGCCACGGTGATCCCAAGAGTTAGGCCTTTAAATTAACCACAAACTTTTTTTTCAGATGACCCGATATGGATTTATTCGTCCCACCGGAATTTTTGGACACCAATTTGCAACGCCACCTGTAGGCTTACATGTACATGAATTTAAAAAAAATTTTTTTGAAGTCTTGATTAAAATAACAAAAAAGTTTTAAGTTATGTGTTTATATAACTCCAATAATTTTTCAATTATTAAAGGTTATATTTTATCGAGTGCAAGGTCAATGTTGGTTTTCTTCTTTAAAACTTATGAAAGAAGGTCGTAATTAATTTACAAATAAATAATAAAAAAGTTTTTATAAATATCTGCAGCAGTTTTTTTTTTAATCAGCCCTTAAAGTCGCCTTTAAGAACACGCCTCAACCCGAAACAGTCGCCTTAAAACACACACACATATTTATTCAATGTGTAATCTAACATTTGCCTCCTTTTTGAGCCATTCTTAAAGAAACTCTTAAATAAGCATCCATTTTTCACACCAAAATTTTTACTTTCTAAAAATTTGTAACGCTAAAAGACAGAAAAATGTATCTGTTATTCTGTTGTCATTCATAACAGATTTCATAGCAGATTTTGCCATGCAGAATACCAATTTAAAATTTTGTAAAATATTTTTTGACAGTTCGAAAAATCTGCTATGATTCATAACAGATTTCATAAAAGATTGTCGTGCAGAATATTAATTTTGGCCTCGTAAAAGATTGCTTGACAGCTTAAAAATTTGTATGGGAAATCATAACAGAATTTTTCATAACAGGTTGTGCCGAATAGGCCCAATTGCTATTCGAGCAAGTCTAACACATGCAACTCAATTTTATCTCTATTACTGATCTATTACATTTGGACCCGTCACTGTCGATAGCAGTACGATTCTATTGTGAATTGTTCTTTTAACAAATAAAAGCTGAATCTGTTGTTGTCAGTGCTTCTTTGAACGTGCCTTGCTCTGGATTTAATAGCATGGGGTGAGTTCTTTATATTGTATAATTTTATTAATTTTTACTTTATAAACATATTTTAACTATTTAGGGAGCTGGAATTGGAGCCGCAAACAACAGACAGGATAAATTCAATGCTATCCTTGTTGCCGTTAAACGATGACAACTCCGCGACATTGTTAGAGCACATAAAAGTGCTACGGAATTCCTGTGCAAAAGGACCAAACATACAAAAACTTGTAGTCTCCAATAATGAATTGTGTAACTTTATGCAGACAACGCTCTTCTGCTCGACTGAAATCCCCCAACCTTGTCAAAATTACGATAGAATTCAATTGTTCCTTTGGCAACTGCTTGCAAACTCTGTAGTCAACAACAGAGATACGCAAAAACTAGTAGGTTCTAATTTTGGCCATGCAATTTGTCTTAGTTGTATGCAACCACCGCTTAGTAAATCTACAGACATTCAGCTGATGATTCTCTATAATATTGTCAAAGGTGGTACCGGTGCAGTGCCAGATCTATTGGCCTTGCAGTGTATAACGCGGCTCTGGCAGACTATAATCGATGAAAAATGTGCGGCAAATTTGGAATTCTTGCACTTCTTTTTTGAACACTACCTGGTGAACAATCGCTCCACTGTGCGCTATTATGCTCAGCTAGAGACAATCGAACGCATCGCATTCCTAGACTATATTTGTAATTATTTACGTAAGGATAGTCCAAATGGTGCCATTGGTACTTTCCTAATGCAGTATCTTTCCAAGGAGTTTAAGATGAAATCCGATTGCATCATGCGTCAATCAACCAAAGATGTAGAGAGTGTGCAACCGCGCGAAGCTTGTGGACTGCTTCGTGTCATCGCTGCTGCCACTGGTAGCGCGCAATACTCGGAAATCTATAGCACGGATCATGCTCTATTCCTAAACGTTAGCAGCCTTTTGCGCTGCTTGGTTGCTGTTAGCAAAGAAGTTACTAAAACTGTATTTAGCCCAATGAATAAACTGGACGAAGTAGCTCTTGCTTCTAAGATGCCTGCTGATTTCGAAAAAGAAGTTTCATTCGAACTGAAAACTATGCTAGTGCGCTGTGTGGCCAACTTGCTGTATGAGAATAAGGTCAACAAAGGTTATTGCTTGGACACAAAGCTCATACCCGCGCTGCTGGAATGCACAAATATGGATGCCAGAAATCCACGTAAAAATTGTTTTGCTGCATAAGTATTTGTATTTAAATTAAACATATTTAATTTCAGTGATGAAAGAGTGGAGCATTTTGGCCATTCGTAACGCCTGCATGGATTGCCCAGAAATACAAGAAACGATAGCAAATCTAACCAATCAAGGCATGGTGCAAAATGATCTAGTTAATGATTTGAATTTAAATATGGGATCTTTGAGGATACAATCAAGTAAGTAGAACAACTATTCGAAATCATCTGTAGTTCAAAGAAGTTAGATCCTCAATAAACAATTTGTAATTTTGTTATTTGCTATCGTTTTTTCTGACCTGTTTCTAGATAAATAAAAAATAAGATTCAAAAAATGTTTTTAAATGTTTAAAATAAAATAAATAAATAAAAAATCTATGAAGCATTAATATGAAATCGGAGAAATGGCAAATACGAGGGGTGCCTTTTATATTTCGGGATTAGAGAACAAAAACAAATATTAATCATCGAAAATCACTTTATTGTTTTTCAAAATATTCTCCATTAAGATCTATACACTTTTGCATGCGCTTGAACCAATTGTCGAAGCACTTTTGCCACTCTGATTGAGGTATCTCCAAAACATGCATTCTGAATGCCGCAACCGCTTCTTCGGGCGTCGAAAATCGTTGTCCACGCAGTTTATTCTTCACGGTTGGGAATAAAAAGAAGTCATTCGGTGCCAAGTCAGGACTATACGGCGGATGACCCATCAAATCGATGTTTTGGGTGCTCAAAAATGCAGTTGTTTGAGCCGATGTGTGAGAGCTCGCATTGTCGTGGTGAAGAGTGATCCGTCTTCGGCGGTTGGTTTTCCTGATTTCTTGGAAGACAACTGGCAAACAAATGGTTGTGTACCACTCAGAGTTGACTGTTCTGCGTTGTTCTAGTGGTACGGTTGCGACATGTCCATATTTTCCGAAAAAACAGGCGACCATTTGCTTGGAAGTGCTTCGTGCGCGAACAACTTTTGTTGGATTTGGCTCATCTTGAAACACCCATACAGTCGACTGCTGTTTACTTTCGGGCTCATACGCGTAAATCCACGATTCACCACCTGTCACGATGTCATAGACGTGTTTCGAAGCACCGCGATCGTATTTTTTGAGCATTTCCTTCGACCAATCGACACGAGCCTTTTTTTGAGCGATTGACAAATTGTGTGGGATCCAACGCGAACAAATTTTTTTGACAGTCAAATGTTTATGCAATATTGAATGTATGCTGGTCCCACTTATGCCTAAGGTTGCCTCAATCTCACGATAGGTAACATGACGATCTTGCAATATCAGTTCGCGCACAGCATCAATGGTTTTCGGAACAACAGCTGATTTCGGACGACCTTCACGAAATTCGTCTTGGAGTGAACTACGACCACGATTGAATTCACCATACCATCGATAAACACTGGTCCTTGATGGAGCTTCATCGCCAAAAATTGAATTAAGTTCATCCATGCACTGTTGCTGTGCTAATTCACGTCGAAAGTTGTAAAAAATAATCGCACGAAAATGTTCACGATTTAATTCCATTTTTAGACCGAGATGAATCTTTTAAGTTACTATAAACAACACAAATAGCGCTCGTATGTCAAAACGTTCTGAGTACGTATAAGCCAACAAATGTCAAACTTTGCGATAGAGCTTTCAGTTGACAGATTGCAACACCAGGGTTGCCAAGTCCCGAAATATAAAAGGCACCCTACGTATAAGGGTAATTTACGATCTTGGATCTTAGTAGGTTATCGGGAGCACACCTTTCATATGGCGCTGTTGCAAATACTTTACAACAGCTGTAAACAGCTTTATCCGATTGAAAATAAACACGAAATGGCCATCTTAGCCCTTGAAAGGACTTTGTCCGAGCTTCTTATGATCATCAATTGTGTTGTGTGTGATGTGAAATATTTACACACAAATGATCGAGAACTGGACCTACATGTCTTTCGCCGACTCCGAACGGCTGGCTTATGTTCTCAAGAAGCTTTTCATCGCAGTTTTTACTCTCTGAGGTTTGCCATTGTCTGTAGAGAGGTGACGGCCGAACAGAAAAATTAATTCAATTTAAAAAACTTTTTGTGTCAGATGGAGGATTCGAACCCGGGTTCTTTGGCGTAAGAGTCACACACTCTACCCACTACGCCATGGCCGCCACATCAGCAGCACTCTATATGCTTTATTTTGTAATAATCTGTTTTTATAAATTTCTGATTTAATCTCAGTTCTGGATGTTGTCTATAAATTTCAATAAAATCTTTACAAATATCTTCAACGTGCATTTTGAACTGATGTGTTCACATTGAAAGTTTTAAGTTACGAAATCGCACTAGAAAATTTGACGAGTGTCCACACGTCAAGTTTTTCATCAAATCGTTGGTTAAACAACCGAAAAATCAAAATATTTTTATTTTCGTAAATTAATTACGACCTTCTTTCATAAGTTTGAAGTTATGTGCTTATATAACTCCAATAATTTTTTAATTATTAAAGGGTATATTTTTTTATAAAGGCTTTCCGAAGAAAACAACTGAAGGAAAAACAACTAACAACAACAATACCCTATATAGATTTTCTATATTTTATTTTCCCTATTTTATTTTCGTCAAACGATTTGACCAGCAATTTGTTGAGTGTTCTGTTTATCAAATTTTTTGATTGATTTTTGGATGAAAAATTTGATAATGTGAACGAGCCTATTGTTTTTGTGTAACAGAAAATAAGAAATTTTTATCAACAGGCCAACCTGCGTGCCATTCTCGCAACCCTGCTAAAAATTATCGAAACTGTGTGAACATGGCCGGCGCGTGCCACACAGGTTCGTTGACCTGTAAAAGCTGCTTCACACTATCTTTGGTCGCTCACATTATCAAATTTTTCATCCAACAAGTCATCAAAAAATTTGACAAACAGATATATATATATGGAATTTGACATGTGAACACTCATCAAATTTTTGGTCAAATCGTTTGACGAAACTCAAAATATATTGATTTTTCGGTTGTTTGACCAACGATTTGATGAAAAATAGACTTGTGAACACTCCTCAAATTTTCTAGTTCGATTTTGTCACTTAAAAAAGATTTCAACGTGAGCACATCAATTCAAAATGCACGATGAAGAAGATTTTTGTAATGATTTCATTGAAATTTATAGACAACATCCAGTACTGTGACAGATTCAATCAGAAATTTATAAGAACAGATTAATTAAAAATAAAGCATATGGAGTGCTGCTGAGGTTTTCATTTCGATGTGCAAGATAATAATGAAATTTGATGAAAAATTTGATAATTTGAACACTTTCGTGGTGAAACTGTTTGACCAACGATTTGATGAAGAATTTTATTATATGAACGCCCCTTCTAAGAAAGCAAACAACTTCTCTTAAGATCTGCCATATAATGAATATCCGATAGTGTGGACACATTTTTATTTGTTATATGACTTCTCTAAGTCGGCGTCTCCACATGCAATCAATTATTGCCGATCAGCCGTCATTTCCCAAGGCAGATATGAGCCATATCAAAACAAAGTCTTGTGTGTGGGCATTTCATATCTTGATACTTATAAACATTTGTGAGTTGGTGCCAAACAATAATATTCACTGCATTGAAGTGCTTAAAAATTTAAACAATTCCAAAAAGTTGCTGAAGAACAGCCAAAAATTAAAAAAATCGCAATTTTTAAATTTAAAAAAGCGTCTTGCTAAGAAAATAAAACGAAATTAAAAAATTGGCTTTCAAACAACCAAACTGACAGTTCAAGGCAAGCAATAGTTATCAAGATATTTATCGTGAGATATATTGCTCTTCATGAGCAATGAGCGTTCTCCATTGGCAATATGTCGTCTGGCATAAGTATCAAGATATAAACTATTGCGTGTGGAGATGGCCTGCAACAATAAAGCATATATTTTTTAACATTAGAATTGCTTTTATTTCTATCAGAAAAATCAGATCATAATTTCTTTTTTAATGTTGAAGAAATAAAAAATATGGAAACTGTCTATGGGAAACTAAATATTAAAATTGGTTAAATTAACTATTTCCATGCATAATGAAATATAAATTAATCTGATTTTTCAGTTTTGTGTGTGTGCCATTTTTTTCAGATAGAAAATCAAATAGAAAGTCTAATAGTGCAAACAAATCATCAGAAAATACTATGACCTGTCAGATGATCTCAGAACTTTGACAAAAAAAAAAAAAAACATACAAACAGTTATATGTTTTCTAAAAAAGTCTGAAGCAACTTTAACAAATGCCAAAATCATCCATTTGCATCAGATTTGCATATCCTACAGTCTTATGGTATAGGAAATAATTTATTTTTTCACTTACCTTTTGGCACTTACCTTTATTTTTAGTTTGTATTCTTTTAGTTTGTATTCTTTCGAGCATTTTTAGTTTGTATTCTTTCGAACATTTATAGACTCTTGTAAGATATTTATTGGCCTAGAAGGCTTTTTATTACAACTGATGGATTAAATAAATAAATAAATAAATGTATATCAGTGCTTTGTGTTTTTGTAAAAGCAACAAGTTTTGCACATGCAGTTTTCTTTCGTGTCTACACTTCAACATGGACATGGCTGTATCTTTTTCGGATCAAAATTTTATATCTTGCTTTATATCCTTACTAATTCTTATCCCTTCTTGCTCACATTTTTTTGTCAAGGGCGTGAAGATCTTAACAAACACAAAAATAAAACCGGCACGAAAATGTACACTTTCAAGTTTATGAACTACATTTTGGTTCAAAATCTTGCATCTCATATCCACTACCCAAATCTTATCCGTTATCGCTCTTTTTTATCGTCACTGGCATGAATGTCTAAAAAGGCATTTTAAAACAAATATATTATTTAATTAGTATTTTGACAGTATTTAAAAAAAACTATTCATATAATTTTCTTTGGAAATAATAAAATAAATTGAAATTAATGCTTTATACAAACCTTTAAAATAATAAAAAAAAAAGATATGCCCATTTCAGCCCTTGAAAGGACTTTGACCGAGCTTCTTATGGTCAGTTGTGCTGTGCGTGCTGTGAAATGTTTGAACACAAATAATCGACAACTGGACCTACCAGTTTAATGCCGTCTCTGAACGGCTTGTGTTCTCAAGAAGCTTTCCATGGCAGTTTTTACTCCCTGAGGTTTATCTGCAGAGAGGTGATGGCCGACACAGGTGATGGCTGTGTCAGGTGGGAATTGAACCAAGATTCTCTGGCGTATGGGCCACGCACTCTACCCACTGCGACACGGCCAAATAATTAGAAATTTTAATATCCCTAATCAACTTATTAGAGTGACAGCAAAAATTTCCATACATACGCTATCAAAATACAATGCTGTTATATCTGTTTGTAAAAATATATTCAGCTGTAATGATTTCTATAAAATAAATAATACGGGGTAGATGCAGCGTTGATCGTGCTCTTCTTTTCGTTACTGCGGATATTGTCAATGGCTCTCCCTGCTTGTGTTAATATTTTTTTATATAATTTTCAATGATGTTTGCCTTGAAGCAAAAGAAAAATGTTTTACAAATTTTAAATAACGCAACAAGACAGCTTCAACTATTTAACATCGCTTACATTTTGACAATTCTTGCTTTCTCACATCTTTCTCATAGCTTTGAGATTTTATATGAGTTGTCAACTTCGTTTTGACATTCGCGGCAGTACTCTCTCATCTAGCGAGCGTACTTTTGTTATTCTACCATGACTGTATCGAATCCCTCAATCAATCCTGGTTTGACAACATGCATAGTCTGAACTCCCATATTAGGGGCTTTCAGACGAACGCACATGTCAGTGGACATGGGCATATCAGACGACATGTACGATCGTTCGAAAGCTAATGAGACGGCCGGACCGACATGTCGGATGAAAATCAAAAAAATTTTTACTACTTTTGGTGGATTTATTTCGGGTTTTCCCTCGATTTAGTACTTTATTTCGGGTTTTCCTCGATTTCGTACAGGAAACAACATTGATAAATTGTTATCATTTACAAAGCAAATGAAACAAATGTGAAAAGTTGCAAATAAAAGTGAATAAAAGTGAAAAATATACAATTTTATACACAATAAATATACAAAAAATATACAATGGAAAGAAAATTAACTCATACACAAATCATTAATTTAAATTGATTCAATAGCAGCGAGAGCCTTCGCATACGATAACATTTTTTTAATGAACTTTCATGTGTAGCACCTCTTGCATGAAAGCATGAAAGTTCGAATCATTCGAACAGTACACATATTCTTTCGCACTTTCACTGTCACTGGCCTGTGCAACCGGCCTGTCAGCCATTACGCCGATGTGTTCTGCGCGAGAATCTGCAAAGAAATGAAGTCGTCGTACATGTCCGATTTCTTGAAAGCTCAACAAAATATTCCCGTTATTTTATCGTCGCACTATGTCCGCTGACATGTACGTTCGTCTGAAATACCCCATTGGCTTATGTTACTTGAAACTCTTCCGAATTTCCTGTCAAGCATTTTGGTAATGCTTGATAGCTGTCAACTTTTCAATTTTCAGCCTTACTATATCCGGCGACCATGCCACAAAAATTATTATTTTTCTTTTAGATTTTACGTTGACTAGTTTAGTTGCGTTTTGAGCATAAGTTGCTAATTTTGAAATAAATTATTGAATTAAAATCTGTTGATTTCTGTCCAATGCACGCTTACTTGTTCGTCCCAGTGAATATTTGAGTGCTATTTGCGGACAAAGATAAAAGTTTAATAAATTTACCATAAAGTTGCGCCCATCATTGGTGTTACTTTAAATTTTAATTATTAAAACATTTTTCTGCGAGATTAGCACGTTATCATTGTGGGTCTTTTCTGCGGGCTGCATTCTGCAAGCTGCTTTTACTTCTGTCCAATGCACGCTCATTTGTTCGTCAGTGAATATCTGAGTGCTATTTGCGGACAAAGATAAAAGTTTAATAAATTTACCATAAAGTTGCTTCCATCGATGGTGTTACTTTAAATTATAATTATTAACACATTTTACTGCGATATTAGCACACCATCTTTGTTGGACTTGTCGAACTGCGTTATCTTGTGTCCAATGCACGCTCATTTGTTCGTCAGTGAATATCTGAGTGCTATATGCGGACAAATATAAAAATTTACAGCATGAGTACCAAAAAGCTACGTTTTCTTAATGGCGTTGCTTTTAAATTAAATTGCACACAAATAAAAACAACTAAATTTTTCTTGATTTATATTCGCCTAATTTTAAAATTGCAATTTTTTGTTGATGATTGCCGTTTATGCAAGGGCGATATAACAATTTTTAGTATTTTAATAGCATGCAACATCCCAGTTAGATTTGCTTGCTTTGAGGTACTAGAACAAACTTAAAAAAAATCAATAGTATGTTCAGGAATGCATAATTAAAAAAATAACTTGTAGGTGCAGTAATTGTTCGTAATGAATCCAAGACTAAACTATTAAAAATATACATGCAACTTTCTCTAAAAACCCCATTTGTTTTGAATCATATTTTTCAATGATTTACATATATGTTTTGTCTGAAGTACATTTTTGATACGCTGAGCAAATGCAATATTGCAGCATAAACCAAGCTGCGAATTTTTGAAGCAGAAGGTTAGGATTCAAAATTCGGGATACATATCTGAATTCAGCATTGGATTACTAATTTTCGTTAAAACTAAAAAAGAAACTTTTTAACATGAGGGGCTAAGTTTTCTTCATAATTGATTTTATCTCAAATACTGAAATGATGAAACTTGTTTAAAATTTCAAAATGTGTGTCGTCAGTTTAAAAAAAATGTGCAGTTATTTAAGGGTTAGACAGTCGAATCTGTGTTTTTGTATAAAAGCGACATGAAACTTCCTATAAAATTGAACTCAAACTATTCAGGACCGCAAACCTTAACACATGAAATAGTGGAGAAGTCGAGCTTATCTACACGCAATTTGTATGTTCTTTTAAAAACTTTCTAACGTTTAAGGGAAAAACTAAAATAATTCGGCTTTGCGTGGTATACTTAGTAGGAAAGTATGAATAAGTAGAATAGAAAATATTCATGAGTTATAACGGATAATTTTTATTTTATCAAAACTAATGAACTTTTCGCAAATACGTTAACTTATTATTTTGTCGTGCATCCATTGTGTTTTAATGTGATATACGGCGGTATAATTGCGGGACGACGATATATGATTGATTGATTAGGTGGCGCCTACAACCGTAAGTCGGTTTTCGACTGGTGTAAGAAATTTCAACAGACTATTGTCTTTCGCTTGCTGGCGCCAGTTGGAAGCTCAAAGTTTCGTCAGGTTGTCCTCTACTTGGTTCTTCCAACGGAGATACGGTCGTCCTCTTCTGCGTTGACCGCCGCTGGGTACCGAATCGAATATTTTCTTCGCTGCAGCGTCGTCTTCCATACCCTCAACATGACCTAACCAACGAAGCCGCTCGATTTTTATGCGTTTTACTATGTCGATGTCTGCGTACAGTTCATACAGCTCATCGTACTCGCCAGTGACTCAGATT
Organism: Coremacera marginata; assembly: GCA_914767935.1. Classification (NCBI taxonomy): domain Eukaryota; kingdom Metazoa; phylum Arthropoda; class Insecta; order Diptera; family Sciomyzidae; genus Coremacera; species Coremacera marginata. Next base: position 22,931,818 of record OU612044.1, read on the forward strand.
GGTCCGTAGATTTTACGAAGGATCTTTCTCTCGAACGCTCCCAAAGTATTTTCATCAGAACTGCTCAACGACCAGGTTTGTGCTGGATATAACAGGACGGTCATGATTAGTGTCTTATAGAGCGTGAATTTTGTTCGTCGAGAGAGGGCTCTGCTTCTCAATTGCCTACTGAGCCCAAAGTAACACCTGTTGGCAAGAGTTATTCTTCGTTTGATCTCTCTACTGATATCGTTGGTGGAGTTAATGCTGGATCCGAGGTAGGCGAAGTCCTTCTCAACTTCGAAGGAGGTGTTGTCAACAGTGACGTATTTGCCAATACGCTGAGACTGTTTGTTGACACCAGATATTTCGTCTTATCTGCGTTTACTGCAAGACCCATGCCACTCGACTCTTTTTTTTTTTTGTAATTTGTTATGGCCAATGATATCAATATCATCAGCATAACACTCTTGTAGAATATGGTGCCGCTTTGTCTCAGGTCAGCAGCTCGAATGATCTCCATAATTAGATTAAAAAAGTCGCACGATAAAGAATCACCCTGTCTGAAACCTCTTTTGGTAAAAAATGGTGGGGAGAGGTCTTTCCCGATTTTAACTGAGCTGTTGGTGTTGCTCAGTGTCATCTTGCATAGACGGATTAATTTTGAAGGTATACCAAATTCAGACATGGTGGAGTATAGGTGATTCCTTATTGGACTGTCAAAGGCGGCTTTGTAGTTGACAAAAAGATGGTGGGTGGCGATTTGTTTTTCTAGGGTCCTTTCCAAAATAAGTCATAGCGTGAATATCTGGTCGGTTGTAGATTTTCCAGGTCTAAAGCCACACTGATAAGGCCCAATCAGTTGGTTTACGATGGGCTTCAGTCTTTCACATTATACGCTCGACAGGACCTTATATGCGATATTTAGAAGACTTATCCTACAGTAGTTGGCACAAAAAGTGGTATCGCCTTTCTTATGGATTGGGCAGAGTACACTGAGGTTCCAATCGTTTGGAATGCATTCTTTCAACCATATTCTGCATAGAAACTCGTGAATGCATTGTGAATGCATTTATAATGGCATAATCAGTGTTGCCAACTTTTCAATTCTAAAATCTATCAAAATGCGCTTTTTCTTCAAAAAAGCACCAGATTTTAAGACTATCAAAAATGTTAAACACCAAATTATTTTGGATATTTGCGAAAGTTCGGTTACAAATTGTCGCTAGATGGCTCTAAAATGTAATATTTCTGGTATAATGAATTGCATCTGGCAATGCTATAGTTTATTTTAAAAGTTGGCATTTTAAGCTTCATTTTGTTAAAAGACATTCAAATTATATTGTGCTGTGAAAAGTTATCTAAGCTTAAAAATGAGTGAAAATTCGGAACATTATCATAAAATTTTGCTTTTCTATTGTTGAAAAGGTAAGAATATGCCGCTGTTGAAAAAATTTCTGAAGTTTACGGAGACGATGCTGCAACTAGAAAAACAGCAGCGAAGTGATTTGCTCGTTTTTGATATAATAATTTTGATCGACCAATAACTGCAAAAGTCGATGAAATCATGGAAAAAATTGAGCAAGACCTGCATATCAGCACCGTGGACATTGCAAGGGAACTAGGCATTTATCATCAAATAGTTATCAACCATTTGAAGAAAGCTTGATACACTAAGAAGCTCGATGTTTGGAATTGTTTCGAATTTAATTGATCAAATATCCAATTGCGAATCACTCCTAAAACGGAACGAAATCGAACTATTTCTGAAGCGAATGACTACGTGTGATAAAAAGTGGATCGCGTACGACAATAATATGCGAAAAATATCATCAAAAAAGCAAGGTGAAGCTTCAAAAACGGTGGCAAAGGCAAGATTGACAACAAGAAAAGTAATGCTGTGTGTCTGGTGGGATTGGAAAGGAATTGTTCATTATAAGCTTCTACAACCTGTTAAAAACGATTGATTCTGTTCTGTACTTCGAACAATTAACGTAATTGAAGAATGCAATTAAATTAAAAAGGCCAGAGTTGATCACCAGGAAAGGTGTTGTGTTCCATCATGACAACGCCAGATCACACGCATTTTTGATGACCCAGCAGAAACTGAGAGGGGTTGACTGCGAAGTTTTGATGCATCCACCATTCACTTTCTCTTGATGATGCTTTCTCTGATGCATCAGCCTTTCACTTTCAAATTAATATTTGTTTCGATCTTTGCAGAACTCTCTTAATAAATTTCAATTCTGTGGAGGCCTGCAAAACGCACTGGGATCCGTTTTTTGCTCAGAAAACCCAGAAGTTCTACACATATGGAATAATGGCTTCAACCAAAAGATGCCAAAAAGTTATCGCTCGATATACCACAAAGTTGGTTTAATAAAGCTCGTTTCAAATATAAGGAAAAAGTGTTTAATTTTTGAACAAATTTGTTGCCGAACTTTTTGGAATACCCAAAATTTTAAAATTAAATTTTATTATGATTAGCAATTATTTTTAAAGCTGTTGACACTAGCTTCTTTAGTATTTTTAAGATCTTAAAACTAGCCACGGATAAAAGAGAAAGGAATAATTTGCGAGAAAGCCGCTAGCAGCTGAAAAAGTGAAGAATTTTCGACTTTTTCTTGTATTGAAAAGTGACACTTAAGGATTTTTTGTCACTTGATGTTGTTTCTTCACACTCATTGTAAAATGTATCGCCTTTTCTGTGTGCTGCTTACTTTGTATTTTATGTAAAATGCTTGTAAATTAATATCTAAGTTTAAGTGCATGAAATAAGCTGTGAAATGAAATTAAGCAGTATTTTCATAATTTTTGTTTATTAGCTAACACAAATAGCATTTTTGGTATTTTTGAGTTTTCTATATTGAATAAAAAATTTTTTTCTTAATATGGCATATAAATCTTTTCAATATCTTACGTGATTTTCTATAATAGTTTAAAATTTGAACTGCGTGAAATAAGCTGTGAGCCACTTGCAAAAGCGTCTGTCGTATGGTTTATATCAAATATTTTATGATGTAAAGATGCGTCAATACCATGCAAAGCTAGGTATTGTATACATCGATCGTCATCGATTTAAATCGATTAAGAACATCAAGGTGGATTTAAGCAAAATACACTCTTAAACTAAAACAGAATGGGTGAGAGTGAACCAAATAACTGTTATAGATCGAGAAAATATTTAAAATATGGTCAGTCCATTTGTTCTGCGCGGAACGTCTTAATTGGGGCGAAGTTTTCATGATGCAACTAATTTCAAGAATGTTTAAATTATCAGATCTCAGCAACAGGTTAGCCGATTCTAAAATTTTGTTCACTGAACAATTTTTCTCTTCTAAATTTAGGTCGTGACGAAGCCCAATTTTTGTTAATTCTAAAAATTTACTAAAATTGCACTAGCACAAAAAAAAACAACGAATTGCATAACCTAATGAATATGCAATGTTATAAGATACGTTTGCGTTGAACATTAAAAAAAAAAAAACGCGAAAAGGAAGTTTTCACATCATAGCCATAAATGTTTTCTAAAACTAAACAATAATTTTTATTGAGTACAGTAAGTTTATGTGTCAAGCTGGGAAGCTCAATAGAATCTAAAATACTAGTTGGAACTTACGTACAATATTTAAGCCAGTATTCTTTTTATGTGGACATAGTCACAATGATATTAGCTTTTGCTAAATAAAAAACACATTTGTTTTCTCGAAGGATCATTATGTATTATACCATAAATTCATATTATTCTTTTAACAAATAATCATTATAACCTTCTATGAACTCCTTTCCTAAATGATGCATTGAATATTTTATACGTAAGGCATCGTAAACGATTATTTACTTTACAAAAACAAAACCTTCAATGCAAATATTGCATTGAACAAACGTAGTCTGTATTTAGTCTGTGAGTTTATAGCTCGTTGTTGTTTCACTTAACCCGATGCTTCTTGCCTGATTTAATGTGGTGCAAGTAACATTTTCACAATGGAAACAAACATACACCATCTATCTACTCCAAGTACTAGCTACCTGCCATAAATCCATTGTGTATTCCATCAACGAAGAAGAGCACGAAACGCACATATTTAAAAATTAACGATCATTCAAACTCTGTTCCATTGGGACAACTGAAGAAGCTAAAGCCGAAGAGCACTTCAAACTAAACATAATAATTGTAGGAGGAACAAACGTTGCAACAACAACAACAACACGTCAATAGAACCAATAAAGAACCTTATTGTACGCGCTTACAAAGAATTAAAATAGATTTAGAGAATGACCTACCAGGTAGATTCAAAGAAGGCTTTATTTAGCTATACAAAGCGTGAACAACAAGAAAACGACGATTAAATAAAAAAGACCAAAGTGAACAATGCAAATAGGCTGAAAACTAGAGAATATTTCGGGAATGTGCGTGCGGCATGAAAAAAAAACAGAGAAATGAAGAGAAAATAAAATATTAGCCCGCCTGCCTCAAGGTTTCTTGGAATATAGATTTTGGTCTTTGAAGATTGGCTGTTTAATGAAAAGATTCTTACACAGGAAATATGAAACACAAAATGTGAAGAAAACTATCAAATAAAGGTAGTTGGAAGATATTTAAAAAAAAAAGAATTAAAAGTAATATATAAGAACATAAAAATTAAAAAAAAAAATTTTTAAACTATTTAATATAAAAAATTAAAAAAAAAAATTAGAAATACAAAAAATGTAAAAATGAAAGAATTCAAAATCTTATAATAAAATATGAGTTAATTGATATTAAAAAAATATATATATATAAAATGCACATTGGGCCAGAAATTTGGAAAAGTGGCCAAAATCATAACTTGGCGTTGAATAAACAGAACTTTAAAAAACAGAAATGCAGAATAAAGCAGCTTTCCAAGTGCGATAGAAAAGGTGGGTCAGATTCAACAAAGGGGCGTGTCACTACCAATAAAATACTGCATCTCGTCTAATACTAGCACTAGTTTATTGAAATTCGGTACAGTGGTACCTTCTTCGAGCATGATGGTAAAAGTAGCCGGGATTCAACAAAGGGGCGTGTCACTATCAATAAAATACTGTATCTCAGTTAATGTCGGAAATATGGTATTGAAATAAGGTATAGGGGTATAGGTATAGGATCGTTTTCGAGAGTGTTGGAAAAAGTGGGCGGGATCCAACAAAGGGGCTAAATAAAAAATGTAGTTTTTTTATTATTGATTCTGGGGTATTAAAACATTTTTTGCAGGGGTGGGTATTACCTTATCCAAGCATAATGGTAAAAAGAGCCGGGATACGAGAGAGAATTTTTCAAACCATCATCATTTATAAATTTATGATTTATTTTTTTGTAATTTTTTGTTGAATTTAATCAATTGCAAAATTAAAATCGTCGTTGTGCGAATTTATTTTAATTAGAATTTATCTTTTTGAAAATTTAACCATTTTGATTCAATAGTGCTCAAGATTGAATGTTGAAAATAAAATAAGATCCCGCTTAACGCAACACTATGAAAGTAACTCCTCGATTTTTGTAACATTAAAAAAAAAATAAATCAAAGTTAAAAATGGGGGATTAATAATGGCGAAAAAATATTAAAAAAGCAATAAAAAAATAATAAAGAAATAAAAAAATGTGAACTATCATAAATAAAAAAAAATGCACAAAACATTTCACCTACACTTGGTAGTCCCTGGAAACTACTCTGAATTTTGTAGGCTACAACATGAATTTTTTAACCATACACTTTCAAAAAGAGAGCATTTTTTTATTTAAATTTGTTCGTTGAATTTGTGAATATGAGCAAAAGTGGGCAACTCCAAATTAAATAACATGCATTATGAATGGTATCGGTATAAAAACTTCTTTGATAACTAGTGGACATTTTTGGACAAATTAACTAAAGTCCTTCATAAAAAAAACTCTCTTTAAAACAAACCATTTTAAAAACTTCATAAAAGTTTATTTTTACAAATTTGATAAATTATATTTATTTGTAAATATAACATAAAAGAAAATTTAGAAATTGATTCTATATCAAATTTTTAAAAAATGTATACCAAAAGTATTATATACATTTTGTTTTACTCTACAAGGCTGTATATAGAAAACGCTTACATTAAATGTGATATAATTTGCCACACACATAGCTCAAATATATATAAACAAATTGGCATTATTACATTTTCTTAAATCTGAGTTATAAAAATTTTGATTTTTGGCCAAAGAATGAATTTCGTGGCCCAGTGTGCGCTATTGAGAAAACTAATGTAGAATTCAAAATTACTGTTACGCTCTTTGAAAAAAATTCAGTTAGAGTTTTTGCAGAAATGCATACAGATTTTGTCTGCAGTGTTATAACTCTTAAAAGTGTTTAAAGTCTACTAAAAATTTCCGAATTTTAGCATTTGATATTTTTTTTTTGACTTAAGCTGAAAATTAAAAAAAAACAAGAAAAAGTTATGTATATTTTTTAACGATTTTTTAATAATTTTGTTGAAAAAAATTCTGCACTTAAAACTCAAAACATAAAAAAAACAGTTAAAAACTAAGCAATCAAATACAAACACTTTTTTTATTTTTAATACTTAGAACCGCAAAAATCATAGACAACACTCTTGACATATAAATCCATAATTGCCATAATCTGCTGATTGAATTTTTATAAATACTTTAAAATGCCATTGATTTAGTAAAACTGAAATCGATAAATTGCGTTTTCTTGTAGTTCAGTACTTCACGACATATCTGTAATTAAAATAAAGATTGGAGCAAATAAAGTAAAATATAACACTCCTGACACGAAGTGGTGACAACACAAATTCTGCAAAAAAAAAAAAATTACTGCTATGTAAACTTTACAAATTAAAAACAACAAAAACTCCTAAGAATTTATATTGGCATTGCAAATCAATGCATATTCTTTTTATTTTTTTTCTTTTCGTTTTATTTTTCTATATTTAATAACTGCAGGTAAGAGTGGGGACAAATACTTTTCTATGAATAAAAGAGGGGGAAAAAATAATTGCTTTTAAATATTAAACTGTGAAATTTGCCTTAACTCCAAACGCCTTATATCTTATATATTGTTTTTATTTTACATCAGTATTGTTTTTTTAGTTTATTTTTGTGCTATTTTTTGAGAGAAAGAACTGGAAAAAGCAGGGACGGAAAAAAGCAGTTTATTTTGAAATTCACACATATATAAAATAAAAAAATATATATATAAAAAATATGAAAAACCTAAAATATAAAAAATTAATATATAAAAAAGTATACAAAATAAATGAAAAATCTTTAAAAGAACATAATATAAAAATATTTAGATACAAATATAAATTGTATGTAGCAGGTATAAATAAAAAAAAAAAATTAAAGAAATATCAATTTAAAAAATTTTGAAAAAAAATTAATGTGATTAAAAAAAGAACAAAATATAAAAAATGGAGATATGAATATAAATTGTATGTAGAGCGTATAAATAAAAAAATGTAAGAAATATCAATTTAAAAAATTTTAAAATTTTAAAAATTAAACTTATTTTAATATTTTTTTTTAACAACAAAATCTTAACTAGTTAGTCGTTAGTCAATTTAAGTCAATTTTAATTTATTTTTTTTTCAGTGCATACGCATTTTTATGACTTGGCGTAGATGGATTTTGGTTGAATGGAGCAGGTAAATTTATTCTTGACAACGAACAAGCATTACGAATAGCTACCGAGCTGAGATTCAAGTTCCACATTATTTAGTTGTCCTTTGACTGCCTTGTAGTAAAAATAAGATCAGTGCGAGCATAGAGCAAAAGAGAGCTTTTAAAAAAAATAAATGTTTAAAAATACATTGAATTTTATCGCAAAATGAACTTTAGAGTGAGTAATGAGAATGCTGAAAATACTGTCTACTCCACTTAAAATAACGTTTAGTAATTCGATTCAAAGTAATGAAATCCTTAATGCAAATATTACAGAATGCACGATTAAAATAGTTTATATATGAACATGAATAATGGACATTTCTGTGGCAACAAGGAATAATGACTAAACTCAAAATATCGTAAAAAACGATATTTTAATTTCACTAACTACAACCTTTTTTCTGAAATATACGAACCGTTTAACCAACGAAATACGTACAGACATAAGTGGTTATCTATTCTGTGCAAAAACTGGATTTCTCCATCGTTTCAAAGATTGTCAATAAAGAAAATACCATATCGCTTTTTTACGATATTTTGATTTTAGTCGTTACTCCTTGTGGCCACAGATTTCCTTTCTAAAACAAAAAAGAAAAACTTTTCCAAAACCAAAATAAAAAAAAAATATTTATTTTTGTTATTTTTTACACAATAAAATTTGACTTCTGCTAACAATAACGCCCAACAGTTTAGGAACTGAGAGCAGCCAGTAAATACAGCCTTTAAATACGTATTATTGTTAAGATTCTCTACTTATTTAACTGCCATCATCTACTTGAACTCATAATTATAATAAATGTTTATATTTTCAGCTATTCTTGGTGATCGTTTTGCTCAAAATGGTTTCTGCTCGCTTTGGAGGTTTTAGGCCGAAATTCTTTGGGCTTGATAGCGCGGTCATTGTGGATACGGATAAAAGTGTACCGGTGGTGGCAACACAAAAGCTGCAACCACAAAATCGCAACTCTCAATACTTTCGTCGTCTACATTATCCATTTTATCAAATAATTCCAAGAGGTCAAAAAGTGTCAACGACCACAGAAGCACCTTTGTCAATATCAAGCACATCATCCACTACAGCGGCCACTATTTATACCAAAGATGAGTTTCCTGCCGATCTTGTGGATATAGCACAAAATAAGCTGGGTATCAAGAGCTTAGAAGAGATACCAAGCATCAGCGAATTGGGATATTTGCTGGGTACACAGAGCGCTGAGGAAACAATTAAATATATACGTGAGCTCACAGCTACAGAGGAGGGCATCGAATTGGTTAAGGCTTATATTGAATCAACCGACTATACGGATAGCACTGGAACAGGCCCCAGCAGCACCACCATTACCTTGGCAACTGTTCCTGTTGATTCAACAATTGGCCAGAACTTGCAACAGCCAAGTTTTTTCAAACGTATGTCTGATTATTTGAATGTTTTTGATTTTTTTGCCACAACCGCAATAAAAAATAAGGAGATTGAACAAAATTCGCTGCAACAACTTGATCGTTTTACTTCTCAAGGCAAACATCAGCAAACAGTTGCTGCGACCAACAATATGGTTAGTTTTAAAGCTAATTCGGCCCACAAGCCTTTACTAGTGCGCAATCCCTTACCTTATCATTATCCCATACCAATACGTCCTATGGTCATATATAAACCTAGAGGTGCTGCTGCGCATGCCATGCAATCAGTGGTACACTTAAATACGCCTAAAATGCTAGTGCCTACGGTGCAGATGACAAGAAAACCTATCCATCTTTCAACGAAGAAAACTGCAATGCCAAAACAGCAGCGGCAACAACAACAACAACAATTGATTGATTTGGCCGCCAGAGTTAGCAAATTTCCACTGACACATAATCGAGATGCACTAATAGATGCTCAATATGTGGCCGCCATTGAGAAAGCATTTGCCGAGGATGAGGATTTGAAAAAGATCTTGGGCTCAACAGAAACATTAAAATAAGCTGGTGAATCCTTCCTAAATGACTGTAAAATTAATTATTGATATGTACCTTAAATAACAAATTAGTTCAAAATAAATTTAGTAACTAAAAGTTGAGGGCTTTACTATATATAAAGACTGTCCCTTGTTACACAACTTTTCAAATTTACAACTGCTTTAAACTGTATTTAAAATGCTTAAATATTTGGAATCCTGCGTGCTGCCCGTAATTGTAAGCGATGGTTGCGAATGAAATAATTTGAGCTATTAAAACTTCTTATATGATATTTTTAAAAACGAAAATTATGCATTTGGGATTTGCGGGGAAAAAACTCAAACCGTCTTTTTTGTTGTTAAATTTGGTGAAAAATCTGATTCTGGACTTGAAATTACCGAAATTTTAGTACGGTGCATTTTTTTTCATGCTTACCCATTAGGTCAATCCTGATGATTTTTCAAAAACTTTTTATTTTAGTGCACACAAAATGGTCTTTCATATGGCATGAAAAGTTTTTGAAAAATCATTAGGATCGACCTAATGGGGAAGCATGAAAAAAATATAGTATAAAAATAATCGAAAATGTTTATTTTGCAGTGAGTTTGGTGGCAGAATCAGATTCTTCACCAAATTTAACATCAAAAAAGTTGGTTTGTGTTTTTCCCCCCCGCAAATCCCAAATGAATAATTATTGTTTTTAAAAATATCATATAAGAAACCTCAAAATAAAACGGATGTTCGAGCATAACCGAACCGGTTTCGACAGTTGAAGCGTCAACGCGAATAACTTTGGCTGCATTCCGCCAAGGCGAGCGGTCAAGAAAATTCGGGTGAATGGCTACACTTTTGACAGCGCTGGCAGCTGTCTATGCTCGAGCGATGTGCATTTTACGTAGCGAAATAAATTAAGCTACTTCTACTCAACAGTTGCAAGTTATGTCATTTAACAGCTGTTTGCGCTCCAATTTTTATGAATTTGCAAACACTCAAATGAAACCCTTAAAATAAATGCAAATTTTCGTGGCTTGTGCTATTTTTAATGTTTTAAACTATCCTTTGCTCCTTGCAAAGGTTGAATGAGGTCCGAAATGTGCTCCTTAATAGCCATATTAAGACCATCATCCATTAGTATCTCTAGCACTACGTTTTGAATTAAGTAAACCTCTTAGCAGAAAGAAATTAGGTTTTAAATTCAACAAAGCAAAACAATCGAACAATCTACGTCAAACGTCAGTTGTCAACAGATCTGACGTTCGACGTAGCAACGCATTCAAAGAAATCCAGCGTAAAATTATCCATCGCTACAATAGCGCTCGTCTTGGCGGAATGCAGCCTTTGTAAGCCATGATACAATTATAAGGTAGGCTCACATTTAAATGGCTGCTCAAACAACAAGTTTTGCAACAACAAAGCTGTGAGAACGCTAAACGTCAAATGATAAAGGCAACAACAACAATAAGAAAACTAAAATTCGACCAGCCGATTTTGACATACAGCTTCCGTTTTGCTTCAACTTGGGCCTACCTTATAATTCTACCATGGTTGAACACCCCTTTCACATTGGTCAAGAACAATGTTCATTAATATAGGTTAAGTCACTTGAGAGAAAAGCACTCTTTTTCTGCCTTTGCTCGAACTGTCAAAGTAGCTGTTAGCTAAAAATTGTACAGATTCAGGTTTTTTTTTTTTGATTTCCTTTTATCCATTCTGACAGTTCGACCGAGCTTCTCTCAAGTGACTTAACCTGTATTAATAAACCTTGGTCAAGAATTGAATTAAATTTTCCGAGATTGTGGGCAATTCGCCGCAAATCGGAAGCGACGAAAGGGAGAAAATTGACGGTACCAATTGTATTAGTGAAAAGTGAGAGTGTATTGAGTTTTTCGAACTGTTACTGTCTTCGGACTGGCACGTGTGGCTATGGGGATATATACATGCAAATTTCTTTATGCAGAATTTCTTCAATTTTGACCTGAACTCAAAAGATGCTGACTTGTTCTAAGTCGAGAAAAGAACATAAAAATGCAACATTTTTGTTCAATATTAGGTGTGTTTTCGTACGCTACACTGTGTAAGATTTGTGTAAGTTCAAACTGAGAGAGTAAAAATGAAATGTGAGAATAGTTGCAAAAGTACGGAAACAGTTCTAGCAAGGTTGATTTATAAGGTTGTCGCAAGGGAGAGAGCGAGTACCCATAATTGTCAAATCGAAGTTGACAGCTCATAGAAAATCTGCAAGTGCTCTCTATTATCATCCGTTTTTCTTTCGTAGTCATTCGAAAAATTGGCTGGTTCTGACAATTATGGGTTCTGAAAAGAGAGTGCTATCAGCCCTGCGACAACCTTATAAATCAACCTTGAGTTCTAGTAAGTTTCAAGCACAAAACAGCTGATTTTGACTGCAGACATGTCAAACGTAAATTGCGCCAATTAAAATTATCGTAAATTTGTTTGTGAAGTTGATGCTTGTTCTTCTTGATGCTTGTTCTTACTTTACTCGGAGTCTTGAGTTCTAGCACTCTCTGTGCACTCTGTGTGCTCGAGAGAGCGGTCTTATGCTTGTTCTTCTTCTCCCATTTTAAGCACAGAAAGTACGGAAAAAGAAAATAGTTTCCCACAAGTTACACAGTGTGAGTACGGAAACACACCTATTGTGTTGGCTGCCCTGTTATATCGAGAAACGTCAAATGAATTGCAAAAGTCTACCATAGTCTGGCGACGAAAGTTTTGTTGAAGGTAAATAAACTTATTTGTAATATTTTCGTTAATATCACCCATTTTATATTTAATTATAATAAATATTTGTAATTTGTAAAGAAGAAGCTCACTCTTTAATAAAATGTCAATACAATGTTTAATATTTTCTTAACATATCACTTTTTTGTTTCTTCAGTTGGCAGCATTTGATGGCAACACGATTTAATTTAAGAGGTCAACGTTTTTTTGAGAAAGAACACAACAATGCAGAATTCTCAGAGGGCAGAAAAAATGCAGAATTTTTTGGAGAAAAGAAAACGCCATTAGATAGTGATGAATCCCCACTGCCTGATCTACTAATTCCCTTATATGTTCAAAGTACGGAGAGGCATGTGCAACTGCTTACCAGTGTTTCGAAACGTGCAATAGCGAAGAATCAAGAAGTGATTATGGCGGTAACATTAGAAAGCCGTGATAAATTACCTCGGCCTGATAGCAAACAAGATTTTAAGAAAGACGGGGTTTCAACAAATTTTTGTATTTTCCTTAATTTTCTTTTTTGTAATATCTTTCAGTTTTATTTTTTCTGCAATTTTGTTTATCAATATTTTATTTAAAATATAACTGAAATACAAATTACTGCCGTTATAAGATTAAGTGCTAATCTTTTTGTTCTACTAATTTTTAATGCTGGGCAACATTGCTAAACATTTTGATGCTTTTTAACCCGTTTTTACACAAAATATTGCTTTACATTGATAGATTACCCGGTTTAGCTCAGGAAATGGCTATTTTTAAATTTTCGGGGGCTTGAAATCCAAGTTCGACCCATGGTTTCTACGATTTGTTCCTTCTTTTCACCCATACAAATTGATCCATACAATTGAAATTGATTGAAAATTTATGTTTATGGGTAAATTCAAAAAAATTTGGCTGACAGAAATTTTTAATGTTTTCAACTTTAATACCGTTCAACTTAAAAACATGGTAGGCTGTTGTGAAAATGAAATGTAGAATCCATAATCACTGTTATGCTTTTTAAATACGTATATTCTGTTCAATTTATTTTTTAAGTTTTGCAAGAAGTGGATACGATTTTTGTCTTGAGTGTTATAACTCCAAAAAGTGTTTAAGTCTACTAAAATTGTCTGGATTTTAGCAATTGTTAATTTAGTTGTCTTAAGCTAAAATTTTTTAAATAAATAAAAAAAAAGGTTTAGTTATTCATCTGCATAGACGTTGGTGTCGAAACAACACTCAGGACATTTAACGATTTTTTAATATTTTTGTTGAAAAAAATTGTGCACTAACAACTCAAAAACTGTTCAAAACTAAGCAATGAAATACAACACTTTTTTTTCAATACTAAAAACCGCAAAATCATAGATAACACTCTTGACATATGTATTAATCCTCCTGACACGAAGCGGTGACAAAACAAATTCTGCAAAAAAACTACTGTTAATTATTGTGTCAATGATAATAAATATGGTATTTTTTTGAAGGGAAAATATCGGCCAATAAAATCCAGTTTGCCATAGGTTGTGATTGTACAAAAATTTTCTTTTCGTCGAAAATGTAAAATTTTGAGCAGATAAGGAGCATTTGCGGGTAGTTTGCTGAAAACCGCTGCTGAAAGTTATCGATTGTTAATGGAAGTTTATGTTGAGCATGCTCCAACTTAAAGGGCTTGTGAACGTCCGTGTTCGTTTCAAAAGTGATGATTTTGGCATCGACAACAAAGATCAAGAAAAACCAAAAATTCTAGGACGTAGAATTGTAAGCATTATTAGATGAAGACTCGGCTTACTAACACGTCATTGAAAGTCGATCGTATAACTGTTAAACAGATCGAAAGGTCAAAAACATTTAAAAAAGTGTGCCTGATCGAAACAAAAGGAAATATTTTTTGCATCGTATTGTTACTGGCGATGGAAAGTGGATCTATTTCGATAATTTCAAGCGCGAAAAATCATGGGTAGTCTCAGGTCAACCTTCAGCCAAGCAACCAGTGCTCAATATTCACAAACAGAAGGGTATGTTGTGTATTTGGTGGGACTAGAAGGGAATAGTGTACTATCGAACTGCTTAAACCCGCGTAAACGACTGGCTACCGTGAACAACTGATAATATTTAATCAAGAATTGAAGCAAAAATGAACACAATTTGCGCAAAGATACGAATTAGTTATTTTCCATTATGAAAATGCTCGTCCACATGTTGCAAACCAAACAAAAAACTATTTGGAAACATTAATTGGAAAATTCTGTTCCAGCTGCTGTATTTGTTTCGATCGCTGCTGCACGAGCTTTTGAATAGCAGAACTTTTATTCTTACCAAGTGAAAAATTTATAAAAATTGACTTAAATTGACCTTAAAAGACCACCAAAGGTATTGCTGCGGAATCATTAATTGCATGAAAATCATAGCTAACGATGACCTGGACTTTGATTTTTCAATACATTCATTATGCTGTTTAAATAAATGAGTGTTTTGAGCAAAAAATAGACATTTTATATTCACACATCTGAAATATTATTGTTAAAGCACAAACTTGTCGACACCTTTGACTAATGTTTTAAGTTACATAAAAAATATAAAGGATTACAATAACAAAAATTCATTAGACGATTCCCAAAAAGTTTAAATGAAAATATTAGCAAGTTGAGTCAAAAAGTATTAATAAAGCATGGCATACGGTACTTTTGAAATCTCTTATCTCTTCAGGCGTATCAATATCTCAATTTCATCACTTTTTCAATCGATACATCTTTTCTTGTCTCTTACCGAATAATTTCTTTCTTGTATAGTCACTAACACAAGCTCTATACACAAACTTCTGCTTGCTTCATTTCTATGTAATCTCCATCTGTGCGCTCCCAAGTCCTGTGATGTATACCTTCTTTCGCCTTGAAAAAAATCGAATAAGCACCTATTCGTAACATTACAAAAACATTTTAAGTAATATATAAGTTTTTTTTTTAACGTATAAGATACGAAACTTAATTTCAAACATTTATTTTAATGGTTTTATAATTTTTTACCTCTAATTTAACTCTAATTGTAAAAAATTCTATGCTTTGATACAATTAAAAACTAAAGCATAGAATTTTCTCTTCAATTAGTTTAAAATTTTACATATGTTTACAATCTATCAGTTTATATGAAAAGAAAAAAAAGCATGAAAATTCGAAAAAGTTTTCAATTTAAGTGAATATCAAATAAAACGAACTTTTCGTTATTAACATCAAAACTAACTAAATAAAATTGCATTGCACACCGTTTAATTGAAAACCAAGACAAGCTAGGCGGTGGCATATAATCAGCACAATATTTTTTCATAAATTCTTAACAAGCTGATCGAATCTGAAATGTTTTCGTAGTTAACTTGGGATAAAGTTAAAGTTTATTTAGTTATGCAAGCGTCGAGACTCACGACTTGGAGACACCAACGAGCGCGGGTCGTATACAACGATCGTGCAATTTGTAGCCCAATTTAGTGACGACGATAACAGTATTGGGCGGGACATTAGGTTCATCCTAAAATAAATAAGTTTACATATTTACATATTAAAAAATATGATTAAATAATTTAAATTAGCTAAAGTTGTTTGGTTATAAAGCGAGCAAGAGCAAGAATAAGAACTAGTTGAACATTTTTTAATTATCTTTCATTTGCTAACTTACATAACCAACGTCCACGTAGCGATAATTATATAGCCTAATACGTACCTTCTGGAACAAAGCCTCGTGGTAGTTAGGATCAAACTTTTCATTTAATGGATCCATGGATTCCAAGCCGTGTCGCTTGAAAACTTGCACCATTGATGCTTTAGTCATGGTTAAGCCATCGTAAAGATTTTTTAAATGTGGATTTCCGTCGTTGAGCTAAGGCAGAAGGATTATTAACAAAATTTATTTGATAATTAAATTAAACGGTTACCTGATCCCTGGGAACAGATTGTGTTGCATGTCCAAGTATGTCAGCAACTTCGAGCAGATCCTTGCAGAATGATTGAATACCAAAAATCTTCGCATCTTGAATTTGTTTCGTCAATCGCACACGCAGATTCTCGCTATCTGCCAAAGCGCGTTTATATTTATCCGTCAAATCGTCCTGTTTCTCCTTTGCTGACTCCAGTTCCTTGGTGAGCGCATCTACCTGCATTGCTAGTTTTCTGTCATTAGCACTGTAGTTCTCATAGCCGGCTTCCGTGTCAGTATGTTGTGAAGCTGCTGCTGCAGCTTCCTTCTCGGCAGATTTCTCATTGGCCATACAGCGTTTCATTAGGTAAGGTGTTGCATTTAGTTGGCTGAAATGGCAGAGTATTAAAAAACGGAGCAAGCATAAAACGTCATATATTAAATGATGAAATGCGAAAAAATAATTGTTAACGTAATTACGTCACAGCCCACTATCTGTTGGCAGCGGCACTTACGTCTGTAGCTGCTGTTTTACGCTTTTTACACTTACCTTCTTTTGAGTGCTTTTTGTGGCGCAACGCGATACATTAAATGCAACAAGCGGGTTTGTGCAAATATAGTTTTAATAGATCCCGACATTATAAAAATTTGTTATTTTACGGAAAATTCCAAAACCTTCCGCACTTGATTCGCTCTTTGATCAACGTAAATAATTTGACAGCTCGCAAGAGCACGCGATTTCTTCTTTGAACGTTCTCTTTAGCGACAGCAGCGACACCTGTTGTCTATTCAAAGCTGTCAAACCTTACAAATGCCACAAATTTGCAAAAACTGCTAAGGGTGACATTAACTTTTTGAAGAAAAACACAGAATGAAGTTAAATTCAAAAAAGTTAATTTGACATTTGGCAAGCAAATCTAATCAAATGAACAAGTAGACAAATATTTTTATTTAACCCAGTGAACCAACCGGTTACGATATAAGTTTTGCCAGACTTTCAAAGTCGATTTATTTTCAGGATTTTTAAAATTTTAACAATAAAATAAAATAAATATAACATTAAAAAAATTAAAAAAA
Source organism: Coremacera marginata (assembly GCA_914767935.1). Lineage (NCBI taxonomy): Eukaryota > Metazoa > Arthropoda > Insecta > Diptera > Sciomyzidae > Coremacera > Coremacera marginata. The sequence goes on from OU612044.1 coordinate 22,949,117, forward strand.
TATTTTTATTTATCATTGGAACCGTTAAAAATACGACTATTTTATGTGCAGTTTAACGGTTTTTAAATTGAACAGGTTTTTCATGGCAAAAATCTTCGTATAATACCTTCAGAGGTAGATATTACATTTTCAAAATTTTCATGAGTGTCCAAAATTGATATGATTTGGCACTTTATAAGAGAAACTTTGAACAAACCGTCACTGGCCCAAAAGTGCATTGGAAATCAACTACCATATAGGATTTCTTGGGATCAATTCTGATTATGTGATACAATAAAATTAAAATTTTTTATCGTGATTGCAGCTTTAGAGCTTAGAAAATAAGTTTTTGATGTAACCACGGAGAAAAACAGTGGAAAGTTTAAATAAAAATTAATAAATATACAAGGTTGCTCAATAAATTTCTAGAAATAAAGTAAAAACATGATTTTATGGCTTAAAATTCTTTTTATTATTCAGTTTATTCTCCCAGATGCTCAATACACTTGTTCCAATTGTCCTCTAATATATGGATCCTATCGCTGTAGTGACCTTTCGGAAGGTCTCCAAAATAACCTTCTGTCGCTGCTAACACAGCGTTTATCATTTGATGAAAATCGTTTTCCACGCATGCATTTTTTGAGATGTGAAAACAGCCAGAAGTCAGAGGAAGCTAGATCTGGCGAATAGTGTGGATGTTCCAACAATTTTTACTTTAATTCACTGATTTTAGCGATGATTTTTTTGACTTTTGTGAGCAACTGTGTTATCCTGATAAAAAATGGCTGATTTCTTCTGCAAACCGGATATTTTTTCACGAATCTTTGCGTCGAGCTAATCCAAAAGGTTACAGTAATATTCAGAATTAATTGTTTTTCCAGTTTGAAGATAATCCACCAACAAAAGGCCCTTTGCATCCCAAAAAAACAGATGCCATAACCTTCTTTGCATATTTCTGAACACAAACTCGCTTAGGAGTCGAAGTACCAGGCTCACACCACTCTTTAGCTTCTTGTTTTGATTCAAGATCATGTTGGTAGACCCAATTCTTAACCATAGTGATGAATCGATGCATGAAATCCTTTTTATTCTTTCTAAAGCACTAAAACACTGTTCCATTGTTAGCAAATGCGTACCCAGCCCATTGTGCACGCACCTTATTGAAACCCAAAATTCACTTACAATATGGCTCACACTGCCTAATTAGATGTCTACGGCTTCTACTTAATCTCTCTCAGTCAATCGACGATTCTCCAAAACCATATCCTGTATTTCTGCTATGTTTTTTGGTGTTAATGCACTTGCTGGACGTCCTTGACGTGGATTGTCTTCAAAACGTGTACGAACACGTTTAAACTCAGCAACCCAGTTGTACACTGAGTCCTTATACACTTAAAAAAATTTTTCAAGAATTTTTTGCTTGTACATCTTTCGAAAATAAAAATGCTATCATTGCACGATACTTGATTTTTTCCATAATGAAAAACACTATTACATGTCAACTTTGAACAACTGTAAATATGAAACTGAGTTATCAGATCTAAATGACACTTTACGCGTGTGCATAAGAAAGTAGAACCATTTTTAGAAAAATAAAATTGCGGACGTACTACCGCCATCTATGTGTGATTTTAGAAACTACTTGAACAACCTAGTATACGTAGTGTGACCATCTGTCCCATATACTCGGAACATATCCCCCGAATTTTGGCTACTGTCCCATTGTCCCCAAATCAGAACAAATGTTCCGAAATTCTGCCAAAAATTTTTTCCATAAATATTGAAGATCAAAAAAAAAATTGGTTCAGATATTTCATCGATTTTTTATTTCAGGTTAATAATCGTTAAAAAAACTTTTGCAAATTATTGCTTTTCTATAATAATATGACACATAGGTATTAGTAGTAGATTACTTAACATTATGATTACTAAAGATTTTTATGTACGAAGTTTACCAATACCCAGCCGGGTGATCAACACTATTTTGCAATAGATTTGCTTTCGCTTATTATATATTATGAAATTTAAAAGTTTCTTACAGTTGTCTGTTAGTTTAAAGTTTATAAACTTACTTACTTACTTAGGTGGCCGTAACAACCCGTGTCCGGGTTTCGTTCGACCTCATCAGCTCTCGCCAGGCGCCTCTGCTTTGCGCGCGCCTTCTCCAATCGGATACACCAAGTGCGGTTAGGGCTTCCTCAGCCTGGTCCATCCATCGAAGGCATGGCCTCCCTCGTCGTCGTTGACTAGCGACCCTCGCCTCGAGCACCTTTTTCGCTAGAGCTTCGTCGTCCATACGATGGACATGACCCAGCCAGCGTAGTCGCTGCACAGTTATACGCCGAACTACGTCAATGTTTTTGTAGAACTCATACAGCTCGTGGTTCATTCGGATGCGATAGTCATCGCCGACTCGAACATGACCGAAGATTTTGCGAATAACTTTTCTCTCGAATACCCCCAGAGCGGCTGCGTCAGTTTGTGAAACTACCCATGCCTCAGCGCCATAAAGCAGCACAGGTAGAACGAGCGTCTTGTAGAGTGTTAGTTTTGTCGATCGAGAGAGGGCTCTGGAACTTAGTCGGTTACTGAGCCCGTAGTAGCACCTATTTTCAATTATTGTTCTTCGCTTTATCTCCAGGCTGATTTCGTTGTTGGTATTAATGGCGGGGCCAAGGTATACGAACTCCTTGACTACTTCAAAGTTACAGCTGCCGGATGAAACGTGGGAGTCTAGACGCCGCGCTCCCTTGTTTGTAGACAGCATATACTTTGTTTTACCCTCATTCATCGTCAAACCCACTTTGGCTGATTCCATTTCGATAGCGGTGAAAGCAGCGATAACATCTCTCTTGGTTCTGGCGACAATATCAATATCATCAGCGTACGCAAGGAGCTGGACACCTTTGTAGAAAATGGTGCCATTATGATGCACACCGGCTTTTCGTACGATCCCCCCCATGATGATGTTGAACAGATCGCAAGACAGTGGATCGCCTTGTCTGAAAGCTCTTTCGGTATTAAAGGTTTTGGAGAGGTCATTTCCTACCTTGATGGAGCTGCGTGTGTTGCTCAACGTCATTCTGCAAAGTCTAATCAACTTTGCAGGTATACCGAACTCAGACATTGTTGCGTATAGGCAATTCCTTCTCGGGCTATCGAACGCAGCTTTAAAATCGACTAAGAGATGGTGTGTGTGTCAATTAGATTTTCGTGGGTTTTCTCCAGGACTTGTCGTAGCGTGAAAATCTGGTCTATGGTGGACTTTCCAGGTCAAAAGCCACATTGATAAGGTCCAATCAGTGTTTTTGTAATCCGCTTTAATCTATCACACAGCACGCTTGAGAGAATCTTATATGCGATGGAAATAAGACTGATACCTCGACATTTGGCGCAGATTGTTGGGTTTCCTTTCTTATGTATAGGGCAAAGTACGCTGAGATTGCAATCATCGGGCATGCTTTCCGCTAGCCATATTTTGCTGATGAGCTGATGCATGTGCCTTATCAATTCATCGCCGCCGCTGCTTTATTGTTTTTGAGTGCTGACGGCCTGCTAATTGTTTAAAACCGGCGGCGCTGCTTTATTGTTTGAGTCGTTGGATAGCAACTCGAACCTCTACATGGCTAGGTGGTGGTACTTCCACTCTGTCATCGTTGATTGGTGGCACTGAACTGCGCTCTCCATGGGCGGCATTGGTGGAATCGTCGCCTGTAAGTAAATTCGAGAAGTGCTGTCTCCACAATCTCAGCACACTCTGTATATCCGTTTTCAGATCTCCATTTTCGTCTCTACAAGTGGATGCTCCGGCCTTGAAATCTTGGGCTAGACGCTTAGCCTGTTGATAGAATTTTCGTTCATCCTTCTTGCCCTGGTATACCTCTAGTTCTTCAAGCTCACGCTTTTCCTGTTCTCTTTTCTTGCGACTGAAAAGGCGTCTCTTTTCCTTCCTCTTTTCGCGGTAGTTTACTCGCATGGCTCGCGTTGCAATCGACTGCAGCGTTTTTCTATAAGCGGCGTTTTTTTATTGCTGTCGCGATGCGACACTCCTGATCGTTCTATTGGTTCCGAGGTTGCAGGCGCTGGAAACCAATGACTTCTTCAGCGGCAGCGCTCATGGAGTGGGATATATGCACCCAAAGTCCGCTGGCGTCGTCGGGTCCAGAGGTTGGTTGGTTGAGCTTAACCGAGAGTTGAGCGAAGAAGGCCTCGGCAGTCCGTTGTAGTTGCAGCTTAGCGACATCTAGCTTTCGTTGCATTCCTGTGCGCATGTTCTTCGCATTGTATAATCGCATGCGGATCTTGGCTGCAACAAGATAGTGGTCGGAGTCAATGTTGACCCCCCGAAATGTACGCACATCTAGAACACTAGAGGCATGCCTTCCGTCGATTACAACATGATCAATTTGGTTTCGCGTTTTTTGATCCGTGGACAGCCAGGTGGCCTTGTGGATGTCGAGGTGCTTAAATCTGATGCTACTAATTATCATGTTTCGCGCCGCGGCGAAGTCGATCAGTCTTAGACCGTTGTTCGTGGAGGTCTCATGAAGACTGAGCAGACCGACAGTGGGACCAAAGATGCCTTCACTTCCGACTTTAGCATTAAAATCACCGAGAACTATTTTCACGTCATGGACTGCAAGGTGGTCGTATACGTCCTCAAGACTAGCGTAGAGAGCGTCCTTGACTGCTTCTTGCCTTGATGCGGATCGTGGCCAATTTTTCGTTCACAGGTGTGAACCGGGAAACAAGGTGGCATAGTTTCCACATCCAAATTCACAAATCCACATCCGAATTCACGCTTCTCCGCATGGCAGCTGTAGTAGATATCGCAGTGTGCTTGTTTAGAGCAGCCTAGCCCTTTCCATCGCATTTCCTGGATGACGGTGATGTCAGCTTTTATTGTTTTGAGGGCTTTCGCCAGTTGGATAATGGCACCTTCCCTATAAAGGGTCCGGATATTCCAGGTGCATATCCGTAAATCATTGTCCGTTTTTTGTTTGCGGTGATCGTAAACGTAATTGGGGTTATCCGAGGCTGGTTTAGTTTTCATTAAGCAATAGTAATGTGGCGGGACCCAAACCCTGCGCACATTCCATGTTTAAGGTCTATGGAGCGACCCACCGCTCAAATTAGCTGTCAAACTGACGGATGCTAGTTTGCCGTTGCCCAAGGAACACCACGTGGAGGTTTGAGTCGACTTGAGACGATTTCGACATGGATAATGCTGGCCTCGCCAGGTTGAGGCAGTCAAACACGTTGCCATGTGAAGGTTCGCCCCCTGATCCCTGACTTTTTTTTGTTGTCAAATCTTTAAATTATCCTCGCACTGAAGAAAATGTGTTCTTGAAACTATTTAAAGTTCAACTTTTTTGTTATAGAATTATAAAAATATTTAATTAAAACTCATTCACTTTCCATTTCGTATTAATAGCTAAGACTAGACACATCAATGCCATAAATTTGAATACAGAATTTAAAATAATAGCATTTATTTTAAATTATATTTCACGCGTTGTATATTTTTAAAGCATTAATCAGTGCAGTGAGAGTTAATTAAGGAGCGCATGACCTTTTAAACTAAACCTGATAGAAGTTTTAAGAGATTTGAATAATAAAATGGTTAATATTGGAGGATCGTTTGTAAAAATTTTCCTTTTTTAAACTGTGAACACCCACTTAAATTAAAAAAAAAGATGGTAAATTCAACTTAAATTCAAGTGTGATTTAGGTATATTTATTGATATTCAATTAATAACAATACTGTGAGATGCTTGACTTAATCACGATTTCCAAAACAAGCTCCAATAAATAATTCAGTCATTGTTGATGTAGCATTATTAAAAACTTAACTTTGTGGATTAAGATCAGCACCTCATTAATACAAAGTGTAAAAGTATGGCAACAATTAATTATTTCAATGCATTTTTGAGCATTGATATTTATTTAAACGTCGATTACTATCGATATACATATAGAAAATGGTGATAAAATTTAAGAACAAAAAAAAATATATATCAATACTTGAGTGCAAATGTAGAATTGCCTGAAGTGTCACGTTCAAGAACGTATAGAAGCATACAGTACATGTTTTCGAGCTTGTTCTTTACTCTAAAATATGGCTTGCATTACATATTTATACACGTTTTTTTTTTCTTTATTTTTGTTTTGTTTATTTGTGAATTTTATGCTTGTAGGCTGAAAAAAATGTATGTCGGCTTGTTTCTTTTTTATGGTAGATGTTGTTCACCTCGATGTTGGCGTTGTTGTGTTGCCAATGTTGGCGATATCTAAACTATATAATTATAATTAAAAATGGGTGCAGCATTTATAAAATATATCATGTTTTCGTGAAAATAAAGAATTTTTAATTATTAATAATTAAAATTTGTTTATATAAACAATGCTGTGTGCAATTATTTTAAAATATGAAATTATTTTTCGAATTGGGCGATTCTACCTTGATATTAAAGGTGAATAAATTGAGAATAAAAATTGCTTGTTCGTTATACAATCCATTTTTTTTTTTTTATTTTATCGACGACCAGTAACGAAATATCCAAACGCCTTAACGACGATTGTTGCCGTCATTAACTAGAAAAACTGTCATTTTCTATGAACTTGGCATGCATAATGACCGATATCGACAACGATTATTATCGTTAACTTTTTGGGAGTCCAGCCACAGTGCAACTTTATGTAAACAGTGTTAACCCTTAAATGACATATTACTCCGAATTTGCACCAGCGGGTTTTAATTTCTTACCATCTTATCAACAACAAAAGGAACATCTTATCAACAACAGTTGTACAAATAACTGTGTGTTTTCTAGGATCTGTTCGCGCCCAGGAAGACTACGCAAAGGACGAATATATCAATATGATCTGCTTTTAAATCAGTCAAGAATCGCATCCAAAAGGCCAAAACTGAGAGAATAAAGAAAGCTTTAATAAACAACAAATGACATTTAAATGGGAAAAAGAAATTAAGAGGTGTGTTGAACGCTCAGGCCTTGCCATTACCCCTCTAACCTTAAAGAATGCATTGATTCAGGCGTATTTTATCCGCGGGGTAGTCTAATAAAAAAAAAAATTATGTAGCCAAATATGTGTATAAATTAATACCAAAGTTTGAAAACTCGAACTTTAATATTTATATAAGAAAAAATTAAAAAATTCATCCTATTTTTTGATTTGTACATATATATATCTGTAGTCACAAGCAATAACGACTTTCTTAAAAGTAGCGTAAAAAAGCGATACATAGCTTTATTGCCAATTTTTGGAGGGATGCTGGACGGTTTTTTGCACAGAAATGATTACCACTTATGTGTGCAAATATTACTTTTGTAACAGTTTAACAGGTCATTCAATAAGTCCGTAGGATAAGTAAGAAAAAAACAAAATTTTGATAAAACTCGATAGTTGCCTTTGAGAGCGATACAACGCGTATAGCAATTTTCCAACTTTTCGATACCACTTTCTCGTCAAAATAGACCTCAGTTTCAGCTTGGACTTGAATTTCTCTCCAGCAAGCATTCTCTTGAGATCTGAAAACAGGAAAAAGTCGCTGGGGGCTAAATCTGGAGAATACGGTGGTTGGGTAAGCAATTCGAAGCCGAATTCATTAAATTTTGACATCGTTTTCATCGATTTGTGACACGGTGCATTGTCTTGGTGAAACAACACTTTTTTCTTTTGCAAATGTCGCCGTTTCTTGGCGATTCCAGCCTTCAATCGATCCAAAAGTGCACAGTAATAGTCGCTGTTGATGGTGGTTCCTTTTTGGAGATAGTCGATGAATATAATTCCTTTCGCATCCCAAAATACAGACGCCATCATCTTACAAGCCGACTGTTGGGTCTTTGCTCGCTTTGGATTCGGTTCGTCGACTGCTGTCCACTCAGCTGACTGTTTTTTGGATTCTGGTGTGTAATAGTGAAGTCATATTTCATCCATTGTCACATATCGACGATAAAATTAGATTTGATTGCGGTTTAACAGCGCCAAACACTCCTCTGAAGCATCAATTCGCTGTGTTTTTGGTCGACTGTGAGTTTACGCGGCACCCACTTTGCACAGAGCTTTCGTATACCCAAATGCTCGTGTAAAATGGTAAAAACACTACCATCTGATATCTTTACAATGTCAGCAATCGAAACGAAATTCGATTTCACTGAAAACTTCAGTCAAATTTGTTTGATAAATAAGCATGGCTTCACAGCTTTGCTCACTTCACCAGTCAGACAACTTCGCAATCTAATTGTGTTCTCCAAATCGCTATACCCATACACCGCTGTAGACTCATGAAAGGTGGTAATCACCCTTATTACGGTTGGCGTCGTCGACGTCGTTGTCAATTTTTTCGGTATTTACTAAGGAAGTTGTGTCGACGTTGACAAGATATCGATAATTTTAAAAAAGTAAATGTCATAACTGAATTATTTACGTCAATTGTATTATTTTATTTTTAATTTGTACCGAAAAATGCTTTTTGTAACCGATACAAGTGAAAGTTCAAGTGATGAACAATGCAAACAAAATCTGCGACTTCAAAGGAAATAATAAATTGTTAAAATGAAATTGTTTAAATGCTCCACCGCACGACACTCAGCCTTAGGTTGCGAACATAGTGAACGCTTGTCGCTGAGCCGAGCCGAAAAACTCATTGGTGCAATAAGGAAACCAAGTCATGCATCTCTTTTGATCTGTGTTGTGTTTTGTGTTTTTCGGCTCGGCTCAGCAACAAGCGTTCACTATGTTCGCAACCTTATTGTGGGTCATTTTTTTTTTGTCTTGCACTTCAGGTCTCTCCACACCTACAAATTCTATTAGTTATTATTAAAATATAATACTATTATGTACCTTTTGCCAACCACCACCATCCCTCATTGGTGAACTTGAAGCATTATATTTTTTTGAAATGGTATCCCAATCATCTTTAAAATTGATTGGAATATTTCCTCTGTGAAAATTTTATGCAAGGCTCGGGGTTTTTCCAGTTCTGAAACTAATGTTGCAAACTGCTTTGGATTTAATAATATCCAAAATAACAAATAAACAAAGTTTACTTACAAAATTGTGCACTAGTCGTCGCCTAAAACTGTATCGACTAAAATCTCGTCGTTTCTTTAGCCGATACCAAACATATGTCAATAGTTGTCAATTGTTGTCGATATTGACACCGGCAATGCCAATTGGGCGCAGTCAATATTATTCGTGTTGACGACGCCAACCGTAATAAGGGTGAATAAATCCTGGCCAATCCTCAGGTCTTCCCGCAAACTTAGGCAAGTCATGCAACTTACGACGATCACTTACGAATGGCGACTGAGAATTATGAAATGTTCCAGCTGCTGCAATGATCTAAAATTGCCATCCAAATTGATTTAAGGAATTGACTGCTTGAGGCGTTGTTCGCGGAGTTGAAGATACGGAGGCATTGGCAAGTCTTGCATTAGAAAATATAATTTTACTTGCTGATTCAACTCTAATGCTATGTTGCACATTTACAGACACAGTTCTATTGTGTCTATCCAACTGTCCTTTAAACTGTTCTCGTTCTTACCTGGCAGTGGCAAGTTCTGAATTTGTCGCGGACATAGTTATTACTTGTATGGCAGAAATTTGGTTGGCAATTAATCCAGTGAGTTTTACAATTGGCAGCTGATCAGCTACGTGAACAGATGCACCCTCAATTACCTGATTTTCAACCATCGTATTGTTGAGATTATCTTCATCCATATTTGGCTCGTTCTCAGACGCTTCCTCGTTACTTGAACTATCAGTCAAAAAATCCTTAAGATGACTCGGAGTTTTACTTTTGTTGTTTCATGCGCTACGTCTTGGTGGTTACCTAGAATCTGTCATAGATATCGTCTAAGGCAGGGCACATATGCAAAGTAAAATCCAGAGCAAAAGATAGAATAAAAATGTTATGGCGACCACTGCCGTTGACTGCTAATCCAAGTTGAGGTACAAAGAAAATGTTCGATAAAATAAATTCTCTTGTTTTGGCGTTTAAAATGAAGCAATTTATTCTCTAAAAATATTTATAAGCTACACTAAATTTTATATCAAATTGTATTCTTACATCTTTTGTATTTCTTCGAACAAAAATCAATTTAACGTTAAATTTTCAAACAACTAAACGATAGAATCAGTGTTGTAAATCAATTTACTTTAAGTACGAAAACAAATGAAATAGGGTTGCCGTATTCTCTCGACGGCAAACATATTAAAATATCATTTTTGATCCAGTTTTTGTAAAGCAACGTCCTTGTTTTTCTCCACGACTGCATAAGCTTTTTTTTTTTGCTATATTTGGCAAAATTTTTCAAAATTGAATTTGTCAAATAATTTAAAACTGGTACTTATTATGTGTAATATATTTTAATCACTTTGTTTTTTTGACTTAAGTTACTTGAAATCTATTATCAAAATATAAAAGTGCTGCTGTTGTTGTTGTGTTATTCCTAAATGATTTAAATTTGGTTGTTTTTTTTTTTAATTGTCAACAGTGTCGATAATTGTCATATAAGAGCAACCGATAACTAGAAATTAAAAAAATACACCGAGTTGTTTAAATAATATTTTGATATTAAAATTTTATAAAATATTTCCATTGTTTACTGTTAAACATGAATGAATTTGAAATTATCTTATGCGAAGTTCTTCCTTGTCACATACATGCATCAGCATTTTTTGTTGAGTGCCTTTAGAATGTTTGCGTTGGTGTTTATAAAATAAACATGAATACATTTAAGTAAACACAACCAATGAATTGTTTAGGTAAGTTTTTTGTCTTTAAACTTTTTTTTCGTATTTTTTTTTCTATTCTACATTCCAAATCAGCCTTGATGATCGATCGTGTACCAAACACACCTCAAGCTATAACGCATGTGAATGATTTACGACAAAGTGTGTGATACACTATTTTGTTTATATTTCTTTTTTTTTATTACGTATCGAATTTTATTTATTTGCTACTATTTTGAAATTTTATACTACTACATACAGCAATAAAAAAAAAAAAAAAAAATAATGGCGAATATTGACGAGACGTTATATAAAAATCAATGTTTATACAAAACAACTAAACACAACAATTCCAGATGCCCAACAGTGACGGTGTGAACAGCATGCGTCCGAACAACACACCAACAGCAACAGTCGTCAGTCTAGTCATCACAACAACCGAGATCAGCAGCATCAACTAAGCCAACTGGAGAACGTGTCCGCTGGTCAGTCGATCGGCTGTTCGTTAGTGCTGCAGCCTATATACAGCTGCGTATGGTATCCAACAACGACGTCTACAGCATCTGCTTCATTATAATAAATGTTAATAGTTTTGCTGAATATTCTAAATGTTGTTGTGCTATATAGCGCGATTTAACAACAACAACAATAGAGAATGGATTTTTTTTTAGTGCTGTGATTTCTATGCAACAAAATGAAACAATGCAAATGTTGCTCATCAGTAGAATTTTGACTGTAAAAGCGTACGGTTGAGACACACGGTGTAAAGATCGGTTAAATTTAACTTGAAAGAAAAAAAAAAAAAAATTGAAATATTTAGAACTTTGTTGTTTATCACTTAGTTTCTTAAAGGCGCAACAATAAATTTCGATAGCCAAATTCTTTGTGCATCTTTTGTATGCTAATAAAAAGAAATTCTTCGATAGTATGATGTAGTGAAAGTAAGGTTTTTTATTTAAAGTGAGAAAAGTGAAAAATTATAAGCAATTAAAAAAAAAAAAATAAATTAACAGAAATTTTTTAAAAATTTATATTTTTTAAAGCTTACCACCAAAGAGTGCAGTAATATTGTTTTGCCCATATCCAATATTTATGGATAATATTGATTTAACCATATAAATTTGGCTTTGTTGTTTAACAAAAGCTGTGAGAAAAATAATAACTGAGATCCAATAAATAATTTAAAATCTAAAGAAACATCTACAATACAAAAGTGATGCCAAAAATACAAAAAGACTCACTCAGCCGCAAGACAAGTGATGTCAAAATATTTAAATTAAATCAAAAGCTAAAATTCGTTTCGTTCAAGTCAAGTGAATATTTAACAAAAGTGAAGATATTCTAGTCTGGGCTTTGTTCCGAATTCAAAAAATTTGCTAAACATTTAAGTGTGCAAATTTGATTTTGCTGACAAGTTAAAAATCTTCTTCTATAGCCAATTCCGAAACAAAAAAAATCAACCATTTCCTTCAGCTTAATAAAAACATGTAATCTCTGGATATGAAGATCGTTCAGATTGTGAAAATTTAAAAAAAAAGAAACGCACTATATTGAATTTAAACTTTTTGAATCTTCAAAAATAATTTCATGTGATGAAAGCTGAGAAAAAAAAGGAAATACATCATTTGATATTAAGTTATATTGAATTTGTTTAAATATAATTTAAGAGTCTTAATAAATCGTTTGGCATTACCAATTATTATTAAAATTATTTGTTTTTGTTCATAAAATACTGTGTTAGAATATATTTATATCCCTAATCAATAACAATTTAATGTTGTGGTGAAGTTTTTCAACATCCTTCAAAATTTTATTTCTTTTAGGAAAACAATCGTTAAAAATATTGTTGTTGTGTAATTTGTCATAAGTGAAAAAAACAAATTATTAGTGTAATTTATATTTTAAAAATTCAACGAAAACTATAAAAAAAATCCTTTGACGTAATGAAGGAAGAAGATCTTGCTCTGGCGCGTGCTATGGTTGCCGAGTCACAACAATCTTCACCGGGTACATCACCAGCACCGTTACGTCGAACACGCGTCACGGATCTAATCGATAAAACCAAACAATTTCGGTAAGTAAAATGTGAAAAAAAATTAAACTTTATATCTCTAAATTCGTTTAATATTGGCGAAAATTTAAATATTTGTAAGCATTTAACAATTCATAAAATCAACAAAAGATTTACTACAATTCCTTCGAGCCGGATTTGAACCAGCGACCTATGGATTTCTACTCTATAATCAATTCATTCTACAGTCCACCGCTCTACCAACTGAGCTATCGAAGGCTTGTACGGTGTTGGGACAAATACTATTTTTATGCATTTCATCAAAATAAAAACTCACCCTGCTTTAAGCATCATCTGTAATTATTAATTTTTTGCACAGCGTCAAAATACATGATTTGACATATTAACTACGCTGCCACCTTGAAAAATTTTTTATTTCTATGTCTTAAAAATTTGTCTTGAAAACACCACAAATACCAGCAAATCGTAAATAACAATTTTATTTTATTGTAAATAAAACATAAAATATTTTTCATATTCCATATGCGTTTATTTTTTTAGTTTTATTTTAGAAGGTATGTTCGTATTCGGATTAAATATTCGTATTCGTAAGTTCGGATTAAATTTCATGTGATTTAATACTAGTGAAATTTTGTGCATATCTGTAAAATCTATATACACCAAAGCTCTGCAAAGAATCATCCAAGCAAGGTTGATTTATAAGGTTGTCGCAAGGGAGAGAGCGGGTGCCCATAATTGTCAAATCGAAGTTGACATCTCATAGAAAATCTGCAAGTGCTCTCTATTATCATCCGTTTTTCTTTCGTAGTCATTCGCAAAATTGGCTGGTTTTGACAATTATGGGTACTGAGAAGAGAGTGCGATTAGCCCTGCGACAAACTTATAAATCAACCTTGCATCCAAGCACACTGTGTTGTTATTTTTTCTTTTCTTTAACATGGCTGGCGGGTAGAGTGGTTTGGTAGAAATCGTCACATAACGAAAATATGCCAACTACGAAGAAATACCAACAAAATACATACACACTATTTATAAAATTGAAGTGTAAATTTTTGTAAAATTTCGAAAGTACTGGGCTGATTTTTATAAAGTATGTTTTAAAATATCATATTTGTGCTCAGCACAGTAGACATGATTTCGTTTCGAAATTTTAATAATAAATATATTTAATTAAAATATAAAGTTTTAACGAAATCATTCCCGATGCCACGCATTTCTTGATCGTTTTCTTTCCATGCTTGCATGCTTCATGTTTGTGTTGCGAGAGTTTTAATAAACGCCATGTTGGTCTCTTCTCTTCTCTTCTCTTCTCTTTTTATGTTCAACTAGCACAGCACAACAAAAAAAATGTTTTTGTTCTTGTGTATGCGTCAAGAAAAAAATACTTAAAATTGATAACTCAGCGAATTTTCAACCGATTTCAATTAAATGAAACTTGCTAGATTAAGAATTAGATCATTTTTTATTACAACGACAAAACGGGGCTTTTAACTCAAAATATGTTCACGAATTGATCTCCAAGTGTAAAAATATGAAAAATTTGAGGAATTTTTTATCATACAGATGAAGGATTGAGCTTAACACAAATTTTGAAAGAAGAAGTTCATTTATATTTAGTTTCTGGTAGAACACCGGGAATGAATAGATATGGTACAACCATTGATGCGATGTTTTCACGATTCGTACACCATGTAACTTCAGATGTTCACGTGTTTAGTAATGACTAGTGATAACGCCCCGATTCGGGTGTACTTCTCTACTTCGCTGTGGAAATCATATTTTCTTATTCATATTGCAGCGAGTTCCTGTCTTAAATCTTTTTACAATTTTTTTAACTTTAATGGCTCATATCTGCTAAACGTTACCCCTTTTCAAAAGTCTAATAATATTTGGCTTACCTACACCTCAACACCTTTCTAATGATATATCTAATATTGCTGTAACATTTGTAGATTTGCTGAAATAAGAGGACCCTTACAGGAATAAATATATAGATGATACTAATGATGATACTTATATATTAATAAAATCCATTAATTTACATCATAATGAATTTATGTAATATATGTAAGTTATATATTTTAAAATTTAAAAAGTGTACAATCGTTACAGTAATATAAGAGATGCCATTATTCACCTCCTTTGTCTTTTATATACAACTCAAATTCCAAGGTAATCGTGTAAGAGGAGTTAATTCGAGCGTTTTTTTGGAATTTTCATTATTTTTAACAACTTTTATTTCGAATTACATTCGGAGTTGAAACAAAACGTAAGAAACTTCGTTCCTGACCGGGCCCCCCCGACCGCAATACTTTTTTTCTTATATCTACTTGTATCTGTTTCTTCCTTTAAGCATTGAATATGCATGGAATATTTTCCTTTTAGATAACGCTAGAAAAGGTATGAGAGAGTGAAATTACCAAGCATCAAAAATACGATTTTGAATACATACGCAACAGATATATCGGTAATATTGCTATCTTTGCATGGAATTGGTCACATATGTGACGTCACAAGCATAAAGAATAAATAGCGAATTATTTCAATAAAACAATAAAAGAAACACTTAATATAAGTGCAATGCATTTAAGTTTAAAATTTTATTTTATAAAAAAAATAAACAAAGTAATTTTATTAAATAAATTAATGAAATAAAAAAGTAATATATGGCCTTTTTTTTTAATACTATTATAATCTGCGAATAATGCTATAAAAAAAATGGATTATAAAATATGAAATCCTATTAAAAGGATAATTATATCCTGATAAATGTGATTTGCTCATGGAAAATTTGGATTTAGAATGTTAAAAACAAGCTTAAAATGCCATTTTTTTCCTAAATCCGAATTTTATCTCGTAAACCACTTTAAATATACTTGGGCTTTGGAGGCCCTAAAAAAATAATTAAAATTAAAAAAAAAAAAAATTGGGGCTTGCCACCTAAAGTCTTATTATTAAGAAATTATTTTTTATTTATTAGGTATATATAACAAATGCATCAAATGTGTTTTTTTTTTAAAGTAGTTATATAAAAAAAGTGTATGTTTTTGAATATCCAATGAAGGATAAAGCTACCGGCTTTAAAAATAAAACAGATTTTACAAAACCTTCATGCTGCAAATTTTCGAGAAATAACGAGAAATCGTTTATAAAATTCGAAATAAATTAAATTTAATTTAAAAAATTAAAAGATAACTTAAATCTCTTTAAAACAACGCATCAATACATACAGCTCTTGTAGTAAGGAAATAAATTTTAAAAAAAATCGATAACTCGATATTTAGTTGAGGTATCGATTTATAGTTCGATCAATCCATTTGTTTTTGTTGATTTGAATAAAAAAACACTTTCAAATCGCGGCGCCAAGGAAATCGTAATCGTGCTGAAAAATTTCATCCACACACTTTCATGTATTGTATCATCTCAGGCTGCCATCTAGAAAGCAAACCACAATTATACTTGAGAACAAGCTTAATACAAACTGTAGGTTTTAAGATTTTCTTAATACCACTTTTAGCAAGCTTGGTAAAAAGTGAGATCCCAATCAAATCTCAATCGTATTTGAGAAACCCTTGCTATAGGTAACCGAATCTAAAGTATGCTTAATAAACACTTATATATAGGGTGTCCCAGACTTAGAGGACAAAAATGCGGACAAAAAATCGTATAGGTGGGGGTAGTCGCAAATGCCCCCTAGGGAGGTAGGAGGAAAAAACGAAAATAACAGGTGTCATTACGTTTTAATCCATAAGAAACATACCTCCACACCGATTACCACACTTAATAACTTTTTTAAAAGGAAATTGCCTTCAAGTTATAAGAACAAAGTTTTGCCATAAAGTCACAACTAAAAAAGTTATGAGCACCTAAGTCAAAAAATATGTTCTTTTCTTAAAAAATTCAAATTGAAATGCAATTTTCTCGAAAACAACCAAATTATATCCCCCCTTTCTAACATTTACTTGTAGCAAGTTAGAAAATTCATTTACTTAGTTTCCATAGCGAGTTGGTTCGGGGTTAGGGGTTTCGTCTAGTTGACAAAATGGCGTTGCTAGCTCGAAAGTGTTTTCATGCACAACATAGAGTCGAGTTGAGCTCGTCAATGGCCGCGATCACCGTAGTCAACTGCTATAAACTATTATAATAGCGATACCATAGTGAGCGATGTTTTTCTCTGAATGTGTTATTACTCTAAGCGTCAGAAAAGTGTTCAAAGTTTAGAGTCAAAGCTTAACCCTTTACTGATGCACGCTCAGTACATGTCAAGCCTTCAGGTGTGTGCATGCTTTCGTATGCGATCAGCCATGTTGTTGTTTTAGGCGTTCTTTGAAAAAAAAACATAAATTTGTAACTACATTTTTTGAGGTGTACCAGTTACGGGTTAAAGCACTCAACAGTTGTGTTCATGTAGCATAGAATTTTTTCGCTCGATTAAATGGCGTCCGCTACCTGATCAGATTTAGTGAGCGCTTGCATAATTTGACCATTTACAGAGTTTTTACACAACTGTTGCCAACTGTTGACTCCGCTGCATGCAGCCAATTTCGTTTTGGCATTTGTGTCTTCCACTCGCCATTTTTTCTTAATATAAATGAATGAAATTCACTTTGGCAGATAGAATCCAGTTAAATCTAACAAGTTTCGTGGAGTTTATGTGGATTTAACGAAACTCAACTCAACTCGCGTTTCCATAGCGAGTTAACCCCGAGTAAGCATAGAATAAACCCACCATGGAAATTCAATAATTTTCTTTGAAATTTTCTTGCAAGTATCGCTGCAAGTAGGCTGCTGCAAGCTCGGAAATGTGAGTGTGTTAATAAAAATGTTTGAATACATTGAGTTTTTTGGATTTGCACTTGCACGTGTGTCCGCCGGATTAGTAAAAATATTCGGATGTAGGTATTATATTTTTCGAATTGCAAGTGTGTTGGCTGGGTTAAAGAAACTCTCATGCAGCTAGTCTTCTCTGATAAATTCCATGTTATGAGGATTTTTAACGCACGTGGTGGCAGCTCTATTTTAACAGCTGATTACAAATTATATAAAACTCATAAAGCAAAAGCGACGACTAACTGACGTTTAGTTAAAAAATCAGTTTTCATTTGATTGTTTTCCGTTTTAGCTTGTGTGCTTGTGAACGTCGGAATCGCAGGTGAAGTGCAGAAAAAATTTACAAAAGAAGAATAATTTGTAAATATATGCAAAGTTAATTGAAAGAGAGGGAATATCTATTAAATTGCAAATCACCAAAGACAAAATTTGAAATAATAAAGTGCACAAATAAAGTGAAATAAACGTATTTTATAATCAGCTATGGGCCGCTGACACATAATGGCGATAGGTGGTAAACAACAATAATTAAGAGAAATCGCAAAGAAATTGTTAACCAAGTCAAGACGGGAGTGGGCTAAAACATTGTACAACAAGCAGAACACAACGAACCGGTAAAAATAAACATAAAAATATTGCTGCCTTTTCTAATGGCTTCTATAAAGCAAATCAGTTGAAAGGCAAATTAAATGCTTCGTTTGAGCAATCTAAATAACATTAATTGATTAACTTGGTCGAATTGAGGAACATGAGTATTAACTACTTTAACGCACATTATATTGTTGTTGACGCTGTTCGTTATCTGTCTGTTTGATTTGTCTAATTTCGTGTTAGAACATACAAAAAAAAAAGAAAACTAACAAAAATACAGCGACAAAGAAAAATAAAATTCAATTTACATATCTTATCGCCCGCCAAACAACTGCATCTGTTCTGATATCGTTTTGAAATACAGCAAGTTAACTCATTTATAGTGACAACATGTCCAAGACCAGTGTAAATGGCATGAATAGCTCCGCGGCGTTGAATTGCAGGCCATCTGCAACAAATGCAGCGGCTGCTGCCGCCGCATGCACAACCACTGCTAAGGAACTTGCCAATCGTAATTCAGGTGGTAATGCTTCATCGGCGCCGGGTTCAAGTGGCACAGGTCCTGGCTGCAGTACTGATGGCACATCACGCGGCTCACCAGATGTAGAGGCAATGCGGGAATGGTGGTAAGTTTTAAGTGATGCATTTAGGGGTAATATAATTAGGCAAAAGTAGTGATTAAAAAACTTATCTTGAATTTAAAAAAATAATAGATTTAAAAGCTTATAATTTACCGCCTTTGTCCTACACATTTATTTCCAATATTTACACTCATACTCCCTTGAATCGTTCACTGTATAAGTCTTCATTACCTAGATAGTCTCTGAAATGTTCTCAACTTGTTTCCTTTTTTAATAATTTAAATTCTGCTCATTGCTCTCCAACAATATCAAATGCCAAACTTGATCCGATCGTGCCACATCACATACAGTCAACAAATCTGAAGATTATTAAAAACAATTTTTTTATTATTCTATCTGTTTTGATGATTAAATTTAATGGCAATCGAGTGTGTTCAGTCATAAAGCAGCAGAATTTCAAGATTTATTGGAAGAAAAAAAAAAAAAAAAAAAAATCAACACCAAAGATCTCTCTGCCTGGTATTGATTGATTATGTTTAAAGCTATGACTGTCGTATGTGAAGAGTCGGTGCCAGGCACTGTGACACTCTCAATGTTTGCTGCTCAAAATCATTTAGCATTTAAAAGTGGTATCAAGTGCCGCGTATTTCGTCTTCTTGTTAAATCTAGTTTTTGTTTATTTTATATAAAAATTTTTTTTTACCACACGTTTGAATTAAATTAATTTTAATTTTAAATTTTTTACTTTATTTTTCTTTCAATAACTTGTGTTTCAAGTTATATGATTTTGTTGCTTTGATATAAAACTGTTTTAGAAATGATCGACAGTGATTGGTCTGCCGCCACTGATGCTTTATATTCAATTGCAATATTAATTGCTGGGAGCGTCTAGCGTACAGTCTTGGACTGTTGGCGCTGCAGTTATTACTGTAAGTTGTATATAGATATATATAGATATATACATATATGATCGTTACATATCTTAACTATTTATCATATTTTTTCTATCTTTTTTTTATGTTATATTAGATGCTTTGTTGAAAACTTTGATGAGTTCATTTGTGACAAATGTGAGCTCACATGTAACGCCGATATATGTACAAAACGGTTTTCGATTTTCTTTTTTTTATGCAAAAATTATACCAGATTTTGGTCATATCAGTTTCAACTCGCACCTGTTATTAGGTGAATAAAAAATTCTTTTGCATAAGAATTTTTTGTAAATATAAAAATATTTTTATAACTCATTTCTTAAAATGTGCCTAAACAACATTCCAAACTAAATTCTTACAGTTTATTCGCAAATTCTATGAGTTAAAAGTCGACGAAAAATTATTAAAAATAATTTATACATAAATAAACCAACCGACACTTTGCAACACATTTGAACACATTCCTTTGTTAATTTTTTAAATATCTAAAAAGATGCTAAAAAATATGAAAGATTATTCTTAGATATCGAGCAATGGCGGATTTAGGGTGAATAGCGCAGACGAGCAACACTTAAACACCCAAATTAAAAAAAAATATGGTGTGTTAATATTTTATCATATTTAATATTTTAGTTATGATTTTAATTTTATAAACTTGGCCTACACACCGATAAGTTTTTTAGCATCGGAAAATTACCATGAATTTCCGAAGTTTTTTGGTTCCCTACTTTTAATCAACTTCTTGTAATATTATGCCACCATGATATTCTTATACCAAAAACTTTTCTGGTCTTGACCTAGCTCTCGATCTGTCTCCATTTTAGATTTAGGAATTCTAATTCCGAATTGTAAATTAGTTCTAGGGAAAAGTTTTTAAAAATGTTTTCACTAAAAGTATTTTTAAAAGTCGTGATCCGCCACTAAGACACTATTAGTTGAATTATTTTTGTTTTCGTGAGGCTCCTTACTAAACATACGTTGTTGATAAAGATCTGTTTTAAAAAAGTTCTTAATTTCTTTTTAGCTTTTCAATGTGAATTTCAATTGAATTTTTCAAGCACAAAATAAACACATTATAAAAAAAAATAACAAAAAATTTACTAATAAATTCTCTACATAAGAAAATATTATTGTTGACATAACGGCTTATCGCAAATAATTTTTTATTGATTTACTGCATCTTCCTGTATAACGAAACGAGCACTTTCGATAGTGCGATACACGGTAAGCACTTCATTTTTTTAAACTAAATAATATTGCCGCTCGTTTCTTCATTCCTTAATAGTCTTCGTTTCGTTTTACAGCAAGATGCAGTTAATTAATAGTCCCTTAAGATAAGAGTTTCGATGTCGTATCAAGAACTCTTAGCTCCGTTACTCCATATTAACAGTTTTCGATGGCCCGGCCGGTTTTATGACACCGCTACTGATCTTCATTAAATTTGCATATTTGCATAGACAGTTGAAATTGTTTTGGCATTTTACCAGCTTGTCCATACGTCTTAGCTGTTAAACTTAATTTAAACTTTTTAATAAATTTTTTGTATGTAAAAATTGTGTTGGCTGTTTTTAAAAAAATTGCAAAAAAAAAAAATTTAGCAAAATATATGCACATTTTTTTTAGGTACTATCGACGTGCAAAGTACCAATTTTTTACAAATATGTGAAAAACATCCGATTTGACATGGAATCACCGATATATGTATTTTGTAACTTTTTCATTTTGGTTTTTTTTTTTGCTATTTTAGCACCGTTCCCCCTCCGGCGAATCCTAGATCCGCCACTGCTGTAACATACACTACTTTGTCGCCTTAATCCAGTTGAGTGATATTAGGTGTGTTTCCGTACACATTTTCGAGTAAAAGTCGAGTAAAGTTCAATGTGAGAGAATAAAATGAAATTTGAGAATAGTGTCAAAAGTACGGAAACGACTTCTAGCTAGTTTCAAGCACGAAAACAGCTGATTGCCTATCAAATGTAAACAGCGCCAATTTTAACTTTTTACAAACGCAAACGACGCCAATTTTAACATGATATTTGATATTTATTTATATGTATTGATATTTATTGATATTTAACAATTCGTAAATTTGTTTATTATCACACAACATAACCATGATACAATGATAAGGTAGGGCCGCTTCGCTAAGTGCTCTCACGCGTCATCGAAGAGTGGATAATGAGAAGGAACATATATGTCAAAACGACGAATTTCGTAGAAATTGCAAATGAAGAAAATATTTTATGTTTCCAAGTTGCAAACAGTGCGGTCGCGGGTGTTAAATTTGTGCTAATTTGAGTGAAAATATTATTAAAAAAGTGTAATAAAAACTATAAAATGTGAAAGAAGTCTTAAAATTCCAAAAAAACCTGTAAGTTTTAATCTAAAAACGACTGCGAAACGTGAGCATAAAGAAATTCGCGATGAACACCTGATTTGACGTTGTCATTTTACCAAAACACAATTTTCTGAAACTGTTTTATTTCTCTTCGTAACAGTTTTAATAAAGTTCTTTGAAATATTGCGATTCTTAAGAAATCAGTTAATTCTAATGAATTTCCCTTTGCTTTTATTCTGGCATTTACAATTTTTTGATTTATAAAAGATAAAAAAGTAACAAAAAAGCTTAAACATTTTCTTCACAAAATGCAACTCTGCCTATTTAAGGGAGTATTCCTGGTTGGCAAAAATTTTTTTCGATTTTTTTTTGCATATTTGCATATTTTTTTTTGCATACTGATAAATTCTCTACATAAGAAAATATTATTGTTGACATAACGGCTTATCGCAAATAATTTTTTATTGATTTACTGCATCTTCCTGTATAACGAAACGAGCACTTTCGATAGTGCGATACACGGTAAGCACTTAATTTTTTCAAACTAAATAATATTGTCGCTCGTTTCTTCATTCCTTAATAGTCTTCGTTTCGTTTTACAGCAAGATGCATTTAATTAATAGTCCCTTAAGATAAGAGTTTCGATGTCGTATCAAGAACTCTTAGCTCCGTTACTCCATATTAACAGTTTTCGATGGCCCGGCCGGTTTTATGACACCGCTACTGATCTTCATTAAATTTGCATATTTGCATAGACAGTTGAAATTGTTTTGGCATTTTACCAGCTTGTCCATACGTCTTAGCTGTTAAACTTAATTTAAACTTTTTAATAAATTTTTTGTATGTAAAAATTGTGTTGGCAGTTTTTAAAAAAATTGCAAAAAAAAAAATTTAACACGATGACATATGCACATTTTTTTTAAGTACTATCGACGTGCAAGTACCAAATTTTTACAAATTTGTGAAAAACATCCGGTTTGACATGGAATCACCGATATATGTTATTTTGTAACTTTTTTCATTTTGGTTTTTTTTTTTTTTTGCTATTTTAGCACCGTTCCCCCTCTGGCGAATCCTAGATCCGCCACTGCTGTAACATACACTACTTTGTCGCCTTAATCCAGTTGAGTGATATTAGGTGTATTTCCGTACACATTTTCGAGTAAAAGTCGAGTAAAGTTCAATGTGAGAGAATAAAATGAAATTTGAGAATAGTGTCAAAAGTACGGAAACGACTTCTAGCTAGTTTCAAGCACGAAAACAGCTGATTGCCTATCAAATGTAAACAGCGCCAATTTTAACTTTTTACAAACGCAAACGACGCCAATTTTAACATGATATTTGATATTTATTTATATGTATTGATATTTATTGATATTTAACAATTCGTAAATTTGTTTATTATCACACAACATAACCATGATACAATGATAAGGTAGGGCCGCTTCGCTAAGTGCTCTCACGCGTCATCGAAGAGTGGATAATGAGAAGGAACATATATGTCAAAACGACGAATTTCGTAGAAATTGCAAATGAAGAAAATATTTTATGTTTCCAAGTTGCAAACAGTGCGGTCGCGGGTGTTAAATTTGTGCTAATTTGAGTGAAAATATTATTAAAAAAGTGTAATAAAAACTATAAAATGTGAAAGAAGTCTTAAAATTCCAAAAAAACCTGTAAGTTTTAATCTAAAAACGACTGCGAAACGTGAGCATAAAGAAATTCGCGATGAACACCTGATTTGACGTTGTCATTTTACCAAAACACAATTTTCTGAAACTGTTTTATTTCTCTTCATAACAGTTTTAATAAAGTTCTTTGAAATATTGCGATTCTTAAGAAATCAGTTAACTCTAATGAATTTCCCTTTGCTTTTATTCTGGCATTTACAATTTTTTGATTTATAAAAGATAAAAAAGTAACAAAAAAGCTTAAACATTTTCTTCACAAAATGCAACTCTGCCTATTTAAGGGAGTATTCCTGGTTGGCAAAAATTTTTTTCGATTTTTTTTTGCATATTTTTGCATAGCTTAGATATTTGAGAATATCGTCCTAAAAGGGTTTTTTGAAATTCGAAATACTTTAGAAGATATGGCCTTTTTTGTCCAGCAATGTTTTCGCCAAAATGCGATTTGCTTAATTTGGCTACTTTTTGAATGCAACGGTTTGAAGCAACCACCGAATTTCGTTCAACGCGTTCTTTAGTAGGTAATAACTTGTTTGTATACGCATTTTAAAAATAAATGAATACACATTTAAGAGCTTATCAAGGTTGATTTATAAGGTTGTCGCAGGGCTGATCGCACTCTCTTCTCAGTACCCATAATTGTCAAAACCAGCCAATTTTGCGAATGACTACGAAAAAAGAACGTATGCTAAAAGAGGGCACTTGCAGATTTTCTATGAGCTGTCAACTTCGATTTGACAATTATGGGTACTCGCTCTCTCCCTTGCGACAACCTTATAAATCAAACTTGGAGCTTAGGTATTCGAATGTTGGCAGCGTTTAGTTTACTTTGAATTGAGTTATAAACCGGACGCGCGGGCGCATACAGTTTTGAAAAGTACAGTTTTGATAAAAATTTTTGTTTGTGCTAAAGACAATGGATAGAAAAAGTAATAGAAATAAAAATAAAAGAAACACTGGTAGCAATCGAAAAACTCGTCACTTGATACGCCAGTTTCGTGGTAACCAACACGAAAGAGATGAGGACACCGAATTCACAAGTACATCGGCAAAAAAATTTAAAAATAATGAAAACGAAGACATAAGCAAGGTTGATTTATGAGGTTGTCGCAGGGCTAATCGCACTCTCTTCTCAGTACCCATAATTGTCAAAACCAGCCAATTTTGCGAATGACTACGAAAGAAAAATGGATGATAATAGAGAGCACTTGCAGATTTTCTATGAGCTGTCAACTTCGATTTGGCAATTATGGGTACCCGCTCTCTCCCTTGCGACAACCTTATAAATCAACCTTGGACATAAGCATTGGTGTTCAGTGCGCTTGCCCGACCACTACATACTTCTTTTCGTCGTCTTTGGTTGGCAAATCATATTTGATGAACCGGCGCTTGAGTTTTGCCATGAGGCTTTTAGGCATTAGGCCAAAAGGCATCAACACGTTTTGTGACCTCATGGATATCGGCAGAGATGTGGGTAACTCGTTATACTACACTGCCCTGGAGAACTTTCATACAGCTGCAAGCGCGATCTATGGATACACTCTTTCAAAAGCCACGAAAGAAGAGAAAGATGCCATGGTCACAGCCGATCCACAGTGCGACCCAACAATGTTTACCGTATCACTTGGCACTTGGAAAAAACGTGGCTTTTCTTCACTATACGGCGCTACAACGTTGATCGGCAAATGCAGTAAAAAAATAGTCGACTCTGTTGTAAAGTCCAGCGTATGCTACAGTTTCAAGTATTGGAAAGCTAAGAAAGAAGAACACCCATATGGCATATGAAATTTGGATTGAAGACCACGAAGAGGAATGCCGTGCCAAACATCAAGGAAGCTCTGGGAAGATGCAGGTGCATGCGATAAAGAAAATGTTCGCCATATCAGTCCAAAAGCATGGCGTAAAATACTGCAAGTATATCGGCGATGGCGACTCAAAAACATTCAAAGCTATTATAGACAACGATCCGTACGATGGCGATCCAATCGTCGAAAAAAAAGAATGTATAGCGCACGTGCAAAAAAAAAATGGGCACCAGACTTCACAAGGCCAAAAAAGAGAACAGAGGCATTGGCGGCAAGGGTGCAGGCAAACTCACAGATAAAGTCTTCTCTGAACTAACAACATATTATCGCCTCGCTATGCGTCGTCATCCAGAGTCGGTTGCTGACATGAAGAAGGCGTTTTGCACAAAATTTCGACTGATCTTCATCATCAGTCCACAGCACCAAAACTGTCGGACCGGTGCGTCGAGCTGGTACGCCTGGTAAAAAGCGGTAGCAGAAGGGACAATCGACAGCTTCAAGCATACGTATGCACCACTAAATCAGAGAGTCCAGGAAGCAATCAAACCTATTTACGAAGCAATGTCAGTCGATGATATGTTGAACAGATGCCTTGGCTCCGAAACTCAAAACATCAACGAATCTTTCAACGCAGTGCTGTGGTCATTCACACCGAAGCATATGCACACCGGCGCACGCACTATTGAGATTGCCAATCATATTGCAACTGTCATATTTAACGAAGGGCCGATAGCCTATGTTGCTAGTGCCTATACAAATGTAATATTATTATTTATAATTATATTTCGTTTTAATAAATAAATAAATAAATAAATAACGAAGGTTTTTTACCAAAACTTCAAATAATGAACCTAATGGGCATCCCGATTGCCAACGTCACATATGATTTCGCCATGTCTCGGAACGAAGAACGTTTGAAAAGGTGCGAAGCCAGAGCTCTGGCCGCATCAAAAGAAGGTAGAACTGCCCGAAGAGCACAAAGAGCTGCTGAGTCCTCATATTTTGAAGAAGAGGAAGGAGTTCTTTATGGGGCTGGCATTGCAGATTGATATATGTAAGTATTTCACAAAAAAAAAAAAAAATGTTTTATTGCCTAAAATTTTCTTTGAGTTTTTTTAAAATCACGTTTTTGAACATCGAAGTCACTTTTCTCCGGTTATACTGAACCGATTTTGATGAAACCAAGTGCAATCGACGCAGAATGGTCGAATTTCTAAAACTGCAAGCTCAAATTTTTCATTTAAATTTTTTTTTTTGATGCAAAAAAATAACTTCAAACTTAAACTCGCTTATCTCGAAACCACGTTTTTTGAGCTTGCGGCCTAGATTGCGCCCGTAGTTTTGAAACGATTTTGATGAAACAAAGTACCATCGAAGGAGAATTGTCACCATTCTAGTCCGTACTTCAATCACAATTTTAAACAATTTTTTACTATTTTTTTTTTCACAAAACTACAAAAAAAAAGACCCAAAATCGGTTTTTCATTTTTCAATGACCGCCATTTTGTAAAAAATAGTCGCAAAATTATGATTGAGGTAGGGACCAGAACTACATCTGTACTGAAAATAAAGCCGTTTACTTTATCCATTTTAGATGATCCGAAGTCGAGTTATCCGAGCATACCTTTTTTAAGCAGCATACATTTTTTTTCGACGCCCAATTTTGAAGGCCGACAACTTTTTGAACAGCCCTCGTAGAAAGGAAAAACATTTTTATTTAATTTGATATGTTCTTAATACAATAAAAAAACAGAATTTAAATAACTCTGCGTTTTCAAATGAGCAGTTTTTCAAAAAGGGTCCAAAAACAGCCTTCCAACCAGGAATACTCCCTTAAAAATTAGATAGTGTTTTGGATAGCGATAAACTTGTAAGTGTGGCAACTGATGGGGAAAAAACAAGGCCTCATTGGGCTTTTAAATAACGATACTAGAATCCCAAATTTTTTTTTGCTTTTCATTGCACAATTCAACGCAATCCTTTCATAGCAAAGCATTTTAATTTCGAAAATGTCTGAGCAATTGTTTTAAAAATTGTCAAATTCATCAGGACGAATGCTAAAACTCATCGTGAGTTTAAATTATTTTTAGAAGAGTTGCAAAATAGCAAAAATAATGAAGTTCCATACGATTTGTCCTTGTGGTGTATTGAACGATAGTTGTCAGCTTACAACGTTTTGAGTCGTTTTGTGGAACTTTCTCATCCTATTAGAATATTTTTTAAAGATAAAGCAAAATATTACACTCAACTGAAAAACAAAATTTGGCTTTCTGACTTGATGTTTTTACTGGTATGCTGCAGCATTTTCAAACATTTAATTTGTCTTTACAAGGAAAAGAAAAAAATATTTTTGATTTATCGCAAATTGTTTTCAGTTTTGAAGCTAAACTTTGTCTTTTTGTGCATTTTTCACGTCTAAATAAAAGTCTTGTAATATTCAAAGAGCATAAATTGGGCGACTATATAGAAAAAATACACAATTTACAAGTAGAATTTAGAAAGAGATTTGTCAATTTAAAATAACTTAAAACTACATTATCATATTTTTTTAAATCCATTTTTGTGCAACATAACTGAAGGTGAATTTTCGATATTCGAAATACTATTCTTTCTGACAAAAGCGCAGGAGAGTTAGAGTTTTTAATTAAAAGGATTTTTTCTCCTTTTTTTTAATTTTCAAAGCTCTTTCGTTACTTAAATTTTGGGCAAATCGTACCAGATTCAAAATATCCCCTGTTAAAAAATGCTGCGTGTCGTATATTTTCCATATTGGTACAACTTATTGCTGTGAGTCTTTATACTCCACTATGAAATTCTTTTGTCATATTTTTTTTCTTTTTTCAATGTACAAATGAATGCAACATAAAAACACGTGTTTGTGACCAAAAAAACGTGTCCGAAAAAAAGAAACCGACTTAAAATATTTTTAATTTTTGTACAATAATATTTATTATTTTGAATAACTATATTTTTTGTAAAAATAATAAATAAAAAAATAATAAAAACAATAAAAATATAGTAAAACCGTGTAAAAATAATTTTTTTCAAAAGTTTTCACAAAAAAAAAATCATTTTTTTACCGTCCCAAATTTTATTCCGACCAGCAACCATAATTTTTTTACAAACTTTTTTATTTATTGATAAAACTTCATCTCCAAATAACTTTTTTGAACATTAAATGCCCGTAGGCGGTGTTTATCCAATAAAACCTTCAATTTTTAACCGACTTCAAAAAGGAGGAGGTTCTCAAGTTCGTCGGTTTCTCTGTTTTTTTTTTTTATTTTTTTTATTTTTTTTTTTTTTAAATGTATGTACATCGATAACTCCTAAACCATATGCCTGATTGCCATAATTTTTGGGGAACAGATAGATATCATAAACATGGAGGTGCCCATACAAAAGTGGGCGGTATTCGATAACTGGGCGTGGCAATAATAGATTTCGCAATACTAGATACTACTGTATCTCGAATAATATTAACACTAGGGTACCGCAATTTAGTGTAGGGGTAGGCACAATTATTACAAATTACGGGCAAGAAAATGGGCGTAATTCGACAAATGGGCGTGGCAATATTAGAAAAACAGTGTATCTTGAATAATTTTGAGTCTAGAGTACTGCAATTTAGTATAGGGATAGGCATTATTATAACAAATTATCGTCAATAAAGTGGGCATTATTCGACAAATGGGCGTGGCAATATTATAAAAACACTGTATCTCGAATAATTTGGACACTAGGGTACTGAAATTTAGTGTAGGGGTAGACACAGTTAATACAAATTACGGTCAAGAAAATGGGCGTTATTTGACAAATGGGCGTGGCAATATTAGGAAAATAGTATATCTCGAATAATATTGATACTATGGTACTGCAATTTAGTATAGGGGTAGGCATTATAAGTAAAAATTACGGTGAAGAAAGTGGGCGGATTTCGACTACTGGGCGTGGCAATATTAGAAAAACAGTGTATCTCGAATAATATTGACACTAGGGCACTGAAATTTGTTGTAGTACAGGGGTAGGCAGAATTATTAAAAATTATGGTCAATAAAATAGGCGCTATTCGATAAATGGTCGTGGCAATACTAGATAAACACTATCGCAGTTAATATTGTCGCTGGGGTACTGAAATAAAGTACAGGGGTAGGCACAATTACTGGAAATAACGCTCCAGAAAGTGGGCGCTTATTTAACAAAGGGGCGTGGCAATATTTGAAAAACACTATATCTCGAATAATATTGACACTAGGGTAATAAAACTCGTTACAAGAATGGGTATAATAATTTCAAAACATGTGACATCTAATTTAAATTTAAGAGGCAGATATTTGAAATAACCAACAAACTTTCAGATTTATAGAACAAATTTTTTCGGAACAATTTTATTTATGTTGTTTATACACTTTTTTCGAAAATTTATCATATTCTCTAAAACGGAAGAAATAAAAATTTTTTTTAAAAAAAAAACTACAAAGTTAAAAATAATTTTAAAAATACTTTTCCTTTTAATTTCTTGGTCAACCAACTTCAAAGCATTTGTATTCATCAAGAAATTAATATATTTATGATAATAAAAGAAATAAGAAAAAAATTAAGATAATAAGATTTCATATATAATAATATGTTTAAATAAATTATCAAATATGACCAAGAAATTAAAAGAAAAAGTATTTTTAAAATTATTTTTAACTTTGTAGTGATTTTGTAGTCGGTTGTTTTTTTTTTTAAAAAAATTTTTTTTACTCGAAAAAAAGCCAATTTTCAGGTTGCAAAATAATTATGGTTTTTGGAACGGAAATCCAGGCAGTTTTTTTTTGAAGACATATATATGAAGCTTTAATCCCTAAAACATTTTTTCTTAATATCAATTAGGGCCGGAGATTTGAATTTTGGACTAAAAATTGAAAAAATGCTCGTTTTTGGCTGTTCCGAA
Organism: Coremacera marginata; assembly: GCA_914767935.1. Classification (NCBI taxonomy): domain Eukaryota; kingdom Metazoa; phylum Arthropoda; class Insecta; order Diptera; family Sciomyzidae; genus Coremacera; species Coremacera marginata. The sequence goes on from OU612044.1 coordinate 22,979,587, forward strand.
ATTTTTCGCTCAAAACTGAGTGGAAATTTTGGCCAAAACACTTTATTTTCCTTAAATTGAAATGTTTAACTAAAACCTAAAAAAAAATTTCACCAAAAATTATTTTTGAAGAGGTTAAAAAATGGCTTTGACGATATCGTTACACTAGTCACAGCGCGTAGGCAAATACTAACTAGCCACACGGAGGGTTAAAAACTTAAAATGAATTATTTCATATGTTATTTACAAAAAAGCAACTTTTTTTTTTATGATGTACAAAACAATGTAATTTATATTTATTTTTTTTTGTTGCTTTAATAATAATACTTTGATTTATATTAAAATTCATTTTGGGTTTTCTCTTTTTTCAAATACGTTGTGGATCTTTGGAAGATATGCAAATCTTAATGTGGCTCTTTTTGGCCTGACTTGTGGCCACCTCTGGCATATATATTAGTACATAGATTCTACTTCAATAACACTATAAGTAATAATATTTTGAATCTACCTCATAATGCAAATTGACACTTCTAACTCAGCCTCTGTTTAGTGCTAATCAGCCAACACTTGTTCTCTTTCTCAGTTTTGTTGTTTTATTTATAACATATTTAACTGCTGCCTGCCTGCTGGTTCAGTAGTTCTGGCTCAGGCCCAGTTCAACAGCTGTTTATTTGTGGTTTGCGGCTTGACTTGATTTGTTAGCATATCTCGTGCGCGCTTAGATTGCATTCAATACACGAGTCGGAATTTCAACACTTGTTCGTCTGCGGTACCGCTGCGTGTGGGTCGCAATCGTAGCCACAGCAACTTGACTCTGACTGTAGCCACAACTTTTGTTTTTTAAAACAAATTTAGTTGGAATTTGACTGTAAAGCGGGCGGCAACAGAACTTTGATGTTCTCCGTGGTCTAAAAGTAGAAGTAAAAAAAAAACAAACAAAAAACAAATATTTAAAATTGTTATTGCGCTGATGTATTTTAAATTGTTGACGTACATTGAAAATACTGAATATTATAGAAATATTTTTATAAAAAATAAAAAAAAATTTAATTGTTTTTAAGCTGTTATTGTGTAGTTTGCATGATAATCTCGCGCTAACAATAAAAATATTGGCAATTACATTGCGACCGATAAAGCGGAATCGACTGTTCAAATTTTAAAGTGCTTTAAAAACAAAAGGTTTTAAAAAATTTCCAATATCCAAAATAAAAAGAAAACTCAATAAAAAATATCATAAAAAATCCAATTATAAATAATGACATTTAGAGTCAAAGATACATAAGAGCCAAAAGATATATTTGCATTAAAACTATTATAAAACAATAATTATTGAGCGGCAAAGCAACTCTTTGTTTGAGTCCAACTTAAAAAGCGTTGAGTTTCTTTATTGCAATCTTGATAAATTTTATTGCTTAGGATAACCTAAACTTAGGTTATACTAAAATTTTCGTAGTCACGCTATACTATGCGAGTGTCGAAGTGTAACGTTTATTCACATCGAGTGGTATATAATTTAATTTTAAAATAGAAATCTCTAACAACAGAACTAAAGTTTTTCTCTCATGCGTTTATAATCCCAATCGAAATTGCAGCCTAGAACCTCTACTAAAAGAAGTCTCAAACTACGCCATCGATTTTCAGCATTATGTTTTGTGCGGTGACTTAAATATTCTTGAATATTCTAATATTCTTCTGAATATTCTTGCTAATGATGATTCTTGCATAAACTTAATCAGCAATTTAGCGCAAGTGGGTCTCAATATAGTTAATTTAATTTCTCCACCTCAAAGCAAAATATCTTAACTTTTTGATAATCATGTTCCCCTTTGGTTCACGTCTTCTGTGAAAATTGCCCTAAAAAAGAGAAGAAAAACCTACAGCAGGTGGAAGCGCAATCCAACTATGCTGAACTGGGAGGCACACAAACTTGCTAGGAATTAAACCATTAGATCGTCAAAAAAATAGATTCTTTCTGTCTAAGTTAGATCCCTCTTTATCATCTAAACAGCTATGGAATAATTTAAAATGCATTGGGGTTTCTCCACAAATTGGTTATGAACGATCGCAAATTGAAGGTGCACGAGCTAGCTGACATTGTAAAGATATCAGATGGTAGTGTTTTTACCATTTTACACGAACATTTGGGTATGCAAAAGCTCTGTGCAAAGTGGGTGCCGCGTGAGCTCACAGTCGACCAAAAACAACAACGAATTGATGCTTCAGAGGAGTGTTTGGCGCTGTTAAACCTCAATAAAATTGAATTCTATCGTCGATATGTGACAATGGATGAAACATGGCTTCACTATTTCACACCAGAAGCCAAAAGACAGTCAGCGAGCAAAGACCCAACAGTCGACTTGTAAGGTGATGGCGTCTGTATTTTGGGATGCAAAAGGAATAATATTCATCGACTTTCTCCAAAATAGAACCACCATCAATAGCGGCTATTACTGTGCACTTCTGAATCGATTGAAGGCTGAATCGCCAAGAAACGGCCACATTTTCAAAAGAGAAAAGTGTTGTTTCACCAAGACAATGCACCGTGTCACAAACCGATGAAAACGATGGCAAAATTTAATGAATTGGGCTTTGAATTGCTTACCTACCCACCGTATTCTCCAAATTTAGCCCCCAGCGACTTTTTCCTGTTTTCAGATCTCAAGAGAATGCTTGCTGGAAAGAAATTCAAGTCCAATGATGAAGTTATCGTTAAAACTGAGACCTATTTTGACGAGAAAGAGAAATCGTACTATAAAAATGGTATCGAAAAGTTGGAAAATCGCTATACTCGTTGTATCGCTCTCGAAGGGGACTATGTGGAATAATATAATCGAGTTTTATCAAAATTTTGTTTTATTCTTACTTATCCTACGGACTTATTGAATGACCTGTTACTTTTAGGCATTTCTCAAATTGAGTTTTTATAAATTCAGAAAGCAATTTTCGAAGTAGGCCTTGCATTGATTGATTTGAAAACAGCACATGCTGCAATAGTAACGAATGCAACTTTGAATCTAAAATTTGTTTTATTCTTAGGTCTGTGAATTTTCATATAAATACCATATCTTTCATATAATTCAAATGAAGTTTTTAACACACATTTATATCAAAATTAAAAAAAATCGCATGCTGTGGTATTTGAACAAACAATCTAATTGTTACAAGTATTTCCATTGTCAACTTAGTAACCGGACTACCTGGCATAAGCCAGAATTGCAGAATATTCTTTAACTCATCTGCGTTGGTTTCGTCAACATTAAAAAAACTAAAAGAACAAGGAAACAACGAAAACAGTAGAACACGCGATAACCGATAACTCTTATCTATTGTATTTCTTATCGAAAATTCCTTAACGCGTCCGGCTTGTGTTCGTTCATTAAAAAATTTGTTGTAAATTCTTCAGCCTTTCTGCTTTGTGTTCGTTCATGTTTTCCTTACAAAGGCTTATATTTCGGAGTAATTTTTTCGTTAAAAGTTACAATTCATATCATTTTAAAAACGTGGCGAATAATGGACTGAATGACTGATATATCAAAGATTACAAATCGGAAATAATCTAATCCAAATGGAAAACAATTTTTTCATATTTCTGTCTTGTTTGTTGACGAAACTTCCGCAACGATTCAGTAATGTATTAATGCACGAAAAATCTCAACATTTCAGTATTGCGTTCGTGGAAATTTTATATGGGATTTTCGTTAATGAAATGTATGGCCGAATTAGCATGTTTCGTCAAAGATGAAGAAAACTCGTTCATGATACATTTATCAATTCTGTAAGACTTGGACTACCGGGAATATCGTCGCAAATGCAACATATAATTCGATGCAAGTCTTGTACCGAAAAACGCATCAACATTTTTAACTGTGAAGGCACGGTAAATAAACCTAAACAAGTATGCACGCGGAAGCATAAGGTCAGTGCTTCTGACCACGAAGCAAAGCAGTTGAAATTTTGTGTTTTTTTTTAATTAGAAGTATTCGCAATTATACTGGCAGTTTCTTTTTTTTTTTAAGAAAAATTGAAAAAATTTTATATAAATAAAGCCCGAGTTATAATCGATTAATGATTATTTTGGATAAACAATACATTTTTTTGTCATCAATCCTATGAAATAAATTGAAAGATGTATGCTATGCTTGCTTTCGGGTTTGTTCGTACAAGGGAGGCAATGATGCGATGGTAGCACGTTCAACTTGCAGCCCAAATGTACGCGGTTCGATGCGAGTACGGGAAGGAAAAAATGCATTATTCCCGCCACAGGTTTTTCGACAAATTTTTTCTGTTAAATATTTATAAATAAAAATAAAATTAACAAAAAGTAAAACAGCAAGATCTGTCGTATGTGCTATGAGGATCGAGCCTGGGTACTACTTAAGTCATCAAATTAAAATTCTCTTGATAGTAAAAGTATAGAAAGTAAAAAAAAAAAAAAACTGCAATCGAATTCTCTACGTGAATATTGAAGTTTTTAGTAACTGTCAATAAACAAAAGGGACACTTGATATTTCCGATGATATTACCATGTTAAAAATACTAGTTGGTTTTATGAAAAAAATACAGTTCTTGAACTAATACTTGCATGAAGACACACTGCTTTTTAACCATTTGGTTGCATTGAAGGAGTGAATGTTAATAAAATAAATTAGCAATGTATCCAGAAATTCCATTTTTGGTTAAAAGTTTCACTTCTACCGTGCGTGGCGGTCACACACATCTTTTTTGGTTATAAAATTTCTGATTATAAAATTTCCAAATTTTAGGGCAAAAGCTTCAGTCCATATATAAAAAAATGGCTCCTAATTCAGTTAAGATTATCAAAAAAACCTTTTTGTCACATGTACTTAGATATTAATTTCACACAGTTCCCGGGCCAAATTGTCTAGAATTTGAATTTTATGACATTTATTACAAACGATGTTTAAAATTTTGAAATTTGAATGCGCATGGCAAGCTAGAGGCTCGTTCAAAAGTATTTAATTGCAGTTAATGCAGTTGTAGTTATTTTTTTAAGCATACATTTTAAATTTTTGCTGTCCTTTAGCTTTAAAGCTGTACGGTCATACTCGAATAATGAATTCTAAAACTGATATATAGTTTTTAAAAAATTGTCACGCCCTTTCTGTAGTCTAGCCCACTTTTTGCATAGAGCTTAGAACAATATCAAGTTATCCCTAATAACAATACCATGGTGCAGATATTTACTGGAATAAAGTATTAAAATAAGGTTCACACGCCCGCTTGTCTAATCTCGACCAATTTTCTAGACAACAGGCTGCTCATTACACCAAGAATCTATGTGCAAAATTTAGTTGAAGTTGGCAAAAAACGTTGTAGAAAGGGTTCGATTAAAATTAAATTGACACACCCCATGGTCTAATAACGCCCACTTTTCTAGACTGGAAACGGACTGCTCATTATTCTACGGAATAGATCGCAGCCTTTCCACAAAAGAGTCACAACTGAAAATTTTAAAAATTTCAGGAGAAGCAAAAAACTATTTTTTTTGTTTCAAAGGACTCCGTACAAAACAAAATGATTTTTTTTGTAATTAAAGACTAGGAAGATGAGTGAACAATCACCGCGAATAGTTTAACATTAATAAGTAAAAATTTTTAAATTTTTTATTGTGCCTGTTTTGTAGATAGATTGCGATATGTGCAATATTTGGTTGAAGTCGGAAGAGCTGTGTAGAAGAAATTCGATTAAAATTAAAGTGCCACACCCCCTATCTAATATCGCCAACTTTTCTAGGCTTAAAACTGCTCAATATACCAAAAAATATATGTGTGAAATTTGGCTAAGGTCGGAAGACGGGTGTAGAAAGAGTTCGAATAAAATTAAAAGTGCCACGCCCTTTGTATAATCCCGCTCACTTTTCTCATAATCGGACTCCTCATTACATCAGGGAATATATGTGCAAAATTTGGTTGAAGTCGGACAAATGATGTAGAAGAAGCTCGATTAGAATTAAATTGACACGTCCCTTGTTTAATTCCACCCTCTTTTCATATTCTGAATTGCTGCTATATATACTCGTACTGCTCATTATACTAAAGAATATATATGCGAAATTTGGTTGAAGTTGGACGAACAATGTAGAGTGAAGTTCCATTTAAAATTGAAATTACACACCCCTTGTCTAGTCCCGCCAACGTTTTTTAGAGTAAAAACTGCTGCTATATACTGCTAGTATACCAAAGAATATACTGTAGTAGTAATAGTACGTTCAAAATTTAGTTGAAGTCGGACAAACTGTGGAGGAGCTGTTGGGGTATATGATGTTCATGATGTGTAATGAATATATTCAGACGAACGGTAAAAGTTGGCGTGACCTGACACAGAAAGTTTTTTCAATTGAATTAAATTTCTGTTCGGCCGTTACACAGTGTAACGAGTTCTATGGGATAAGGGACAAAAATAGAAGGAACCACCATTGTAGGTACATGAAATTTAGCATGTGGCATTATTTCATAAATATATAACGCCACACAAATTTTTATCAAGATCGGCAACGCCCTTCGCCCATCTCTCATACAAAATGAAGATTAAAAGAGCAATATCTCCAGTTTTAGAAAGTATAAGAAAGGAAATTAAGTTGTTTATTATTAACTTGATTCAACTTAAAATCATGTAAAAATTTTATGATGATCTGCCACGCCTTCTGCCTCTGACCTCTCATACAATACTCAATGCAGTTTATTAACTAGAAAATAAAAATAAAATAATAATTTAACATAAAAATCTTAAAAAGTGAAAAAATTACAAAAAAAAAAAAATTCGACTACTCGAAACATCAGTGCAATCCATGGAGTCACTCGACACATAGGGCCTTACCAATAGTCAAGTGGTGAAACTAAGAAAATGTAAGCTTTACGTTAGTAGTCAACTCTTTATTTCACCACACCAAGAAAATAAATTAGTATTCAATTTCATAGTTTAAGCTCTAAACTATTGTGAATGTGCTTAGAAGTGTTCGACAGATACAAATTCAAAGGAATAAAGAGAACAACTATCTTCCGCAGCTTTGTAGCGGTTGAATTCACGAAATTAACATTCTACTAAAAAAGTTAGAGTCAGGTGAAGCCGACATTAAATTAATCTATGACACTAGTACAAGTGACGACACTATTTTTTTTATAGGTATGACATTTTTGAAAGTATTTGTATTTTGTATTTGTATTTATTGAGCAAATATGTAAGCATATAAGAATAAATTTCTTTTGCATGCCGCAGATTCAAGTAAATAACATCTAATAAGCTTAAAACTCAATATTTAAAATTAAAATCAAAATGAAAATTAATAATAAAATGAAGATTAAAATGAAAATTAAATTAGAAAAAACAAGTAATTGTAAAATTTAAAATTTAGAAATTAAATTGAATTCATAAATTTTATCAGTAAAATCAACAATTTTGATAATTTTAACAAGAAATTGACAAGGTCATAATTTAAAGATAATGGCAAATTAATTGCAACTTCGAAAGATCTTAAAAGGGAGAAGCAAGAAAAAGAAAACGAGGATAGATAAGAGTTAAGAAAAGTAGTTAAAAATTAAATGCTTGAAGGCTCTATAGTTGGAAACAACCATAATGTGATTAGGCAAAGAATTCCACAATTTGATTGCACTGACGAAAAACAGTCTGCTAGAGTTTTTGTAAAAGAAGCTCGGAATCAAGAAATTCATACCTCTGCTAGACCTACAGAACTTAAGTTTTTCAAAGAGGTAAAGTGGACAACGCGAGTATATGATCTTATACAGGAATAGACAATTTCGCGCTTCAAGATAGGGAAATAGGCAACGACCAAGTAATTTGTTGCGGAAGAATGATACATGGTCAAACTTTTTTATGTCATAGACATAACGGGCACCATTATTCAGAGCAACAAGCAACTTGTGAAATGACCGTGAAGCCAGATTGCTATAGACGACTTCGGAGTACGTGATAATTGCCAATAGCAGTTGCACGACTAGTTTTCGTCTGGTTTCGACGGGAACAAATGCTGCAGTAGATAATAATAATAAGTAATAGAAATAGTAGACTTTACTCACACAAGAGTTTATATGGTCCTCACTGGACAGGGAAGTATTTATATAAAAACCAAGATTGGAAGCCTTACTAACAGCTTTCAGTTCGACATCGTTGAGGAGAATAGAAGGAAGATCGAGATTAGACAGGGGAGTTTTACAGATCGTCAGGACGTACGATTTTTGAGGGTTTAGCTAAGCATGTTGTCTTTAGCACATGCTGCTATCATATTCAAATCTTCATTTATTCTTACACATAAATCTTCGATTAGCCCTACAGGTCTGGACAATGTAGATCATCAGCGTATGCATGCATTGTGACATTATTGCACTTGTTGAAGATGTCATTAATGAACATTGTAAAAAGTAATGGGCCAAGTACTGAGCCTTGGGGAACTTGGGGAACCATTGGAAGTGTTTTTATACGTTGAGAAGTTGTTACCCACTTTTACGCGCTGTGTTCTTCCGCCTAAATCAGTTCATCCGCCTGAAACGAACTGATGTGTCAGAAAATCCAAAGTTTACCTTGAGTTTCTTGCACAGTATATCATGGTTCACGGTGTCAAACGCTTTAGAAAAGTCTAGTAAGCATAGTAAGGTCACGTGTCCTTTATCGAAAGGTATTCTAATATCATCCAAGATTTTGACAATAGCAGTGCAACAGCTATGTCCTGGACGAAAACCAGACTGAAGATTTGACATTAGGCTGAGTGTATTAATGTGATTAGAGATCTGCTGCGCCATTAAAGACTCACAAACTTTTGAAATTGAGGATAACAAACTTATAGGCCGAAAGTCAGCGGGTTCGATGGGATTCGATTTTTTGGCAATTGGTATAATAGTTGCAGCCTTCCATTTTACAGGGTAACACGAAGTTGTGAAGCTATGATTAATTATGTGCACAAGCGGACTGATAACATAAGGCAATATGATTTTAATGAACTTAATGGATATTCCATCATCACCGGAAGCATTCGACCTAATTTTAGACACAGTTGAAAATTAAACTGAGTGGAAATGTTGAAGCAGATATATTTGAATGAATTGATTCTGGAGAATCAGCAGAGCCCGAGCTCGAAACGAAGTAATCGTTGAGTACACTAGGATCAATTTGGCAAGGTTCGTTTTTTTTATTAGAAATTCCAATACGTTTTAAATTATTCCATAGCTGTTTAGATGATAAAGAGGGATCTAATTTAGACAAAAAGAATTTTTATTTTTTTTTACGATCTAACGGCTGAGGTAGCTTCATTTCTAGCAAGTTTGTGTGCCTCCCAGTTCAGCATAGTTGGATTGCGCTTTCACCTGTTGTAGGTTTTGCTTATCTTTTTTAGGGCAATTTTCCCAGAAGACGTGAACCAGGGGCAAGATGCGAAAAGTAAGCTTTTTTAGAAAATGTCAACATTTTCCACAAAAATACCGAACTAAGGCACATAGTCAGATAAATCGAGATCAGGAAAGAAATCACTTGTGTCATCTTTCGTATCGTGATCTTCATATAAAATAAATTCATTGTTTTCATAATCATGCTTTATTTTATTTTTCAATATTTTTCTATGGGAAGATATAGAAGTATCTGACGAAAGCAATAACCCAACGAAAAGATCTCTATTGGACAGTTCTTTTGAGTTTTTACGAGCATGATTTAACCTCGTTTTTCTAAACTCTTTATGACTAGCTTCTAAAGCTTCTTCTGAAAGGATTGCTATAGATAAGTTAAAGTTATCTATTTTTTTTTAGTTCCGTGAACCAGAATTTTATGTACTCTTGGCAGCATCTTATATCAGTCATAATATTTTAAATACAACTCGAAAGTACGATCTAACAAGGCTTCGAAAATTTCTTTTTTAATCAATTTACCGCTAGATAATGCCCGTAAAATCAAACTGAAATTTTGTATTATTTCACTTTCAACTTTTAAAACACTTACAGATAACAGGTAATCAGAGAAAAACCTTCTAGCTGTGTTCTCATCTATCGACAATTAGGCCCATCTTTTCTTTGAATTCTCCTTGAATTATTTTTTGTTATTCTCTTCCAATATTTTGAGATATTTTTCGTTTTCTGGCGCCTTTTTCGATATACGTCCACATTTTAAAGACATTTTATAAACAATATGAAGAAAACATTCAAAAGATTTTATAAAAGCATAATATTTATACATACCATATACATTCAAAACATGGTCTAGGAAAAACGTCATAAAATTCTTAGTTTTGAGTTGTCCCAGCAAAATCTTTGGGAATGTGTTCAAAAAGAGTTCTTATAAAACATATTTAAAAATAAAGAACCCCAAAATTTCCTTTTTCTTTAATTGTATGTAGAAATTTAGGTTTTTTTTTTTTTTGGATTTCTAGGACCTTTTTTGTGGAATATGAAAATTTTTTTGTTTATACTTTTAACTATATTAATTTTAACAAGAACTTGTTCAATATATCTTTGTTAAAGTTTCATATGTGAATTATACCAAAATTTTTGCGATTTTGGAAAATATTCAGTACAAAACTATAAAAACTTAAATTTCGTTAAATTTTCATGGCAACATATAAGGAGCATAAAATCCATAAATGGAAAGATATCCCAAAGTTCTTTTAGATTCAAATAATAAAGACTTTAAACTATACTTACTTTTACAAATTTGCAACATTTTTTTCCATACCTAATTTTGTCCCACTCGTTACACTGTGCGTTACCTCTCTACAAACATGGCAAACCTCAGAGAGTAAAAACAGCCATGAACAGCTTATTGAGAACACAAGCCGTTCGGAGTCGGCATAAAACTTGTAGGTCCAGTTCTCGATCATTTGTGTTCAAACATTTCACAACACGCACAACACAATTGATAATAAGAAGCTCGGTCAAAGTCCTTTCAAGGGCTGAAATGACCATTTCGTTTTTTATTTTTTTTTTTAAATTTGGTGGTTTGTTCCGCTATAACACGAGAACCACCGAACCGATTTGGACGATATAGGTACCAAGCGATTTTTAATTTATTCGTTAAAATTTCACACATCGAACAAACGAGATAGATATACAAAAATTAAGCACAATAGGCGTTCACTATGAACGTGGCCTTATTAAGCTTATTTGAGCTTATTTTGTATCTTCAACACGCTTGTTTACACATCGCGCTAGCGTAAAGAAAAATACATCAATGACTATAAGCGGAAATAAGCGTTCACATGGAGAAATAAGCGTTAAGCAATAAGCTCAAGTAAGCTCAATAAGCTTTCACTAGTGAACGCTTACTGAGCATATTTGAGCTTATTTTGTATCTCTAACTCGCTTGTTTACATATCGAACAAGCGAAATAAACATACACCAATAAGCCAACAAGCTCAAATAAGCGTTCACACGGAATAGGCGTTAAGCAATAAGCTCAAATAAGCTCAATAAGCTTTCACTAGCGAACGCTTATATTTAAGCTTATTTTGTATCTCCAACTCGCTTATTTACATATTGAACAAGCGAAATAAAGAAACAACAATAAGCCAATAAGCTCAAATAAGCATTCACAAGGAATAAGCGTTAAGCAATAAGCTCAATAAGCGTTCACTATAAACGCGGCCTAATTGTCGCATTAGATTTGCTTTGATTACATTGCTTTTTTTTAGTGTTATTTTTTTTTTTTATAACTTTGATGAGATTTTAGTATATTTTTTTTTGTTTTAACTAACTCAACCGTATTTGTCGCATTAAATTAACGCTTTCTCTTTTTGGTTCGCAAAACAAATTTAAGGTGCTTTGGCAAAATTTATTCTGGTACACATAAGGTTGACATAAATTTTGTGTGCGCTTTCATACAAACAAACAAACGAACATGGTGTACCGTATATTGACTTAAATATAGGTATGTAAAGCGAGCGTTACTTTTTATTAAGACAACACAAACACAAGTTACAGCCCATTAAACAGCAAGAGCAACAGTGTTTATTTTTTTTTTGTTCTCTTTTTTGTTAACTCTAAAGCTGTAGCTATCTACAATGTTTACAAAGTGCACTAAATGACTGGCTTTTGATGTTGCCAGCTTATTTATTCTTTACTTTGTAATAGTTGTACTTTGTAATTGACTAAATAATTTCCCTTTCGTTGCGCTCGCTCCTTTTGCTAAAAGCAACTTTAACTGTTAGTTGCTTATGTGTAACATGCGATACAGTCAACGAAAGTTTTTAGAACGTGATGGCGGTCAGTTCATACAGACCAAGAGTTGTGTGTGGTAGCCGGTGGTTTTTTTAGTAGTTAGTTTAAATTAGATATTAGTTTTGCAGTTGTAACGCGTAAGCTTTAAGAGCAAACTGCTTTTAATAATGTGTATAAAGTTATTGGCGCCATTTTTGATTTATCATTAATAGTCCAATATGTGCTGCAATGTGCTATTTAAAAACATTTCTACTAATGTTATGATATTTTTTAATGTGAAGTTAGCTCCGCCATTTGACTTTTTCATAAATTCCGAAGTTGTGCTGAAATGTGCTTAAGTTGTGCTGCAATGTGCCATAAAATTACTTTAAACTTTAAAAAAATTCGCATATCTCCTACAATTTTTATTTATCATTAAAAAAACAGTATGTACCGTGATGTGCTTAAAGTGTGGTATCATGTACCTCATAAACAAAACATTATGATTTTCGAATTTTTATCGCATGGTATTTTTTAGTGTGAAATTAGCTCCGCCACTAAGTTTTGTTTTTTTAGAAATTCAGAAGTTGTGCTGCAATATGCTCAAGTTGTGCTGCAATGTGCCACAGAGAAGTTTTAAATTTTTGTTTATTTGTTAATTTTAAGACCATTTTTTTTATAATGTCAACTCTGCCCAGCTAAAAAGTAAGCACCACCTGGAATTTTTTCATTAATTCAGAATATAAACGATGTACTTTGCAATCTTGATGAAAACATTGCTTAAACTTTAGTCTTTTTTTTAATGAAATCGTTTTATTACGTTGACCCACTTTGTGTAACAATGCCAGCTTATAAAAGTATCTATTGATATACAAAGATGTTCTATACAATCGCCTTCAATAGCGATTTTGCCTCGTAGCAAAAACAATGTAAACATTCTTGGGGTAGGTTAAAAATTCCCCTTATTTATTTTCTTTTATTTTGTATCTTTAAAATTTTTCTTTATCTTATGCTTAGTTTTTTTTTTCTAAGTTCTTTTTATCTTTTTATAAGTCTTCGTGTGACACGTCAATCTGTTGTGTCTTGCTTGTTAGTAAAACCAACAACAACAACCACAAGCAAAATTAAGGTTATTGGCCCAATATTTTTAACAAGCCGCACAACAATATTATTCTGCCGCAACATTAAATGTACAACTAAAAGCGAGTGAGTCAGCATAACTTTTATGCGCATTTTTTCTGTTTTGACCAATATTTTTTATTTTTTTTTGTTGGTTTCTGCATTCCAAGCGTTTTAGTTTTTTTTTTTGGTTATTTTTTTCTTTAATTCGTTTGCCTGTTATTCACATTCCGACAACATTTTCGATTGCGTTTTATAAATGTTTTAACACAAATTCCAAAACCAAAAGCTATAGCCACAAGAAAATAACCTGCTGCACATGTCATAAAATAACCTTGATCTCTTTTTAAACGACAAAAAAATTTCTTGGTTTATTGGTTGTTAAACTCCAGCAAACCAATCAACCAGCCAAAACTTAAAAACCTATAATCTGTTAGTTGATGGCGCCATCGCATTTAAATTGAGCAAATTATTTATCAAACATTGGTCAATCTTATGAAAAAAAAAAATATTAAAATACAATTATCAAGTGTTTAACCACAAAAATTAACATAAACACAAAAATAAACAATTGTGAAGACATAAATGTAACCGGTTTTTAAGACTTTTTTTATAACATTGTCGTATTAAAAAAAGTGTAATCGTCTTACTGCAAAAATGATTAAGTAGTAGTTTATAATCATCAGTAGCATCCGCAACATTTTTTTACTTTTATGCTGTTTCTATCCGGGCAGTATCTAAGGTTATAAAAAATATTTATAAAACATTCTTTGCTGTGTGTGATGTTATGAAGAAAATGATTCCATCATTATAATCATTTGAAATGAAAAGTAGAGACATATTAATACAAATATATTAAAGACATATGTCAATTTCTCATTCCACTAGCAAAGAAAAACAAAAGAAAATCTCTATAAATTTTGTGTTTTTCTTTGCAATTATGATTCAATTACAATTCTACCATGCTCTCAATAGTATCATTTATAGTTTTTTCCGAACTCAGTTAGGAAAAAAACCAAAAGATTCCACTGAAATGAAGAATAAAATTATTTATGATATTTCTTAGAACTCGTTTAAGATATTCTAATATATAAGAGGCAAGCACAATGTTCTGCACCTAATATCGCTCACACTGTAATTAGTTTTTGCGATCAGCCTAAAAGTATGCACAGAAAATGCATTTGATACTTATCAGTGACATGATTGTCTTTTATGTATGTGCATACTTTCAGGCTGCACATTTTTCAGAACAGTATGTTGTAAAAGCACTGTAATAATGGCAAAATATAATTACAGCTTAGCGTCAATACTTCCAACCCGTATCTCATATGAAAAAAATCTGAAAATCTCGGCTTAAATATAAATCTTTTATAAAAGCCGTTCTTGAAATTTTAATATTATAAAAATATGAATTTTTGATTTTTCCCGAAATAGTAGAGTATCCGAGTGGTCCTTAAAACACGACCTTCACCCATCCGTTTACTCGATGAAAAGTATTTTATATCAAATTTAGTATGTTCAAAAATATATCTTCAGTGGCTTGTCTAAAAATTTTTTGTCAATACTATGATTAATTAGAAACGCAAAAATGCATTTTTTTTTTATAAATTGCACCAAACTATATACGAGTACTAATCGTAAGTATGAATCCTTTGGTATATACAAACTTTGTGTTGCCTATATTTTTTTCTGTCATAACTATGGGTTGCACTTATCTCTTTACTTAATAAACCTTATATCAAAATAAATATAATTTCATTGAGAATGCGGTGATATAAGGTTGCCTGCGAAAAAATCTGCTTTGAAAACGGGCTGCCAAGCTTTAAAAATTTAAAGCAAATAAATTATTTATTAAATATTTTTTTTTTAATAATTTAATTATATATCGCACTCTCAGTAAAAGTCGAAAAATTTTTAATTTTTTTTTTAAAATTCAACCTCTTTGCGAATCTTATAAGCGTTACTATATCTAATTTTACCAACTGATGGAAAATTGTTCCCCCCCAAAATTTCCAAGTACTCGTACTTAACTTAAAACTTGATTTTTTGAGTTACTGCGGTAATGCACTGAGATGGGGAAACGTATGCTTTAGGGTGTCAAAAAAAAAGTTGAAAGTTTTTTTTTTGAAGTGAAAACTTCTTTAGACGCGTTGAACACTTAGTAGAGAGCAAAACTATAGATTCGCGATATCATCACGCTGTTAGCGTAACAGAAATGATTGTTGTACAGCATTTCTTTAGGGACTACCTAGCATCGACCAAACCGAAGACCGAATCGGTTACCAAGTCGATTACCGAAGCAATTACCAACCGATTACCGAACCAATTACCGATTACCGAAGCAATTACCAACAAATTACCGAAACGATTACCAACCGATAACCGAACCAATTACCGACTACCGAAGGGATTATCAACCAGTTACCGAACCAATTACCAAAGTGATTACCAACCGATTACTGCACCAATTACCGAAGCGACTACCAACCGAATACCGAAGCGATTACCAACCGATTACCGAAGTGATTACCACCTGATTGGCAATTACCGAATCGAATTCCAACCGATTACCGAAGCGATTACCAACCGATTATTAAAGCGTTAACCAACCGATTACCGTAGCGATAACCAACCGATAACCGATTACCGAAGCGATTATCAACCGGTTACCGAACCAATTACCGATTACCGAAGCGATTATCAACCGATTACCGAAAAAATTACCAATTACCGAAGTGATCACCAGCCGATTACTGCACCAATTAACGATTACCGAAACGATTAACAAAGCGATTACTAATTACCGGATCGAATACCAACCGATTACCGATTACCAAAGCGTTTACCAACCGAATACCGAAGCGATAACCAACCGATAACCGATTACAGAAGCGATTACCAACCGATTATCGAACCAATTACCAATTACCGATGTGATTAACAACCGATTACTGCACCAATTACCGATTATCGAAGCGATTACCAAAGCGATTCCCAATGTGATTACCAACCGATTACTAATTAGCGAATCGAATACTAACCGATTACCGAAGCGAATACTAACCGATTATCGATTACCAAAGCGTTTACCAACCTATTACCGAAAAGAAAACCAACCGATAACCGATTACAGAAACGATTATCAACCGATTACTGAACCAATTACCGATTACCGAAGCGATTATCAACCGGTTATGGAACTAATTGCCAATTACCGAAGTGATTACCAACCGATTACTGCGTCAATTACCGATTACCGAAGCGATTACCAACCTATTACCGAAGCAATTGCCAACCGTTTACCGAAGTGATTACCAACCGATTACCAATTACCGAATTGAATACCAACCGGTTACCGAAGCGAATACCAACCAATTACCGTTTACTTAAGCGATTACCAACTGATTACCAAAGCGATTACCGACTTAATTACCGATTACCCAACGAAAGTAATTGTGTTACAAATATATAATATGGGCATTTCCGTGGTGGCGCACGTGACGATCGTACGACTTTAATGAGTGAAAAAATAATGAAAAATTTAACTTACAAGTTCCTTATTTTGATTTTCCAATAGCTTACTAAGCACACTATACAAGGTGTAAAACCTAAGATTTGTCAAAAGTTCGGCTCTTAGATAGAAGCCACCAAAAATGATACGTTACGTGACAAAAAATAGAAGTGGTTTTTGACTTGGATCACAAAATTAGTAAAATTCTGTAAATTGGCAAGAGTTTTTGTATAAAACTTTTTTTAGAAGGTTTTGAAATAGTATAAGTTTATTTTCAAAGTAATCAAATTTAAAAACCTTTTCTCGTTTTTTTTTTTTTTATTGGGCTTAGTATGAAACGTTACGTGACATGGCGTTACGTGACATTTTTTCCATTGTAATTGATTTGGGTAATTAAGTAATTATGTGATTTAGTTATTAAAAAACAAATTTAATATATTCTGCCTCTCCTTGCCTCAACCATTTTTCATTATTTTTAGCCAATACCTTCCATTTTTACTAAAACAAAAACGTTTACGAAACATTTACAAAACATTAACTAAAAAGAAAAATTACATATGTGAAACAGTGCAGACGATTTGATCATCATGATAAATAAATTTATATTTAAATTGCTTAAATCAATAAAATAAAAATGTTTCTCTAAGATAATATCATTAAATAATAAGTTTTAAATAACTTTTCATTTTCGTGTCACGGTGGACTTTTTGGTGGAAATGCCCATATATAAATATTAAAAAATAGCAGCATAAATATTTTTCTATAATTATTAAAGTTCCTCCGAGTGAGAAATATATGTTTTTCGATTTTTTATAATTTTTTTTTGTAATCGAAATGTTAAAAAAGGGCAATTTAAGTATTTTTTAAAATAAAATGTCAAGTTTCAATAGTTAAAAAAAAACATTCATTTCAGCCCTTGAAAGCACTTTGACTGAGCTTCTTATAATTAATTGTGTTTGTGCGTGTTGTGAATTGTTTGAACACAAATGATCGAGAACTGGACCTACAAGTTTTATGCCGACTCCGAACCGCTTATGTTCTCAAGAATGTATCGATGCAAGTCGGCATGGGTTCCCGTGGTCTTAGGTAACCAAATTTTATTTACATTTATTTCAACATCATAAAAAAAAATTAAGAAGGTACCACCATAGGCTTGCCCCCGAACGTTCGTTTGTTCGTTTGTAGAAAAAAATAAAAATATTTTCGTTCGTTCGTTCGTTCGTTAGTAGAAAATAGATGTTCGTTTGTGGAAAATAGATGTTTATTCGTTCGTTCGTAGAAAATAGATGTTCGTTCGATCGTTCGTAGAAAATAGATGTTCGTGTGTGGAAACTTGATGTTCGTTCGTAGAAAATAGATGTTTTTTGTATGGGGACCTAAAGAAGGGTGGCAAATAGGGGGTGCTTGTGTTCGGGAGAAATGTTGAGGGGCAAAAAATAATAGGACCAGCTCATATATTTCACCTCTATAGGAGTCCAGCTACGGTCGATATAAACTTTTTTCTACAGTTTTTGTGTTTTTTGTATGGGGACCCAAAGAAGGGTGGAAGATAGAGGGTAGGTGTATTTTAAGGAAATGTTAAAAGGCTAAAAATAATAGGACCAGCTCATATATTTGACCCCTCCAGGAGTTCGTCTACTGCCGATATAAACTATTTTCAACAGTTTCCGTTTTTTTTTTTTTGTATGGGCACCTAAAGAAGGGTAGCAGATAGGGGTTAGGTGTGTTCGAAATATATGTTGAAGGGCTAAAAATAATAGGACCAGCTCATATGTTAAACCCCTCTAGGAGTCTAGCTACGGCCGATATTAACTATTTTCGACAGTTTTTTTTATTATGTTCGTTCGTTCGTTCGTTCGCAGAAAATAGATGTTCGTTCGTAGAAAATTGATGTTCGTTCGTTCGTTCGTAGAAAATTAATGTTCGTTCGCAGAAAATTGTTGTTCGGTCGTTCGTTCGTTCGTAGAAAAAATTCTGCACAAATGAAAATATTATGCTCGTGCATGGCTCTGGGTACCACATAAAAACAAAACAACTTCAACTTTTTTGGGGCACCCTAGGGTATATAGATCAGAATATTTCAATAAAACGTTAACCTTACGTCCGTTCATAATTTTGATTTTCTTTGTTTGTGGTTATTGTGGGCACAACTGGTTCGCTCTATTAGTTTTTTACATACATGCGTTAACTTCATTAATTAGTGGTTTAGAGGCAGACAGCTTGTCTAATAATAAGGTTTTCCATGCCGACACAACTCGAGTTACGCCTTAATGCATTTTGCTAATTCGTTGCTTACCGTTTAAAATGAATAATTTAGCTAAATACAAGTTAGTTAAAGTGCGATTAGTTAAAACCTTGAGTATTTCTTTAATTTTTTTCCTTTTTTTCATTTATATATTTTTTTTTTAATAAGTTCGTTAATGTTACGAGTTAGTGATTAGCAAGGTAATAATTAAATATTGCGCAATTTATACGAACCGTCGATAGAGTGAATTCTTTTTTTTTTGCTAATCAGAACCTGATAATGTTAGTTTTCAATCAGCAAAAGCATTCATTATTTAATTTTTTTTTTATGTCAAATTATCAAAGACATTTTTAAGCGTTTGATTTACATTAAAAACTTTAAATAAAAAAAAGTTTCATGTATATGATATGAAAAATTTGCTCCTAAATAATTATTTTATGCTTTTATATTTTCAATTTGCTTATATAAATTTCTGATTTTATGCATATTTTTTTTTTGCACCTTTATGATTCTATGGCTCATTGAAAAAAAAAAAACTAGTATTGGACATGCCTGTTAATTACAAATGTTAAAAAAATGAAACCCTTATAAAAAAAAAACACTTTAAACATAAACAACATCGAAACATAAATATTGCTTGTAATGACCTGCCTATCGGACATTGATTTGGCCACTCTGCACAAGAGTCGCCTGGAAGAAAGGCTCAATTATAAATTAAGTTGGAGCTCCTCTAGAAGTCGTCACGATCAGCATGTGTTTAATGGTTTTAGCGGTATGACACGCGATTGCTTGCAGCGCAGCGTACGCAGCAAATGTGCCTACTATAAAAAACATGCCGGTGACAGCAGCTCCAACTCCAACAATTGTGATGTTCTAAGTGATAAGCTCAATAAATTAAATTTTAACGCATGTGCAGAGAAAGATTTAAAATTATATCAGCAACATAACCATCGCAACGATGGTTCACCACATCATCGCCATCACCACCATCATAATCATCATCATCAGGCGGATAGTCATCATGTGCATGATGATGATGTAAGAAATTGCAATTACTTTTCATCGACAACGCGCAGACGTAGATCCGGAACATGGCCGTAAGTGTGTTTAAAAAACTTTCTGTAACGTTTTGAAAAAAAAGGAATAATTTACTTTTAGCTAAAATTATTTTTTTTTACATTTTTTTTTTGAGGATTATGTGTATTAAGACTTCTAATTCCAAATCTGGAAAAATTAATGGCCGCTCTCATCTGTTTAAGAAGTTATAGGGGTCAAAATTTGAAAAAATGGGCCTGTAGAACTTGTTATTATTGTTTTATTTTTATACAACACAAAGCAAAATGGGTATTAGAAAAAAGACTATGCTATTACCTATTTAATAAGCTTTTAACCATAAAATGCCATGCATTACTTTCGAAGATATAACACACTTGACGATTCAACCTTTTAAGAAATAACCAAGATATGAACAATTTTTATAAAAAATCGCGCAAACTTCTCAACTACTTGAGAGCATTAACATTAGCTTTTTTAGATCAAAATACACATTAAAAAAAAAAAAATAAAAAAGCGTTTTTAGCTAAAAGTAAATTTAAAAAAAAAAAAAAATGAAATGTAAAATGTTTTATTTTTTATGTTAATAAAGTTATTCTATGTTTAATAAATCGGTTTTCGATATTTGTCAAACTCAAGTTTAGATTATTTAAATTTTTAATTACCTATTCAATCTTTTGAATACTAAAAAGGGTGTTTTTGATGTGAAACTTCTTAGGCGGCGATGTGACGAAGGATTGAAGGAAAAATTTTAAAAAACACGTATACATGTTTATTAGGGCGGGTCGATTTAAAAATCGCTCAATGCTCTGTGAAAATCGTATTCTAGGGATCAAATTAAGAAACTTTGCCGAAGGAACCATCTAAAAATCGCTCAATGCTCTGTGAAAATCGTATTCTAGGGATCAAAATAAGAAACTTTGCCGATGGAACCATACCTCTAAAACGAATTCTGATGTCCCCCAATTTGGGTCGAACTTTTGGGTAGGGGCAAATTTTGAATAATACCACTTTGACCCATTTAGAGTGTTCCAATCGAGTCCAAATGTATGACCGACCCCCACTAACTTTGGAGGACCGACCCACCCATGCCAGTGGCACACCCCCTGGAACCCCCCTGGGGGTTCCCCATACAAATATTTCAAAAAATCGCCAGTTTTGGCACTTTACATGAAAAAATCAGCGAAATGCCTATGTTTTTTTCTTTTTGGAGTTTTTTTTCTCTTTAGAAATTTATTCAACCCTTTTAAAAAATGAAGGTATCACTGTGACACAATTGCAAATCGAAAAATTGCTTGTGTGCGTTTTTTAAGGCACCACAAGACACAGCTGCATGTCGTAAACTTACTTGTGTAGTTTTTTTATAGCACCTACTTAAGAAATGAAGGTTGTTTTTACAACCCTTTTTGTGGGTATTTTTTGGCACCTTCTTAAGAAATGCGCGTTTTATGCAACCATTTTAACAATTAAGGTATCACTGGAATGCACCGCAACCCTTTTAAAAAATTAAGGTATCACTGTGACACAATTCACAGAGCAATGGGCGATTTTTTTGCCTCCCCACAAATTGACCCGGCCTAATGTTTATAAACACGATTTCTCTTTCTCGTCAAAATAGGCCTCAATTTCAGCTATTACTTCATCATTGGATTTGAATTTCTTTCCAGCAAGCATTCTCTTGGGATCTGAATAGAGGAAAAAGTCGCTGGGGGCTAAATCTTGAGAATACGGTAAGGTGGGTAAGCAATTCGAAGACCAATTCATTCAATTTTGCCATTGTTTCCATCGATTTGTGACACGGTGCATTATCTTGGTGAATCAACACTTTTTTCTTTCGCAAATGTGGCCGTTTCTTGGCGATTTCAGCCTTCAATCGATCCAAAAGTGTACAGTTATAGTCGCTGTTGATGTTAGTTCCTTTTTGGAGTTAGTCAATGAATATTATTCCTTTCGCATCCCAAAATACAGACGCCATCCCCTTACAAGGTTGTTGTCCACGACTGTTGTCCACTCAGCTGACTGTCTTTTGGATTCTGGTGTGTAATAGTGAAGCCATGTTTCATCCATTGTCACATATCGACGATAAAATTCGATTTTATTGCGGCTTAACAGCGACAAACACTCCTCTGAAGCATCAATTCGTTCTTGTTTTTGGTCGACTGTGCGCTCACGCGGCACCCATTTTGCACAGAGCTTTCGCATACCCAAATGTTTGTGTAAAATTGTAAAAACACTACCATCTGATATCTTTACAGTGTCAGCTAGCTCGTGCACCTTCAATTTGCGATCGTTCGTAACCAATTTGTGGATTTTTTTGATGTTTTGTGGAATAACAGTCTGATTTGGGCGTCCACTGCGCTCTGCATCATTTGTGCTGGTACGACCACGTTTAAATTCCGCAATCCACTTTTCTACCATTTGTCTCGATGGAGCAGAGTCCGGATAATGTTTATCAAGCCATTGTTTGGTTTCCACTGTATTTTTTTTCATCAAAAAGCAATGCTTTATCAAAACATGAAATTCACTTTTTTCCATTTTTTTTTTTTTATCAATAACAATAGTAGCACACAAAATGCTATAACTCACGAATCAATTGTCAGATTGTTGTTGCGATTCCAAAATCTACACCGGAGAAGTCAATGCGAAACCTTACGGTGATAACTTCATAATAAACAAGAAAGTGTGTATTGGACACGTCCAAAAAAGGATGGACAAACGTCTGCGTGACTTAGTGAAATCGCACGTCGTGGTCGATGTAAAAACGAAATCTGGTAAAAAAGTGAAGAGGAAAACTCTTTCCGGTAAAAGCAAAATAACTGGCAACATTACCTACAAATTAACAGTGTATTATGGGCTAGCTATTCGAATAAATCACGATTATGTGGACAAAATGAGGAACGCTTATATGGGCGACTTTTTATCATTATTCTTCGACTGATCAAAATCCCCAGCATGAAAAATGCGATGAATCATGGTGAGAGAGGAAGACGGCTGAAGCTGCAAAAACATTACGATCCTTCAAGCACAGTTACGCTCCACTTACAGCTGATGTTTTAGACGCAGTGAAGACAATATATGAAGATTTAAGCAAAGACACGCTGTTGGAACGTTGTCTGGGTGGTTTCACGCAGAACAACAACGAAAGATACAACCAACTCATATGGAAAATTAGTCCCAAATCAGGGAGTGGTACCGCAACTGTCGTTGAAATTGCAGCATATGTAGCAGCGTCACTTTTTAACCAAGGCTCTACTGCTTTTCTAACCTTCATGCAAGATTTGGGCATCACTTCAGGACCAAGTGCGCATGAATGGGCGCGCGTGACAGACTCTTTGCGGATCCGCAGATCGGACGAGCAAACTGCTCGCGAGACCAAAGAGGGCAGAGTTTTGAGGGTAGACAGGAGCAAAAAGATGCTTTAGATAACGTGGATGATAGTGATCTACTGTATAGACCCGGCATCGATGATGACATGCACTTATTTTATATGACCCCAAACCCAGTTTTTTCAAGATATTTCAATTTTTTCAGTCTACAAAACTTTAAATCGATTTTCCCAAACATGGAATTTTTTAAGTCGATGACCAGCCTACAGAAAAAACTACTGAACCGATCGTTTTTAAGTTTTGTACACATATTCTACATGTAAATAGCTCTCTAGTTACGACGAGTTTTTTCCAATTTTTTAATTACTAACAATTTCACAATAACAAATAGGTCGATTTTTTCGCCAAAAATCGTCATTTTGGCTTAAAAATGGTGCCAAAAATTAAAAAATTTAAAAATTAAAAAAAAAAACTCGACAAGACTGGCGAGATAAAGTAAGAAACTAAAGAAAGCATATTGATTTTTTGTTTTCAGATGATCCAGTGATGCTGGTCACCGCACAAAAATTTTTTTCGATTATTTCTCTCTATTTTTGAACAAAAATTTTTTTAAATATTCTTCAAATGTTGTACTTTTATATAATAATATGCAAAATAAACCTACAGTAATTATTTTTTTTCTAAAAAAATTCACAAAAAAAGGTATTTTTTAGACGAAACAAACCTTACCCTCCCCTTAATATATTATCTACAAAGTCGAGTACTGATGCGGTGGCTCATACAAACTCATTTATAGTCAAGACAATAGCTTTAATTCCCAAGCGTTTAAATTATTTATTAAAAAAAAAAAAACATTTTGAAAAGTGTGCATTGATTTCCTTAAACGTTCATAAATAAGTTTGCATGTACTTAAAGCGAAATTTTTTAATCTGCTACTGATGTTCTAGAAAATGAATTAATTGCTCGTTTATTGATGGAACGTAATCAATTCTTAAATACAAAGGCACTTGATGCTCCTTTGTGGTTGTTGTTTTTGTTGTTGTCTAGTGTAAATTATAATGCTTTGTTTCAGGCACGTTGTCGATTACTTTATATTATATATTTTTTTTTTAACGATGCAACTTTATCAAACACTCAAAACAGTCGTCAAGACATGAGTCAAGTTTTGACTACTTGAAAACTTGACTGACTTTATGAGTACGACGCAAAAAAAGGGGAACACAAATGACTGGCAGAAAAGTTTGTAGAACATTTATTTAACTTTTTTAATGATTTGCAAAATTTTTACTAATTAATTAGTTGTCAGAGTGTCTTGCGTCAGTCTTGACAATGAGCAGCATTAAATTTTTGGTTTTTTTCCAGTTTGTTGGAAAATTTTTTTGTATCAATTCGAAGGAATATAATGATAGCTCAAAAAATAACAAACGTCAGCAATGAACAGCTGACTTAAATCAATTAAATAAAAAAATCATTTTTGTTAATTTTAAATAAATTCTTAAAATTATCAAAAGGTGTTGTTCATAGTAATCATAAAAAAAAAAAAAAAAAAATAAGAAAAACTTTATCTCCCCGACGGGGAATTGAACCCCGGTCTCCCGCGTGACAGGCGGGGATACTGACCACTATACTATCGAGGACGTTGGGTTTCGTTTGTAAAACTTTGCATATAAATTCAACTCATAGCTACTCATATGAGTATTGATTTGCTTGATAAAAGCTATGCCTCTCACTCTCTCCCTTGTGCTCTGTTGCCTAACTTTAGCTGATGCTACAGTAAACACTCGTATAAATACATTAACACTTTTAAATATTATGAATAAACTGGTTGCTATTATTGTTTGATTTTAAATTTCTTTGTTTGTATTAAAAAAACACAAAAATTCTAAAAATATCGTACCAGTCCGTATACAGCACCGTAATTTGTTTTAACTTGCAGAATTTCTTAATATATTCATACGATTATTCAATTGATTATGTTAAAAATTGTTGTTTACGATTTGGTTTTGTTTATATGTACATTTAAAAAAAAAAAAAAAAAAAAAAAGTAAACAAAAGACGTAGAAAATTTGACAATAAGCATTAAGTAAATAAAAAGCGTAGACAAATTATGGGAAAAATCTACGTCATTCTTTATAAAATAACGTAAACAAAGTTAGATTGAAATGTTTACTTATAATAACGAGCTTCTTTTCGTTTTGTATGATTGAGTCAATTACTGTGTAATGACTAGTTTCGCTTCTGAGTTTAAGCTTAACTTTGAAAGGCAGCTCTTGATATTTTGTCTCATTTTAGTATACACCGTGAACGGGAGGAACTGTCGCACCTAACAAAATACCGATTACGTGATAACTTACAACTCCAAAATATTTTTGAAGATTTCTGGCAACTCTAGCATTAATTGCCAACTTATTTCATAAAATATTTTTAAATATTTGTCAGTCATTTTTGAATAACAAAGATGGACGCAACACGCACCTTAATTTTGAATTTACATTTGGAGAGGAAATCCACTTGCGAAATTGTTAAGGCCTTGCAGAACTTAAAAGTCAACCGGCGATTCGTGCAGCGAACTTTAGCGCGTTACAGGAGAACTGGCAGCGTTCACCCAAGACCAAATATCGGTGCAAAACGAACAGCGAGGACGCCGCTTTTGATTAAGAAAGTAAGGGAAAGAATACGGAGGAATTGCGCCGTTTCGGGAAGAAAAATTGCACGTGAGCTGAATGTCAGCCAGGACACCATCCGGAATGTTATCAAAAATGACCTAAAACTCAAGGCCTATAAGAAAAAAAAGATTCATGGCCTAACGGAACGTCAGCGCATAATGCGAAAGGAAAGAAGTGCGGCAATTCTTCGAAGACACGGATGTTGCAGTGTGATATTTTCTGATGAAAAACTGTTTTTGCTGCAAGCAAGCCAAAACCCGCAAAATGATAGAGTGTACGCAGCAAGTATGGTAGACATTCCTAAAGAAAAAAAAACTATTCAAAGATTTCAAAATGTGACCTCTATCATGGTTTGAGGTGCTGTGTCGGAAAAGGGAAAATTACCGCTAGTTTTCATAGAAAAAGGGGTAAAAATCAATTCCGAGTACTACTTGGAGCATGTCTTAAAAACTAATTTTTTGCCACTTGCCAAGCAGATGTACGGAGATGAAGAGTTTTGCTTTCAGCAAGATTCTGCTCCAGCCCACAAAGCAAAAATTGTCCAAAGCTGGTGTCGTGCTAATTTACCAGATTTCATCTCTTCGGACGAATGGCCTCCGTCCTCCCCTGACTTAAATCCTCTAGACTTCTCTATTTGGGGCATAATGCTGAGCAAATTAAGCAATGTTAAAAACATGACGGTGAATAGATTCAAGCGACGATTGAAGAAGATATGGGATGATATTCCGGAAAACGAGGTGCGTGCCGCGTGCTCATCTTTTACAAAGCGGCTTAAATTGGTGAAGAAAATGAAGGGTGAACGCTTCGAATTGAATGATGAGAAGTTGTGAAAAATATAACAAAGAATAAATAAAAATTGTTTTTTACTAATCTTAACACTTCGTTTTTTATTTATGACGAAAAGTAAGTGCGACAGTTCCTCCCGTTCACGGTGTAATTAAAATTGTTAATGCATCTTTAAAAAAACTAATCAGTACTCTGAATTTTTCTATTCGTGCTTATTTTTCGGTTCAGTACAAATTTCTTTGATTTGATTTCTGTTATTTTATTTTTTATTTCATGCTTTCTTTGTAATGTTTTCGTTCAATTTTTCAGCACTCTTCAGTCGTTACTGTTAAGAAATGTTTTTCTCTGCTTTTATGTCTGAATGAATTGTTGTTAGTTCTCAATTCTGGAGAATGATGTCACGTCGCAATTTTTTTCACTTGCCTTACATTTCGCTATTTGAATACCAAAATAACCTAATCGTGATTTTCCAAGTACTCAGAATATGAATATTATGAGTTTATTTTTAGATTACATTCTTATGTTTTTTTTTTTTTTTTTTTGTTTTTGAATTTTTTAATAGTTCAGGTTATGTTATGTGGCTTATTTTTAAAAGCATGCTTTTGTATGTATATTTTTGTTTTGGATTTCTGGACAATTTTAGATGATTTCTTGTTGTTTTTTCTACCACAAGTAATTCTTCAAAAATAAAATCTCAAATCTTAAGTATTAGTATTATACTAGTATAATAATATTATTGAGTATTTAGTATGCAAGTGTCTATTTAGTTAAATTATGTAAGATTTTCAAACAAAAACTTAAATTAAGCTGCTAATTTATTCTTTTTAAATATTGATTAATAGCATTTCCACTAAACTTTTCCCATGTCATGTTTATTATGTTAATTTTGCATTTAATATTATCTAAACACTTGATGTGTACTTAACATTATTTAAATATTTGTCTTACATTTATAAACTAAGCACTTATTGAAAAGAAAAAAGTAAAACAAACAATGAACAATGAAATCGTTTAATTTCTCTATAAATTATTCTAACTTAGTGGCTGTTAGCACCTTTGATACGTCAACCCTAGACTCACCTATGCTTTAAATGAGTACCATCAGCCAAGCACATGCTTTGTTTTTTTTTTTTTTTTTTTTTTTTTTTTGTTTCCACTAGAATTAAGTGAGGATTAAGTTATTTATTGTCAAGTAATGCTTTCAGTCTGTTTAAGTTTTTGAACGTGTTTAGTCGCGACGTGTGCCTTAAGTATTGTTATAGAAATTAAAAGTTAATTTTTTTGTTATTTTCACTTAAAAGTTAAACGCATTAGTGAAATTTCTAGTTATGAAGTTATGATGTTTGACACGCTACGAGTATGAATTGAGTATGTGTATATTTTTGTTATAAATTTTTCTTTCAATTTCTATGAATTTTAGTTAAAGTTGAGTTATAGATTTTTTTTTTTTAAACACACTATAGAAGTAAATTAAAATGATTCTATATACAATCAGTTCAAATTTAATATATAATATTAAGATATTTGAAATTATAAATTAAGATGAAATTACCCGACCGGCCAAAGTGCTTTAAAATAATATTATAACAAGCTGAACAACATAAGTCTTAAGCTTGAAAAAATCTCGAGAAACTATTGAAAAATACTATCTCTGCAATTGTAGAAAAATCAAAACGGAACCCTGGTTATAATATTATTCATGCAAGATTTTTATTAGCTTTTTCGTGTAATTGTAGAATAAGCTTAAAAAAATAATATTCAGCCTTATCATGAACTCCGAGGGATTTTTTGCTCCTACGAAATTTTACCCTCCCTGGAGAAATACTCCTATCACAAATCTCCTCCGTATTCAAGTTCCCTCAGAATTAGTTTTGCCTACACAATAGCCTTAAACAGTGAATTCGAAGTAAAATCGAAGTTTTAAAATGCACAGCGTAGCTTTCAGACTGTTTGCTGAAGATGTCAAAGAAGAAATGCGGATAGAAAAGAGTAACCCGCGCCACATTAAAGACTCTTCAAATCCGATGCAGTTGGCACTCACTTTGTATGTGCTATTTTTATATAAGAATATATTTTGTAATATAGAGTTTTTTTGTAATATACCATTAATAAAAGTTTTTTGCCGTTTAAATTTACTGCGGTTCTGTCTTGAGAAAGAAAGTGTAAATTAAAATTTTATTTATTACAACATTTTATATATCTTAGCTCAAAAATGTGAATAAAACATGTTCGATGAGCAAACTCGCACTCCCCGGACTACGCGTTCGCTATCGTCGTGCCTATTTATTTACACTCAGAAAAATAAGCTCCCAATTCATAGGCATGGATTTTTCTATATTTTTTAGAGGTTTCTCCTTAAAAGAGGGAATTTTTTCAAGATGGCTTCACGAAGTGAGGTCTTGATTTCCTTAAGTAACTTCTATGTTTTGAAGACAATGTACTTCATTTTTATAAAAACGGCCATGTCGCTAAATGAAGCCCGATTTCTAACGATTAGGTGTTATTTTTCTATATATTCTGGAAATTTTTTTCTGAGTGTATGTAACGCTAAGGTGCATGCTCCACTTTGCCGACACGGAAAAAAAAAACTGAAATTTGAGAGAGCTTCTCTTTCATCCAAAAATTTCCAAGCTACCGATAAAATATGTTCACGGTCCTAAGCTTTGTTAAATGATCTAATGTTTTGTCTACACAGAGAGTATAGTTTAAGTTTTCAGTACAAAGTTGAATTTGCTGTTGAACTCAAAATCAGCTTTTTTAAATTTTTGTTTCAATTCCCACCAAGCCATAATTTAACTTAAATTTTTTTCTATGAAATTATCTAGTTTAATATTTAGAAAAAATTCCATGTGAGCATCAACAAAATGAATTAAATTTTATTTCTTTGTGATGCCTACTTTTTTTCGGGGGAAATTTTTCCCTCTTTCGAAAATCATTTGTGATAGGAGGAATGCGTTCTTAGGAAAATATCCGAGGGAGTTTCTTTTCATGATAAGGCTGATTATATTTATAATGTGTAGGAAATCTTATTATCCTCAATAGTTTTATAAGCTTTTTCTTGCAATTGTAGAATAAGCTTAAAAAATAATATTAATAGCTTAATAATAATTACGCGGTTTAACCGCGAGGGCGGTGCCGCACTCGCAATTTTAATATTGCAATTTGCATGCATTCAAATGAAAGGAGCCATATAACGCGTTTGTGTGGCCGCGAACCGCCCAAGGCTGGGGCGAGTGTGGAACCGCCATCGCGGTGAAACCACGTTTTTTGGCCCCAGCCTGAGGGTATTGCTTTAGAAATTTTTTTTTTTGTGTGCGCAAACAATGAATTTTATTTGACAGAAAAAGACATGATCAGTTTCTATTTCATAAAATAAATATTATTTCTCAGTAATATTTCATATTGTATTGTTATATATACAGCCTTGGACACATAAATTGCACAAATGTCAACTTATTTTTTAAAAGTTTCTTTTGAACCTAATAATGCATTCATTAACTGTAGTTATAATTTTTTGAGACTCCAGTGTGACGTTGTTTAAAACTCCGAGAGAAATGTACCGTTACTTACTTCTATTTGCTCAGGCCATCTCTTTCTGTAGAGCCTAGATGCCCAAGGTAGTAATATTGGTGAGACTGACGAAATAACACTGGAAGAAAACAATTCGCTATTCGGTTCTCTCCCACTCAACATGCTGATTCCCTATTGGTTGATTGACGATCAAACAAAAGAGCGTAAGTATACGTGTGAGTTTAATTTGCTGATATCAGCCACTACTGGGCATCTTTGCTGTATAGGCATGTACCATCTTCTGTGGTCATATAAATAGCACACATGTTAGTTGGTGAATAAAAGTTAACAAAATCGGGTGTTTGTAAAAATTTTAGAGTTTTATTCAGTTTATTGCGCCGATTCTAAATAAAATGGGTCGTGGCAAACATTGCACTCCAGAAAAAAAGGTCTATAATTCACGAACTAAGTGAATAAGCAAAAAACCATCTGAAATCGCGGATATTCTCAAAATTTCGCGAGAAATGGTCTACAATGCACTCAAGCTAATTACACCAAATGGTTCAAATAATTTCGAGAATAAGTCGCGCAATCCTAGACGTAAAACCACCGCTTCTACTGATAGACTTATAGTTTGCAAGAGTAAGGCTGATACTTTCAAGTCAGCAAAGCAAATTATGAGAGAAATAAATGAAGAAAATAACCTTAATGTTGCAAGAAAACTATTATCTAGGAGACAACATAAAGTTAATCTTTATGGACGCATTAGCCGAAGAAAGCCGCTCTTAACAAAAAAAAAATTAAAGAATCGTTTAGCGTTTGCAAGGGCGCATGTGAATAAAGAACACCAATTTTGGAAGAACGTGCTCTGGATTGACAAAACTAAATTGAATAGGGTTGAATCAGATGGAAAAACTTTTTTCGGCGCCCCAAACGCCAAGAGTTGAATCCGAAGTATAAAAAAAAAGTCATTAAAACATGGAGAAGGAAATTTAATGGCTTGGGGAGCTTTTTCCTGGCACGGCGTTGGGCCAATTTTTCGTATACCAGGAATAATGGACAAAAATATGTATTTAGATATTCTTAATAACCAGATGGAACCATTTGCATTTGAGAACATGCCTATTAGGTGGACTTTTATGCACGATAATGATCCAAAATACATAGCAAAGCTTGTGATTGATTGGGTAAAAAAGGAAAAAATAAAAATTTTGAATTGGCCGGCTCAAAGCTCAGACCTCATTTCCATAGAAAATTTATGGAATGATGTGAAGGTCAGCATAAGCAACCAAAATTTTCGAAATTAAGATGAGTTATGGAGTGGAATTGAGAAGGCTTGGTACTCTTTATTCAGAAGGAAACTTGTGGAGATTATGAGACGAAGATGTCCGGCTGTTTTGGGCAATTCGGGATACAGTACCAAGTACTAGTAAGCATATTCGTAAGCGCATTGTTAAATAAAAATAAATCTCTGTCTTTTTTTCAGAATCCAAATTGTGCTATTTATACGTCCACCACAGCTAAGGAACAAATTTAGATTTTTCATTAATTTTCTTATTTTTAATTCGTAATTACAAAGTAACTACTGATTTTAAATTTTTTAATGTTTAAACTCAAATACCATGAAATAAGTTCTTGTTTTCTTCTTTGTATTTTATTTAAATTATTGTGAAACACCCTACATGTATTTTTGTGCTATTTATGTGTCCACGGCTGTAGGTGTTAATTAAGCATACTTTAGATTCACTTATTTATATCAAGCGTTTCTCAAATACGATTGAGATTTTATTGGGATCTCACTTTTTAGCAAGCTTGTTAACAGTGATATCAATAAAAGCTTAAAACCTACAGATTATATATATTAAGCTTGTTCTCAAGTACAATTACAGTTCGCTTTTTAGATGGCCGGCTGGGTAAGCAAAACAATATAATACCTACACTGCACGGACAAATGGCAAATAATAAGACCAAATATAAAATCAGTTTTTCTGAGTGTACAAATAAAAAAATGCTTGTAACTCTTATGTATTCACATTTCAATAGTGCACTTTCTTTAAATTTGCTAATGCTGTTTGTATGCTTCACAAAGTTTAATATTTTTGTAATATTTTTGCGGTGTGAATTAATTATAAGACCAGACCGCATTTTCTTTGATAAAAATATTAAGTGGCTATTTTTTTTTTTAATTAAAGGCAATATAGTCAAACCTTCATAACTCGAATCATCTCAGTATCCATAAAAAAGTTCGACTTATGGAAATTTCGTGTTAAAAAAAGACGAATTTACCATTTCAGTCCTTGCAAGCACTTTGATCGAGCTTCTTTTGATCAGTTGTGTACAAAGCTTTATGCCCCGTCCGAACGGCTTAAGGCCTTTGCCTACTTACGGCACGTAACAAAACTACAAAATATAACTACCCTGTGTTCTTGTATTCATGCACACACGAACAATTTCGGTTAAAAAATTAAGGCTTGGGGCCGAAAATTCGGGTTTTTATTTTACAATATTAAAGAGGATGGATGAATAATAAGGAAAATACAATAAAATTAATTTTGATTTTCATGCTAGATGCCCCACTCTTCCTTATGACGGCAGTAGAGTGGTCAAATATATGAGCAGGTACTTTTATTTTTTACCCTTGAACTTTTCGCTTTACAAAAAACACAAACAATTTTTTAATTTATCCCTGGAGGGGTCAAATATAGGAGCTGGTCCTACTATTTCTTGAACTTCCAATATTTCTTTTGAGCACATCTACCCCCTATCTGCCACCCTTTTGGGCGGTTCCCATACAAAAAGATATCGAAAAAATAGAAAAAGTGCCATATGGGCATTTCCGTGGTGGCGCACGTGACGATCGTACGACTTTAATGAGTGAAAAAAGAATGAAAAATTTAACTTACAAGTTCTTTATTTTGATTTTCCAATAGCTTACTAAGCACACTATACAAGGTGTAAAACCTAAGAGTTGTCAAAAGTTCGGCTCTTAGATAGAAGCCACCAAAAATGATACGTTAAGTGACAAAAAATAGAAGTGGTTTTTGACTTGGATCACAAAATTAGTAAAATTCTGTAAGTTTTTGTTCTGTAAGTTTTGTTTCTGTGAGTTTTTGTATAAAACTTTTTTTAGAAGGATTTGAAATAGTATAAGTTTATTTTCAAAGTAATCAAATTTAAAAACCTTTTCTCGTTTTTTTTTATTGGGCTTAGTATGAAACGTTTCGTAATTCATTTGGGTAATTAAGTAATTAGGTAATTAAGTAATTATGTGATTTAGTTATTAAAAAACAAATTTAATATATTCTGCCTCTCCTTGCCTCAACCATTTTTCATTATTTTTAGCTAATGCCTTATACAAAAAAGAAAAATTACATTTGTGAAACAGTGCAGACGATTTGATCATCATGGTAAATGAATATATATTTAAATTGCTTAAATCAATAAAATAAAAATGTTTCTCTAAGATAATTTTATTAAATAATAAGTTTTTAATAACTTTTAATTTTCGTGTCACGGTGGACTTTTCAGCGGAATCCCATATCTCGAAGAGGAAGCAAAATAGGTTAAAATTAAAAATTAACCATTTTTATGGGGTCTTTCAATCCCCCATTTAGCACATTTTTATGGGGGACGTCGAAAACATCAGATTCCAAATAATTGGTTCGATTTACAGCACAAAATATTTAAAAAAAAAAGCACGAAGAAAACATTTTTGAGGACCACCCTTATCAGCGACCCAAATTTTTCACAAAATATTTTTAAAACTATTTATTTGGGTACACCCTTGTTCCCAACTAATTTTTCTTTAACTATACTTTTCTTAAGTTGAGTTAGTTGAAAATTCACAAACAAATTCAAGCTTTTCAATCTCTATGACGTACGTTTCAAGTCTGCTGCCGCTTGTTTTTACTTCGTGTCGTAGATCACGCCTTCATAAATTCGGGCAACAAGCTGACGTCGACTTGACTAAATTCAAGTATACTTGAACTTGATTGAAAATTATCAAGTTCAAGCGGGCTTGTATTCATAAATTTAGCAAGTACTTGAAATTGCAAATGAATAGGCTTGTCAGAGAACTGCAAAACTCACTTTCTGATTGATTAAATCATTCACTGGAATTCTTACTCAACTCAACTCATTCAACAAAGTTCAGCGTTGAATAAAATCAGCACAATACTGGCAAACGCGTCTTTTGTATCAGTTTGAGTTTGAGTTCACCTGATTGGACTCACATGTTTGAGTGCACGAGTTTTGACGTTGAATAAAATAAAATTATGCTGCTGTTGTGTTTCGTAAATAAGAAATCAAAGAAATAGTTAAATTTAGTTGTTTGAAGTCAATCGTAATAAAAACTTCACCCTTCTTCTTCTTGTTCTCTCTTTCTCTCACTCTCTCTGTTTGCACATGAAAAAACTCATACGCGTTGATTTTTGCTTTTTGCGTTTCATTCTTGATGAAAATAATCGTTTTTGAGCCCAACGAACAAGCATGAAATATGTATCCGAAGACGACCGTCGATTAAAATCACAGAGCCAACACGAAGCACTCGGTTTGATTGAATTTAACTCAACAGCGAGTGTGTGCATTCGAGCAAGTCTGATCGATTGAACGCATAGGCATGATTTTTACAGTGTTGATTACGTATGAATATTTTTATGTGAGTTTTGCAGTTCTCTGAGGCTTGTGCAGTTCTCTGGTTTATATCTTTCAAATATATGAATTGATCCTATTATTTTTGGTACTTCACCATTTCTTCTGAACTCACCTTACCTCTATCTGCCACCCTTCTGGGGTCTTCATAAAAAAAAACACAAAAACTGTCGATTATAGTTCATATCTCTTGCGAATTGACCCTTAGAGAGGTTAATATACGAGGTGGTTCAATTGTTTTTTACTCTTCAACATTTCTTCTAAAGACACCTAACCACTATTTGCCATCCTTCTGGGGGTCCCCATACAAAAAATACAAAAACTGTCGATTATAGTTTATATCTCTCCTGAATTGACTCCTAGAGGGGTCAAGTATATGAGCTGGTAGTATTATTTTTGCCCTTCAACATTTGTTCTCAACACACCTATACTGTATCTGCCACCCTTCTGGGGTCTTCATACAAAAAACACAAAAACTGTCGGTTACAGGTCATATTTCTCCCAAATTGATTAATAGTGGGGTGAAATATATGAGCTGGTACGATTATTTTTCCCCTTTAATATTTCTTCCTAACACCTCTACCTCCTATCTGCCATCCTTCTGGAGATCCCCGTACAAAAAACGCAACACTTTGCTGTTTTCTGCTTGCCTGGTAGCTGAATCAGAAATGTTGGCGTTAACAGTTCAAGCTTGTACAATGCTAACTTTAACAGTGATGACATTAATAGTTGTGAACAGTTGTGATTGCTGACGTTTACATTGCTGATGCTTCAATCAACGAGGTTAACATTGCTGATGTTAACATTGCTGATGTTAACATTGCTGACGCGAATTTATAACTTTTACACTTACCAAAAACTACTCTACGTGCCTAAAAAATTTGGCGCTTTACTTCTAAAATAAAAAAATTTGACAAAAATGTTTGAAAATATATTTTTACAAGTTTTCGGTGAACGTGTGCTATTTTTTTCAGAATTTTTTTTCTTTTTTCAGTTTTGTAATAATTGACTATAAACAAACACGTATTTTTTTTTCTGACTGCGCAAATAAAACCAAAAAGTTTGGATTTTATCGTTTTTATGTTTGTCCTTAAAAATTAAAAGCAAATCGAAGACATGAAGTGTGATTTGTGGTCGAACTGGCGTGGAACGCCCCTATGCATAAACTGTATAGTTCAAAAAGTATGCAATATATACGTTTTCACACTGAAAATTATTCCGAATATTATAAATTTTGTTATGCAACTTGGCAAACACTAATTAATTAAAAAAAAAAAACACGCATTAAAAAGTAGTAAATTTAGTACTATGGTTTTATTCCCCTGATTTGCGACTCCTCTCATCATTGCTTGCGGGAGACGCTCATGCAATTGATCAATCAGCTCATAATTGCCAAGTTGTTGGCATAATTACACCGTTTTAT
Source organism: Coremacera marginata (assembly GCA_914767935.1). Classification (NCBI taxonomy): domain Eukaryota; kingdom Metazoa; phylum Arthropoda; class Insecta; order Diptera; family Sciomyzidae; genus Coremacera; species Coremacera marginata. Next base: position 23,016,004 of record OU612044.1, read on the forward strand.
AATTGTTGTTATTTCTTTTGATCTTGCCTAAGTTGAACTCGTCTTTGACTCACTCACACATTTGATGAAAAAAAATAGCCGGAGGTGGTTCTCACACCTTCAACACTATTATTTGGTAGCATCATCGACATTCCCATCAACATAGCCAATGTGATGAGTGGTCATAAATCTAAGCTTTAGCTTTTATTCCAAACTATTTTGATCAGAAAACAATATTTCTTCTTTTCAATTGTTGTTCGTAGCGTCGTGATCCAGTATTTTTGCAACCTTCGTCAAATCAACAACGGCTTTAATAACGAGTTCTTCAACTTGTGTCAAAAACGCTTTTTACGTTTTTATTGTGTTTTATTAAAAAAAAAAAAAAACTTATTTCGGTTTTACTTTATATTGTTTTAATTATCGCTGTGTAGTGAAAAATTTGTACTTTTATCCTTTGATACGTTCTTTAAAAATCGTTTCAAAATAAGTAAATCTTTTGTCAATTATGTTTCCAATAAATCCTCAATTTCTGCCGAATTTGGCAGCCTTTCCCAAGGATAGCTCTTTGGATATTGATGAAACGAATAATGATTTAAGCGAACTTGAAACAAGCATTCTGACACACGACACTTCCCTGTTGAAGGTGCATCCTTCATTGAGAGTTTTAAGGTTAAGTACAGAGAAATTTTCAATTTATAGTGCAGAGTTTGATAATAGCTGTGTTTTTTCTAAGCGATTTTTAAAAAATTACCGCTTATTGTATAAAAAGTTGCTATATACTCGCTATGTAGAGTATCATAGTACATAGTATCATAGACCGCTTATTCTATGAAAAATCGCTCCATCGTAGCTTAAATAATACATGATGTTGTTGTTTTAAAATTTTCCATTTATTATTTATTTATGCTTCAAATTTATATAATTTTTTATTTATTTCTTTTATTCCTTGATAAAAGAAAAGCCGTAGGAGGCGTACAATCTGAAATAATTAAAAAATACAATAAGAAGTACAAAAAATACTAAAAATAATTATAATTGTATGAAGAAATTGTGTATGGAGTCTTTGAAACATTCGCTTAAGATAGTAAGCATTAACTTTTCAATATAAAATTTTAAGAATGTTTTCAAAACGAAAAAAATAGTAGTAGTAGTGACTTTGAAAAATATGAATTAGTTTCCAAAACATATAAATTAATAAAAAAGATCAACTCAAGATCTCTTAAATATCTCCTAAAAATTTTTTTTGTAGGACTAACGGTTTGTGGTTTTACTACTGTCCAAATGTATACCGTGTATACCGGGTATACGTGTATACCGTGTACAACTTGGAAAAAAAAGCACGGGTGCGTCGTTTGACACACGAGAGAAGCGAAGCTTTTTCACAGTTTCATAGACTCTACGCAGATTAAAAACGTATCTGCGAAGCAAAACTAGTGAGGACCGATTGAACGGGTTGGCGTTGTTGAACATGCATCGTGACATGGAAGTAACGTGTGAAAATGTAATCGGCATTATATCGGAAAGCCAAGAACAATTAATATCATTTTACAATCTTAAAAACAGTTGATTTGATTTACTGAATATATATTTTATATATATATGCTATGCATATCGTCGTTGGGCGTGAAATACCGCGCATCAGCCACTTGCAATACCGCGTGTATTGAAAAAAGGCTAAAATTTAAATTTTGATTTTAATTCAATTTGATTTAATTAATATAGGGCGGATTTTCCATTAAATGCTAAATTCAGAACAAAGCAAGTATATAATTTCAATAAATGTTTTTAGTTTAGTTGAAAATCCATTTAATAGTTTAAAAGAAAGCAGTTTTTCTGCACTCCTGTAGAATTTTACTAATACCGTGTACCATGCAAGTGACTCATACGCGGTATTGTACGCAAAACGATGATACATATATAGCGTACATTAATATTTTTAAAATCTTCCCCGAAATATTTTCCTGGATCCGTCCCTGGATGTACTTAATAAAAACTAAACAAAAAGTATTAAAAATTTACAAAAATATTAAAAAGAAAAACGTTAAAAAGAAAATTAACAGAATAAATAAATAAAAAAAAAATCTAGAAAATAAAATATTTACTTATGAGTGTGAAGCACAAAAATAATTTATATAAGTAACAAATTTTTTGCTTTTTTATTGCATTTTTATAAAAATAATTCATATGGAAAATTTTTCGAATCATTTAATGTCATATTTTTTTACGTTTCCTAATAATCTTTGTTGATTGCAATATTATTAAAAGTGTTTAATTTCTTTCATTGCAGGCGTACCAGAAGTTTGAATGCACCCTCGCCATTTCAACAATTTGGACCATGTGGACGAATAATGAAAAATCCAGCTATGGTTATGTTAGTTGCATTCATACAATATCCAAAAGTCGTGTTTATGCTATATTTATAAAAATGTTCTCATTTCACTTCCAGGCAAATCCAAGATCCAGCCAGTCAACGATTGACCTGGTACAAGCCTCCACTCACCGTGCTCGTTATAAAGAAAGTGCGTGATAGTTCCGTTTTATCGCCGTTTGTTCAGCTGGTCGAATGGCTGGTGCAGGAGAAACATATGGTTGTTTGGGTAGAATCAGCGGTGCTGGATGATCCGCTGCTACAAGAAGATAAAAAATTCCAATCCATTAAGGAAAAGCTGGTGACATTCAAGTGAGTCAATTTATACAGGGTGTCCCGCGATTGAGTGCAACTATTTACGGAGCTGAAAGGTTTTGTTGAGCTGAGCAAAAAATTGTATGGGAGGGGGAGGGGGGGGGGTCTATTTTGACATTCTTAGCAGCTACAGGGTTAATTAATATTTCACGACTTTGATTCACGTTATTCTTTCTAGCAGAAAAACTAACTTGCATAAAACTTATTTTGATAGTTGGTGGGGTGTGTTGATATACCGTTGAAAAGGTGATTTTATTGCCTTTGAAATGAGCTTATGTAAGCTAGTTTTTCTGCTAGAAACAATAACGTGAGTCAAAGTCGTGAAATATTAATTAACCCTGTAGCTCCTAAGAATGTGAAAATATACGCCCCCCCCCCCCCCCCACCCATACGATTTTTTGCTCAGCTCGACATAACCTTTCAGCTCCGTAAGTAGTTGCACTCAATTGCGGGACACCCTGCATATTGGGACATTTTAGTAAAAAAAAAAAACATTAAAGTAAGATAACAAGATTTAAAGGCTACGGACGCACCGATTCTTTATAAACTATTTTTTGCGAATTTTTTTAATTTTGAGCCAAAAAAAGGAAACTAGACTTCAAAGCCTCTTCAAAGAAACCATGGCAAAGTTTATTAAAAAGATGATTTCAGCACAACAACAAAATGTATTGTAATTTACATTTGCCCGACTGTGTCAAATTTGCAAAACTAAAATCCTATTGCATACAGTCGTTTATGGGCAACACTAATTTGTCAATCAATCAGCTGTCACATTTTAACTTAACGCCGCGCAGTGACTCAGAATAGGCTTTCATTGCCCAAAATTCTATAACTTTTAAATTAATTGAGATATTTGAGTAATTTGAGAATAAAAATTAATTGACAGATAATTCCTTGAATTTGTTATGTTTAAAATTTTATGAAAATCGATTGAGTGCTTATTGAGAAATTCAAGGTCAAAGTTGAACTTTTGAAATTTTGAACTCTAAGTATGAAATTATGCTTTTCTTATTTTTTAATCTTCTCTATTTATTAAAAAAAGTCACATGTTGATAAATAAAACAGTTTTTTTATTAATTATTAATATGATATTTTACATTGGGACATTTTTTGTTTTTTTTTTTTCTAATATTATATATATCTTACTAAAACAGGAAAAATCATATTATAATTATTATTTATTTGGTTGGAATATTGCTTGCAAATATTTCGTACTCAGTTCTGAATTATTTTCTTTCTATAGTAGCTCTTACGCGTCTTTATCTACTAAGTTTAGGTGTTCACTTTCCATTGATATTGCATGCTAGAGATGAGCGGATCTGACGTTGCCAGTAACATATTAAAAAGATCTTCATTTGTGCAATTGCGTGAAATTTTTCTGGTGTTGTGTTTTCTATAAAATCTGTAATCCTTATTCCTTTTTTCCTGAGCTTCCTACGATAGATCTCCAAGTGGTACTAAATGATATTTAATGGCATCTTCTCCATGATAAAGGATTTTGTGAACTGTTGCAGACATATTTCTCAAGGGGTATTTCGTTGTATATATTTTTGCAGTTTCTTTAGCGTAATCACCAAATTTTTTTGCGCCAATTTGTTCATTGCATGCAAGTACTTGGATGATTATTTTAAACCTGGAAATAAGGTTTAAATCAACTCCTGCTATTTCAGATGCTCTTTCCGGATCTGAGAAGAATCTTCTTACTGTGTTTCCATCATTTATATTGCTTGATGGAAATATTTTCGATATTCATCTTGGACATTTTTCTTTTTTAAACTTCGTAACTTCTTGTTGGTGTCGTTGTTTCTTACTAATCCTGTAGGTCCAAATTCCAAATCGAAAATGATTTTCAGTATGTATTCTATAAATTGTATTTTTGAATGTAGTGGTGATAATCCGAATTTATATGCATCAGTATTATCTATTGATTTGCCTGGGACTTGATTTAATTGACTTGATGTTGCTTGGCATATGATGCAGCTGGATGAACCCTTTGTTTCAGTCAAAGCCTGGCCTACTTTTCTAACAATCATTGTAAGCACTAATTGGTAGCTTCTATTTGTAATGTATGAAGCTGTACAATTTGGGCTCTGATATCGCTTACTTCTTTCTTAATGGTATCCTGGGTTTCCTTTGTGAATTCAAATTTGATGGGCCTGCAGTATTTCGTTGAAAATGATGGTGTGCGATTTTTCCAAATATTCCTGGTGTGCGTTGTGCTGGTCGATGGCTCTGAGTCTTCCAATATCTTTTTTAAACGCAATGGTACAGATGACACCATGAACATATCCGTATCCAAAGTATTTTTGCATAACAATTGCTTGTATTGTTTTTGTCCGGAAGAACCATCAGATCCCCATTTGCAAAAAAGAATTAACTTACAGTTTCCATATTGCTTTTCTGATTTTCAAATAAGTGTAACTTTTTTAGTACAGCCATCTTTTTTATTTTTAAAGATATGTTTATGTTTTTGGTGTCATTGAAAAGAAAATTGAATAAATTATAAAATAGATCTAAAAAAAAAATTTCATTTATTACGCAAAATTGTGAGAAATTTGCACTCAAAGTTAAAATTTGGTAGTTTCAACCGATTGATTTCATCTTCACACGATCACAGCTCGGTAACGGTAAAGTTGGTGGGGTTTGTTGATATACCGTTGGAAAGGTGATTTTATTGCCTTTAAAATGAGCTATCAAAATAAAAATAAAAAATATAAATCAAAATAAGTAATATAAAATAAGTTTTATGTAAGCTAGTTTTTCTGCTAGAAACAATAACGTCGTGAATCAAAGTCGTGAAATATTAATTAACCGTGTAGCTCTTAAGAGTGTGAAAATAGACCCTCCTTTCCATACAATTTTTTGCTCAGCTCGACATAACCTTTCAGCTCCGTAAATATTTGCACTCAATTGCGGGACACCCTGTATATTTTGTAAAATCCTTTAAATGGCATGCAATAAAATACCTAAAGTTTAAATAGAATACATCATTGCATACTTATAGGGATGCGTTTAAATTAGTGTCATTCGAATATTTGTGTGAGTAGTTTCAGTAAAACGAGAAAAGCTTCTACGGGGGGATCGTGGGGGATATAAAAGTATATGTGGGGTAAAAGAGAAGACTTTCGCCTTTAACTGAATGCTTTAATTTTTTTGATCCGTTTTGATCCTTAGAAGTTCTATTCCACTAAATTTAAAATTTATACAAAAAACAATCATTTTGAAAACATTTCGTAACACTAAAAATATAAATAGTACCGCTACAACCTTATACAATAATTTAACGATAATAGTCCAACCAACCTAACAAAAAAAAAAAAAATTCAACCCTCAATTGATTATAGTTTGCGAGCAATGGCCATTAATTTTCGATAAAAAGATAAAAAACTCACCCTTTTCTGAAATTAGCAAAAGCAGTTGTGTTTAACCGCATGCCACGCCCACAATTTTAGATATTTTGACCTAAATTATTGACCACCTAACTTTCGATATATATTTATTACAAAATGGCGCAAAAATTTTATAAATCGGTAACCACAAAAAATGGGTATTTTGGCCAATGGATTTAATTCTTGAGCCACAGTTTTTACATAGAACGCAACAAAAGTTTGTTTTTTTTTCTCCACTCGATCGCAGTAGCAGCACTTTTTCCTTTTATCCAGCTTGTCATTCATGTCGCCATTATTAGAAACCTAGTGAACGCTTGTTACTGAGCCGAGCCGAAAAACACATTGAGCAATATGAAAACGAAGTCATGCATCTCTTTTGCTGCAATGTGTTTTTCGCCTCGACTCAGCAACAAGCGTTCACTATGTTCGCAACCTAAGAGATGCAAGAATTTCTTCTGCCGATCTTGATGGCAATTTGAATCTAGTGTTCTACAATTATAATTTTGTTGATAAAAAAATAATAAATAAAAATTTTTTTATGTACTTTGTACTTACTTGCCGTGCCATGTCCCGAAAAAATTTCAATAGCTCCGTATTACAACACAGTCAATCTTGTCAGCATGTCACTGCAGTCCCAAACTTTTTTCCGAGTGACTCCCAGCCTAATCTTTACACCTGTAAAAAAACTACAGTCAAAGTACACGAAAGAACACGAAAGACCCCATGTGTCACGCGAAGGGTTAAATAAAAATACATTTCATATTAATATAAAGTCAATACTATTTTTCCCTCAACAAATTCTTATGTCTGTTATTTGTTTTTTTTCTCACTCATAGAGATGGACGTGATGATCTTACCGATCGCATCGATTTTATTGTGTGTCTTGGCGGCGATGGAACGCTGCTGTACGCTTCATTACTGTTTCAGCAGTCTGTGCCGCCGGTGATGGCTTTCCATTTGGGCTCTCTTGGTTTTCTTACACCATTCCAATTTGATAATTTCCAAGATCAAGTGACGAATGTTCTTGAAGGACATGCAGCGTTGACGCTGCGTAGTCGCTTACGTTGCGTCATCTATAGGAAGAACGAACGACGCAAAGATTCCGAAGGTCAAGGGCATATGGCGTGCATTGGTACAGATAGCGGCTTGTGTGAGTCGCTAGACAACAATAGTACTCCGATTTCGAAGTCTAAAAATAACAATCGAGCATCAACAAATATTTTGGTATTAAATGGTTTTAGTTGCGATTTATTGTTTTTTTTTTAAATTACTTTGCTAATTTATAATTTATTTCATTTCAGGTGCTCAACGAAGTGGTCATCGATCGCGGTCCTTCGCCCTATTTGAGCAACATCGATCTATTTCTCGATGGCAAGTACATCACTTCGGTGCAGGGCGATGGTTTGATTGTTTCCACACCCACTGGCAGCACAGCATATGCAGTTGCAGCAGGAGCCTCCATGATACATCCCTCAGTGCCGGCGATAATGGTAACACCAATTTGTCCGCACTCACTCAGCTTCAGACCGATTGTGGTGCCAGCCGGCGTGGAACTCAAGGTGAGCTGGAAACTGTGTTCCATCAAAAATTTAGTTAATTAATATATTCTGAATTTTCAGATTTCTGTTTCGCCAGACAGTCGCAACACCTCGTGGGTCTCCTTTGATGGACGCAATCGTCAGGAACTTTTTCATGGCGATAGTCTGCGTGTGACCACCTCCATTTTTCCGGTGCCAAGTATTTGTGCGCAAGATCAAATCTCCGATTGGTTCGATTCGCTAGCCGAGTGTCTGCACTGGAATGTGCGCAAGAAGCAAAAGTGTCTCGATGAGCTCTCGGACCTAACGGCTTCGGGATCAGAAGATACGCTTGATGAACTGGAGCGCATTAATGACTCGCTTCTAGACAGCTAGATAGTAAAGCATTAAAGGACGCAGTGGTGGTTGTGGTTAAAGCTCATAGCGTTTTTTTAGAGCTTTCATGAAAAAAAAACAATTATATGAATACGATAAACTGAAATTTGTTGCCAATTAGCTTGTGTCCTTAACACAAAGCTTTTTCCCTACGAAAGCTCTTTACAAAGCTCGTTTTTTTGCGCGTAGCGAGTTCGTACAAAAAAATTTATAAAACTGCAAACACAATTAATTATATTAAAGATGAACAAATTGGAATAATTAAATAAATAAAATTATATTGTTACTGATTTATGTTAAACTTGTCGGAAACATTAATTAGTTGAGGTTATGAAAAAATGATTTTGCTGTGTTTACTTAATAAAATTATGTAAATGAATAACGTGTGTTAGTCTGTGTGTAGCGCTTTAAACATATGTATTAAATTATTCAATTGCTTATTCAATTGGGCCAATAAATAAAAACAACATTATAACTACAAAGTATTTGTTAAAGCAATAACAAAAAACAACAACAATTATATTAGCAAAATTTATCCATGCAATGTGATTGAAATGTTTGTTTTTTTGTATCTATTATTATATTTGGTTGCAGTTAATGGTAATGAAAAAAAAAGTATATATTTCGATTTTAAGTAAAAATTATTCTAAGAATTTTTATAAAGTTATTACTATCTATATAGAAATCTGTTGTTTTTTTGTAGCAAAATTTTGAAAGAAATTCTAAGACGGCATGTTATGAAAAAAAAAAATGTTTCCTTACTCTATACTAAATTGCGGGAATCGCAAGGAAATTGTGTTCTTTTTATATTAGAAAATTATTTTTTAAAATAAAATATAATTGAATGAATAGAAAATTTATAAGAAAATCAAAAATAAAACTGTTCAGTTTTAAAATAAAGCTATAACTATTCGATTTTTAAAAGTTCTCTTTATTTTATACGTATGTGGGCATTTTTATAATCTTGTATAACCGTCTCTTTTTTTGCCTTTGGTTGTGGCTTTGGTTTGCGACTTGCAAAAACGAGATAGACAGGATTTAAAAGACAAAAGAGAAGACTCAATCAATGATAGAGTAGAAGCAGGATTTGGTAATATTAGAAAAAGTTGCTGTACTAAGAACGTGTGCGATATACTAAATCAAATGTCCTGTAAAAAAAACTTTGAAATCAAGAAATTTTATAAGATTCAGTATCTTTTTTAAGTGACTTAGGTGAAAATAACAAATAAATTCTGTTATTTTAAAGGAAATTATTCCACTATATGGCATAAAAACACTGTAAGAGGCCAGAAAAGAGTGCTTACTTCGGAATTTTTTATAAATAGAAATAAAATATTTATATGAATAGGCATACGCGAAACAGTTAAGAACCATTTTCTGCCGTGTTTCTCAACCGATATTGATATTTTTTTTAAAATGAATAAGAGTAGGGAGAAGGAGTGCACCAAATATGTTTTATAGAAATCTACTTGCTTTTAAGGCAGTATTCTAGTGTAGAGGAAAAAAATTTGCGTATTTTTTAAAATTCAATAAAATAAAAAAATAAAAATATTTTATCCATTCATTTTTTATTATATGCTTATTAATATTCGAATACACAAAAAAAAAATTGAAATAAAAAATTAAAAACTGAAAAAATGACCAGTCTGTAAAACCAGCTTGTAGAGTGGATGGAGGGGAGTGGTGCTAAAAAATGGTGTCTCCATCTTGATACGATTTCAATCCTTCTAGTCATCTGAAAAAATAAAAATTCTTAATAAGTAAGAATGTTGCCATATCCCGGACAAGTGAAAGAAAAATAAATTTTTTCAAAGTTTTGAATTTTTAAAAATATTAATTTTTACATGATTCCAGTTCGGGTCATAGAAGGGATATTTAAAAAAGGCCCACACTATATTTTAAGTTAATTTCTGCATTAGAACTTGAGACATCATGTCAAAAGTGTTGAGAATAGTTGTTTCGAGAAAAATGCGTTTAAAGATTTGAGCAAGGTTACAGGCAGCCAAAGTCACATAAACGAACGCAAAAATTTTTTTTTATATTCTATACTAGAATACTGCCTTAACAGATGTAATGTGGGTTCATATACACGTAGAAGATTCGCACAAAAAAGAAGAGAACCGCTTTTCAGTTTACCGTTCAGATTGTGCTCTTTTCTGAGCTAGAGTACTGGTGGCGAATTAATTAGGAAAGTAAAAGTGATGCCAAATTTTTGTGGAAAACATTTATATGGGCATTTCCGTAATGGCGCACGTGACGATCGTACGAGTTTAAGGAGTGGAAAAAGAATAAAAAATTTAACGTACAAGTTCCTTATTTTGATTTTCCAATAGCTTACTAAGCACACTATACAAGGTATAAAACCTAAGAGTAGATAGAAGCCACCAAAAATGATACGTTACGTGACAAAAAATAGAAGTGGTTTTTGACTTGGATCACAAAATAAGTAAAATTCTGTAAATAGGCAAGAGTTTTTGTTTAAACCTTTTTTTTAAAGGATTTGAAATAGTATAAGTTTATTTTCAAAGTAATGAAATCTAAAAACCTTTTCTCGTTTTTTTTTTATTGGGCTTAGTATGAAACGTTACGTGACATGGCGTTACGTGACATTTTTTCCATTGTAATTCATTTGGGTAATTAAGTAATTAGGTAATTAAGTAATTATGTGATGTAGTTATTAAAAAAATAAATTTAATATATTCTGCCTCTCCTTGTCTCAACCATTTTTCATTATTTTTAGCCAATGCCTTCCATTTTTACTAAAACAAAAACTTTACGAAACATTTAAAAAACATTAACTAAAAAGAAAAATTACATTTGTGAATCAGTGCAGAAGATTTGATTATCATTTGATTTGATTATGAATTTATATTTAAATTGCTTAAATCAATAAAATAAAAATGTTTCTCTGAGATAATATCATTAAATAATAAGTTTTTAATAACTTAATTTTCGTGTCGCGGTGGACTTTTCGGCGGAAATGCCCGTATAATATATTTGTTAGACAGTTACTTTAGTTGGGTAATTGGTAATTGGCTCGGTAATTGGCTGGTAATCGCTTCGGTAATTGCTAATCGGTTGGTAATCGCTTTGGTAATCGGTAATTGGTCGGTAATCGGTTGGTAATTGCCAATTTGTTGGTAATTGCTTCGGTAATTTCTTGGTAATCACTTCGGGAATCTGTAATTGGTTAGTAATTGCTTCGGTATTTGGTAATAGGTTGGTAATCACTTCGGTAATCGGTTGATAATCGCTTCGGTAATTGGTAATCTGTTGGTAATCGCTTCGATAATCATTAATGGGTTGGTATACGCTTCGGTAATCGCATCGGTAATCGGTTGGTAATCGCTTCGGTAATTGGTTGAAAATCACTTCAGTAATCGGTTATTTGTTCGGTAATCAGTTGATAATTGCTTCGGTAATCGGTGATTTGTTCGGTAATCGCTTCGGTAATAAAAAAAAAGTCACCAAACATGTTTGCCTAGCATAACCATGGCATAAGCAATGCTGTACAATGCAACAGAAATGAACAACTAAAAGCGTGATGATAACGCTAACAGCGTGGTGAGATCGCTAACAGCGTGATGATATCGGGAATTTATAGTTTTGCTCTTTACCAAAAACTGTTCAACGCGCCTAAAGAAGTTTTCACTTCTTTAAATTAAACAAAAAAAAAAACACAAAACAATCCTTTATATAGGGTCGAATTTTGACCACAGGCGATACTAGTATAAATAAATAGCAGTTGTTTGGTGTTTTGGAATAGTGAGAAATTTTTTAAATTTTGGTGTATTGGATAAAATGAACTGATATATGAAATAGTTTATGAAAAGATATTGGCATATATTTAACTATGAAATTTTGTTTCTACGAATATTGAAAACATCATTTTACACTTTTTTACAGTCAAAACAAACCTCATTTTGTATATTTCTTTCACCAAAAGTATGTGAAGTGCGTTTTTTTATATTAGAAAAAGTGTATTTTATGCATTAAAATATTACAAGAAGTAATATTTAAAAAGAGTGCAAAATACTGAAAAAATTTTATATTTTGAGCTTTACCCATTCTTCCTGCTCACAAATTAATTCTGTCCATTGAGGAGAATTTCACAAAGTTATTTCATTAAATATGCATACACTTTATTTGCATTTTATTGATGTGTGTATATATTATGCACTATCTGAATACCCAGCGGTACACGGAAGTTGATATAAATGACTTTTGAGCTTATTTGTTGATTAAAAAAAAAACTTATCACAAACTTTAAAAGGATGCGGTAACTGCGGTGGAATGAGCCAAATTTTAGCTTCAATATCTGAAGATTACAAGGCAAAGTTAGGGAGGAAAATAGTAGTTTATGTGTGCGTAACGATAGCTTGTAAAAGGCACATTTTTCCCGTACACCATCATACTCATTGGCCTAGCAAGAGGGGAAGAGATCAGCTTTCTCTAGTTTTTCTAGATATTCGAAAATCTATAATTGAAAACTATAACATCAGAAAAACTATACTTGAATACTGTAAATAATATTCGATTTTTAACTATGTCAAAATAAAGTGTTTCCACTTCAAATACAACTTTATCCATTTAAAGAAACTTTTACCAAATCAAACTTTAAACTTATAAATAAAAGTATCTGCCCCTGGCTGATATCCTGGCTACGCCGATGATCGTACTACTTTCAAGTAGTCGCACACAGAATTAGTTAATTTTTAACATAACTTTAATTTTGTCTATTTCGTTTGCATTAATTTTTTTCACTATTTTTATTGAAGAAACACATTTAAGGTTTCTATATTCATGCTATAAAAATATGGTAAACAAATTATCGTTTTGGTTCTTATGAAACAAGCGTATGTTAAATCTTAGCCAAAAGTGTACACCGTGTCGTATGAGCAACTTTAAAGTTGCCCCAAAAAGTATGCCATGCAAATGTTACCCAAAAATTGCACAACTGCTATGCATACAGGGCGTAACAAAAGAATTAATTAGTAGAAAATTAGATAATAGCACCGTTTCTGCTACTACTGTAGCTATATGCAGTTAGTAAGTAGGTGTTCACATGTCAATCAAATGATTGAAGTATATAGCTATTTTTGACCCTCTTTAACCCTGTAAAAATTTTGTTTGGCTAACACATAGATGGCGTTACTAGATTTTTTCCATATGATTTTTATTTAGTACCAAAATTCCAACGATACGTATAAAAATTTGACAACAATTGACAATTGATTCGTGAGTTATAGCATTTTGTGTGCAACTATTGTTATTGAAAAAAAAAAATGGAAAAAAGTGAATTTCGAGTTTTGATAAAGCATTGCTTTTTGATGAAATAAATACAGTGGAAACCAAACAATGGCTTGATAAACATAAAAAGTTGGATTGCTGAATTTAAACGTGGTCGTAGCAGCACAAATGATGCAGAGCGCAGTGGACACCCAAATCAGACTGTTATTCCACACAACATCAAAAAAATCCACAAATTGGTTATAAACGATCGAAAATTGAAAGTGCACGAGCTAGCTGGCATTGTAAAGATATCAGATGGTAGTGTTTTTACCATTTTACACGAACATTTGGGTATGCGAAAGCTCAAAGTAGGTGCCGCGTGAGCTCTCAGTCGACCAAAAACAACAACGAATTGATACTTCAGAGCAGTGTTTGGCGCTGTTAAGCTGGAATAAAATCGAATTCTATCATCAATATGTGACAATGGATGAAACATGACTTCACTATTACACACCAGAATCCCAAAGACAGTTAGCTGAGTGGACAGCAGTCGACGAACCGAATCCAAAGCGAGCAAAGTCCCAACAGTCGGCTTGTAAGGTGATGGCGTCTGTATTTTGGGATGCGAAAGAAATAATATTCATCGACTATCTCCAAAAAGGAACCACCAGCAACAGCGACTATTACTGTGCTCTTTTGGATCGATTGAAGGCTGAAATCGCCAAGAAACGGCCACATTTGCAAAAGGAAAAAAGTGTTGTTTCACCAAGACAGTGCACCGTGTCACAAATCGATGAAAACGATGGCAAAATGGAATGAATTGGGCTTCGAATTGCTTACCCACCCACCGTATTCTCCAGATTTAGCCTCCAGTGACTTTTCCTGTCTTCAGATCTCAAGGGAATGCTTGCTGGAAAGAAATTCAAGTCCAATAATGAGGTTATCGCTGAAACTGAGGCCTATTTTGACGAGAAAGAGAAATCGTATTATAAAAGTGGTGTCGAAAATTTGGAAAATCTCTATACTCATTGTATCCTTCTCGAAGGCAACTATGTTGAATTATATAATGGAGTTTTATCAAAATTTTGTTTTTTTCTTACTTATCCTACGGACTTATTGAATGACCTGTTATGACTGCTCACACATGATTTTTTTAATTAAAGGACCGTTGCAGGCATTTATTATTTTGCTACCTACTATTTTGTGAATTCGTGTCATGTTGTGTGTATTCTCTATAATTAGGATTTTGTGCCCTTCTGTGTGCACAAACATTTTAGAACATGGAAAGCAATGGCGGAGTGTAGTTCATCTTTAAGGATTAAAATGAGCCAGATTAGGAAATCAATACTCCAGAGATTCAACATTTTTAAATGACCATCGGATGTTTTTCAAAAGAAAATAGTACAATTAATGAAATTATGTCAAAAACTCTAGAAACTACACGGCAGGAATAAAAAATCTAGATAAGACCTTGGCGATATACAAAAGATGCAACCGGAGTAGCTTTCAGTATTGCAAATAAATTTAGAACAAGCGTTTTAAATTGTTATAAAAACTTCTGGAAGACGTCAGAAGAAAATTTGGAATATATATTGCGACTTATAAAACATGATTTATTCATAAAACATACATCATCGAGAAAAGCAATTACACCAATGCAACAACTTTTGTGTCGTTGTATGTGTGGCAAGTGGCATCGTTCTGTTGAAACCACATGTCATCAAGATCCAAATCAGCAATTTCAGGTCAAAATGTTGGATGTTGGGCACCATTAACAGTATCTGCAGTTACAGCTGCATTTTCAAAGAGAATGTTCCGATAACACCACCATCCCAAAATCCACATTAAACAGTGCACAGTTGTGATTGTATCGGAAGCTTTTGGACTCTCTGTGACCTAAATGTAGCCGTTCTGCTTCTTCCCTGAAGATGATTTTTATTGCCAAATAGTGATTAGCTTGATGATGTTCCAACACTCAATCTGAGAAAGCTCGATGTTGCGCATGGTCTTTCGTTCTTGAGCTAATTGAACCTTGTAAGTGTGCAGGTGCAGATATTTTGCCAAAATACGCTGCAGTGAGCTCCTGCTGTTGGCGTTAGCCCAACTCTTTACAACGATGACGAATCAACGTTCTTCGACCATCATTAGAGCTTACCACTGCTATGGCTATATTTTCGTCCGAATGAGCGGAACAGGTACGATCTCTCCTTTTTGCGTTCACAACAGAGTCAGTGAACTCAAATTTATTGATTAAATTGACCGCAGTGTTGCGAAACGGTGCGTTATGCTGACCGAAAAGTGTGCGAGCTTGCGAACTTTCTCCACAAAATGTTCACTATTTTTATAGTGAAATTTTACAATTTCGAACGTGGATTTCTCCATGACTAAGCTTCCATGATTATAGTCTAATCGTCATATCTTATATCTCTACCAAATAACAAACATGGAATGATTCTTCTGTACAGCGGAACTAGTTCTCGGAAACATGTCCGCGGAGCCATTTAGTTCCTTTGATCTGTAGAAGGAGAAAATGTGTTTGTGTTCTAAATTTATAATATAATCTGCTATATATAATATAATCTATTATATAATCTAAATTTATATAATAAAATCAGCTCTTTAAAAATGCTATACTTATATGCATAATATAATGAACACTATTCTACATTCTTTATATAAAATTTTATCCCATATATTTAAAATTTTCAAACATGTTCATACGTAGCAGCTCTCCCGGAAAACATGTCCCGGAGCTATTTAGTTCCACCAGTTTGCATGTTCAACCAAATGAATGAAATAATGCAGATGACAAGAACACTAGCAGTTCTCTTGAAGCCAAAACATGTCCCGGAGCTATCTAGTTTCGCCAGTTTGCATGTGCAACCAAATGAACGAAACAATGTACATAACAAGAACGGCGATATATCTTGCAATAGTTTTATTTGTCATTTCTTTCAATTATTTTAACCAAAGAAGGATAGATATATATTTTATTTCTATCACATTTACAACCAACTTGGGCAAGCAGTAACAAGTACGAAAGAGATGTCGGTTCATATTGCTTAGTTAAAAAAAAAAAATCATTGCAACCGGAACTGTTTGGTCATATTAAGAATTAATCGAAGGAATGATTGGAACCATGTCCGACTGTGAACATGGCTCCGTGAACTATACACGTTGGGAGCGACTCATCTTGTTATAAGTAGATTGTGAGTCACAAAAATGCTAATGCTGTGTCTGCACAGAGAATTTAGTTTGAGCTTTCGGTACAGAGTTGAGTTTTGCCATTGAGCTCAAAATAAACTCTTGAGTATCTAGTACAATTATGCGGTATCAAACTCAACTAAACTCAGCTTGCTTTCTGAGTTTATTAAAACTAAATTTGAGAAATATCTCAAAGTATTCAATGTACTGATAAAGCAGTACGTTCAGATGCATTTTTACCCTGCGGAGAATAGAGAATATATATTGCCTTCGAAAAAGTTCGAAATTAGCTGCAAGTTACTTCAGCGTCCACATGTGCAAGTTCATTTAAAAATATTGTCGAATGCGAAGGTTCTCCTTGCAATTGCAGTATTGCTTGAAATGAAGAAGTTAGAAAACTAGCAAAACATGTAACTAATGTTGCTTCTGAACCTGACGAAACTTGGAGTTCCAACTGGCGAGAGCAAGCGCGAAATAGAAATGTCTGGCGGAAATGTTTACAACAGGCCAAAACCGACTAACGGTTGTAAGCGCCACCTAAGTAAGTAAGTAAGTAATGTTGTTTCTTGTATAAACTTGGCGAAATTTCGGAAGAATGCTCAAAAGCACAACAAAAACATCACTTTTATCCCCTTTTCTGACATTTACTTACAGCAAGTGGAAAAAATCACTGCCTAGGAAATTTCCTTGCAAGTAGCGCTGCAAGAAGGCTGCAAGTTAAAAAATGTGAGTGTAAAAACAGTGGTAAAAATGTTTGAATGCATTGAGGTTTTTGGACTTACACTTGGACGTGTGTTTGCCGGGTTAGAGATCGTAAGGTACGCTCAGAGTATTTAACCATTTTGTTCCGAGAAATGTCAAACTCAACTAAACTCCATTGCTGAGGTCACACGGTGATTGTTTGAACGGCGTTAAAATGATTTTGTTGTTGCTTTCAATGGAAAACTGTTTAAAAACAGTGAGAGTGAGAGCGGATGAACACATTGTAGAACAATCAAAAATTGTTCATTTTTGAACGCTGCATAGAACAGCGATCAGCATTCAGAACGGTGTTGCGTGGTATAAAGCGTATGCAAATATTAAACTTTGATCGGCAATCACATCATTGTCGCCTGACCGATCAGCAATCTAAATGTGAAAGAGAGTAGAAATAGTTCACTGAATGCCGTTCAAATGAACACCGCCTGACCTCAGCCAATTCTGCTAAAGCACCTCTGTGAGAACAGCTTCGAATGAACTCAAATTAAACTCAAACTGTGTAGACATAGCATAATGCTAGCAGGTCTCTGGTCAGTATTTATAGTGCCTGAAAGTATGCACTAACAGAGACTTACACGGCACAGGGTGTTAATGTCATAAAAATGTTATTTTTTCTGTTACAATATTTAGTCGACTTTTGGCTTTTCTTGTTTAAATTGAATTTCAGTATATGTTTTACTCTTCATAATTATATTTTGTATATGATTTTTCGAAACCCATTTATTTCTTATTCGCACCTCCAATTTAATTAGTGCGCCAATCAATTAACATCCATCTCATTAATCACACACATTAAGTGGATTTAATAAAAAAAAAGCACACTGGTTCGAAGCAGTTAAAACCAACAGTACATTGAGTCAGATACTGATTATACAGGAGCAACTAACGGACACTTACAGGCGAAAGCACTTAAATTATACAAGCACACACTCCCTCAAACACACACGCACACACACACACACACACACACACACACACACACACACACACACACACACACGCACATACAATCACTTCATATAATTCAAATATATATTAAGCTACACTTACACGTCGCGATAAGCTGGACACGCGTAACAAATTCACAACTGAAATAGTTAGCAATAAATCAAAAGTAATGAAAAGGGAGTCGGAGTCGCTGAAAGTGAACTACAATAAAATAAATGCAGCGACTATGCGTACACTACATGCTCATTGTTCTTTTTTTATGCCTTCACTTAAAATGTGCTCTCAACGGTTCAAATAAACGTTCAGTTATTAATGTTGAAGAGAATCTGTGTGGGTCTCCCTTTTTGGTTTTTCTATTTTGTTTATATCTGAGTTGCTTCAGAAGCTGCAACAAGTGGGACGCAAACATATATTTTTTTTGTTTCAATCAATTTGAGTGGAAATACATATGTTTCAGGGCATCCTTATATTGCTTATTTTATCTGTTCTCATTTTGAAAGGATAAACGCAAATTTATGTTTATCCTACAACGTTGATTGGCTGGTTCAAAGAGCACGTGGTGCCGCAGGACACACCCAGTCGGAAGCGCAGCAGTGCGCAAGTCTGTGGGTAGAAAGAAAAATTCAATTGTTCTTAACACACTCGGTTTTATCAGAAATCTAATGAATTAATTTAAATATTTTGTCAATTTTAACCTAAATTATTCATATTAAAAATTCACAAATTTAAAATAAAAGTTGATGCAACAGTTTTGAATCTGAAATTATAAGTATTTTAGAAATAAGAAGAACAATAGGCATACAATGCAGACAATTTGAATAAATCTGAGAATCTAAAGATTATAATTATTCTGCTGAAATGTAGATTTTTAAAAGTTCTTAAATTCAATTACAATTTCAATTCAATTTTAGTTTATTTCAGAAATAATTAGTACAATAAAAATAGTTTCTTTTATAGTACAACAATGTAGGAATAAGAGGCATGTTGTCTTAAAAACTAAAAATTAACTCTAAATTTATATTTATCTTAACCATAACATATAATCTAACACAAACAAATACAAATCAAATAACAGATTTTTGGCTATTTTTTGGGCAAACAACAGAAGTTTTACGAGCTAAAAGTTAAAGTATCAGAAAAGTGCTTAAATATTAAAAGTTTAGAGTTCCCTTTCCTATCAATACATTTTAAGTTATTGGGTAAAGAGTTCTACAATCTAATGGTGTTAATAAAGAAGAGTCTCGTTGAATTTAAAAATTTATTAATTAGTTTCTACTTCTATTAGATTGGCTAAATTGCAACTTTTCATAAAGATACCACGGAGTTTTTGAATGAATAATGTTATGTAAGATAATACAGTTTCTTGCATTCATATAGGAAGTGATGCCACATCCAAGAATGATTTTACTCCAAGATGAGATGTGATCAAACTTATGTAGACCATACACATACATACATTACATTGCGATACATTATTAAAAGTGAGTTGTATTTTATGAAGCGATTGAGAGTCTAGTTTACTATAAACAGCCACAAAGTAGCTGATTATAGGAACAATCAACTGAAACACTAATCCTTTTTTGGTTACTGTAGGTGTGAAAGAAGCAGATATTCTTAAAGTCCGCAGTGTACAATAAATCTTACTAACTACACTATTAATATGGTCAACACATGTAAGTGAAGAATTCAACACAAGCCCAAGAATAGTGACTTTGTTTACAAATCTAAGATTAGTATAACGAATGAAGATAGGAGGAATGTCTTCAAGATAAATTTTAATTTTATAAATTGGATTAAGAGTAAGACGGGTTTTGACCTCCCATTGATAAATTATTTCTAAATCTTCATTCATCCTGTAACTTAGATCATCAAGGAGACCAACACGTCTAGAGAGATAGAGCTGAATATAATTAGCGTAGGCATGTAAGCTGACACTTTTACATATATTAAATATATCATTAATAAACATACTGAACAGTAAGGAACCAAGCACAGAACCTTGTGGTACTCCAGACTTAATGGGTTTATATTGTGAGTAAAGAGACCCAACCTTAGTTCTTTGAAATCTATCAGTTAGATAACACGACACAAGCTTTACAGCACAGTTTGAAACAAACCCGAAAGAAACAAAACAATTTCTTATAAAGAATACGATGATCAACCGTGTCAAACGCTTTAGAGACGTCTAAGAGGCAAAGAAGAGTGATCAATTCAAGATCGTATTGAATTCGTACATCATCAATAACTTTAGTCATAGCACTAGAGCAACTATGTCCTACGCGGAGACCTGATTATAGTGGTGAGAGGAGCTTCTTTAAACTTAGATGGATAGTAATTTGTTCCGCCATGAGGGACTCACATACTTTAGATAGACATGAAAGGATGTCTATCTATAGAATGGGTCTGAATTCATTTGGTTGTCTAGCCGATGATTTTTTAGGAACAGGGATTATAGTACCCACTTTCCAGATTTTGGGGAAACATGACGTAGTAAAGCAGTGATTTAAAATATGCGTTAACGGGCTTAAGATATACGGCAATATCATTTTAATAAATTTTATAGAAACTTGATCTGCACCAACAGCATTTGAGCGCTATTTCAATATACACCTTGCGACATTTCATTGACTGCAGTAAATTGAAAAGATCTAGCAGTTAGCTCATGCATGACAAATTAATACACTCAGTTGTATTTGTGGTGAAAAAATCATTTAATATGTTGGCTTCTAAAAAATAATTGACATTGCCTTTTTTACCAATGACCAACTTTCTCAAATTCGCCCCCAGTTGCTTAGATGTGAGAAATGTGTTAAGCTTGGAGGAAAAAAAGTTAGTTTTTGCTGTCCTTGTAAGAAGTGTGACTTAATTACGGGCTAATCTATAATTTTCCCAGTGCAAATTCGTTGGATGCTTTTTCCATTTAGAGTACAATTTGTTTCGATTTTTAATTCCAGCTCTTACAGAAGAAGTGAACCACGGACATGAACCATTTTTAGTATAGGCAGTACGAATTGGAACATATTTATCGAATAAGTTATTAACTTGCGCATTGAACATATTTAATTTATCATCAACAGAGTTTTGGTACCAACAGTTATTCCATTCAGTTCTAGTGAGTTCGTGAAAAAGGTTGTAAAAATTTACAGATTTGAAGTCTCGATATAAATAAAAGTTAGGAATCGAGTCATGATGAAGGTGCAAGTTTATAGTGCAGAAAATTTAATCGTGATCAGATACACAAAATATCTGATCAAACAACAGCAGATATGATAAAACGGATACAATAAAAAAATTAAACAAGCTAGGGTTATGGTTAGCTGCATACCTAGTGGGTAAGTCTGTGTTAACGACTGCAGATATGAGGTCAGACAAATTACGTTTGGCAATATTATTATTAAGTAAATTGACATTAAAATCACCACATACAACATAATAATCAAAAACTATCAGACGTGTTGACAATTCACTAAATACAGGATACAGACAATATAATTTATTAGGATTACACACACACGTCACCAAAATTTTAGTGTATATATCAGAGATTTCAACCATAATAACCCTATAGGAACAAACTAACTTGTTTTTAAAAACAACTAATTAAAAAACTAATTTAAAATAAACTAGCATATGAACTACTTTGAATTATATTAATGCGGCATCCACTTAAATTATAAATAGTTTTTAAGTAATTGAAATACTACTTAAAAACAAGTGGTTGATAAACTACTTTGAATTATATTAAGGCGGCAACTACTCTGATTTTGACATGTTTTAATTGCAAATTTTTATTAGATTACAAGTTTATATATATTTAACCATGTTATTTCATCATATATTATTAACTTTAGTCTTCACTAACATTTTATTTCAAAAAGACATATTTTTTTATTTACGACATTGAACTGCAAGACAGACGTGGTAAACACACTTTAAAACTGATAAACTGCCTCAAAACCCTGTGAAACGATTAAAAATTCTTTATTATTTAAGATATCCAAATTACAAACTGGTAGTGTTTAGCAAAAATTGCGCAATTTGGACTCTGTACGGAAATTCATGCATTGCTTAACCATTCAGCAAACACCTCATCACTTCACGATTTATGTATTTTTCAAAACAGTTAAATAAATGATCTCTTTGATGTATAGAAATTTAAAATTTTTATGCTTTTAAATTAATTTTCAGAAAGTGGAATATTAAAAAGTTTTCAATTGGTTATTTTAAAGTAGCTTAAAAAATAGTTGATATATAACTAATTTAACAAGTAGTTGAAAATATATGCAGACGAAAGTCAATTGACTTATTTAGCGGACATCACCATACAAAATATGTTAGTTCGTTCTATGGAAAAAAGTCAGAGTTTCAACTAGTTGTGGTTGACAAAAAACTACTTTATCGACTACTTTTAAATTAGTTGATTTTCCTACAGGGAAATTTTACATTTGAACCACTAGATTTGCACACGAGGGTAGCATTCAGACAAAATTTGACATAGATAGCAACTCTACCACCTTTTTAGCCAATGCCAATAAATAATTAACATATTATTAAGAATAATATTCCTTAATTATAGCATATTGTTTATAACAGAAATTGACTATTATACTGTTTTTAATTTTTACAAACTCCATCAGTTATAAAGATGTTAAATTAAAAAATTTACAATCCTTAATGAATTAAAAAATGAAAATTGTAAGAAATAAATATGTTTTCATTTATTTATATCAGGGACGCACCCAGAAACAATTTTTGGACCTTTTGTGTTTTAATTTAAAGATTTATCAACATTTTTTATCTATATATATAATAATCTAATCGTGTCCGACAGGGCCGTAGCTAGCGAATATCGGTCGTAAGACTTTCAAATTATTTTTTAAAATTAGAAACCACTAAAATAATAATAAAAATGGAAACTTTAAGGGGGAAGGAGGGGGGGTGTTTCGAACTAAATTTTTTTTTAAAAATTATTTTTGTGATCATTCAACAAAAATGATGTCTATTAAACTCATCGTAAAATCATAAAAAAAATTTCGTCGACATTCGGGAAAGCATACCTATTTATCAATAATGTGTCAATTTGAAGCAAAACGTATCGTCGAATTTATTTAAAAAAAAATTTTTTTTTGATATTTTCAAAATTACCCAAAATCAACCCTTAAAATAATTTTAGAAAAAAATGTAACTCAAAAGCCCCCCCAAAAGTTTTCATTTTTTATTATTATTTTACCGTTTTCTAATTTTGAAAAAAATTTGTTAGTTCTAGAAGCAAAATTTTTCTAGCTACGGCCCTGGTGTCCGTATGTTACTCCATCACTTCTGCACCGTTCCAATGGTGTTGTTTAAATTTTTAGGGTGTGTTTGGGCAGTCTTGGCACGGGTCTTAAAACTTATTTGTACAACATCGGATGAGCGGCTTCCGAGATATATTTAGCAAAAATAGTGGATCCCCTTTCGACCATACGATTCCTCATATAAAATAGCCAAAAATCAGGTTTTCGTCCTTTTTTTAAATAAAATAATATCAGTTTTTCGTCCTTTTTTTAAATAAAATAATAATACGCCCACTTTTAGGGGATAAGTGGGGGTAGCACCGGGTATAAGAGTACAATGTCTATTTTTCTTTTACTTTGGCCCATTAATTTTAAAATCTACTCAATACTCACTTCTACAACCCTGTTAATATTTTTCAGAGTTACCATTGAGCATTTCATCTCCAATTTTACTTCTTAGGTATGTTTTGAGTCTTCGTAGCGACGAAAACGAACGTTTGCTCGAAGCGACAGACACTGACAAAGTTACAGTTATCTGTAGAAATCGACTGGTTGTTATACATATCTTTTCATCGCAAAACTGAGAAAACGCAAAACATTAAATGTTTTTGGCCAATTTGATCTTTGTATTTGTATTTGATCTTTATATTTTAAATATAAGCTTACATATATCGACACTCATAACGATAGCCAAAAAAAAAAAAAATACGGCTGCAATCATCATCACACACAGGCATACAGATGGACATATCCAAATCTACTCGGGCTGTGATGCTGAACAAGAATATATGTACAGTGACCGACAAGAAAGTAGGCACATATGATTGGCGACTTTTAAGCCATTGATTTCCAGTTTTTGTTCCAATTTTTTTTTTTTTTATAAAAGTGCCTTAATATCTCCAAAGAAAAAAATGGCTTTGGCAGCCCGTGGCGTGGTGCAATGCGGACATATTAAGAGTCGCTTTAATATTTTATCATAGTCTTTAGTCTGACTTGACTAAATTTTACTAATTTCATAATTTTGTTGAAGGATCCTTAATAAATTTATTACATTGACCTATGCTAGTTGAACTTTTGTTTAGGGATGCCATTATGGAAAAAATAGCATCTCATATCACAAAAAATTTTCACATAGAAAGTTTTCGGAAATGAATTCTAAAACTTTACCTAATAATACTTTATTTATCTACAATGTTAAATCCAGCTATAAAATAAATAAAAAGTTACAATTATATTCAAAACGTAATTCTAACTGCCAACACATTTTTTTCCAATATAAATATATATGTATATATAACTTGTAAATATGCCGGAATCTAATGCAGGATAAAATGTATTTGTTCACAGCAAAAAGAAGTTAATGGTCCAGAAATCAGTGTCGCCGCATAAGTACAATAGATGCCATGAGGAAGGAAAGGATGTAAGGAAGAAAGCACAAGGGAAGCACAAGAACGCACATCTTTACAGCCTCCTTGACAATTTACGCACAGTTCAACATACACACACGCACACACACATTCGCATTTGAATTAATTTTCATGAGCTAAAGTGACACAATAAAAACGAAATAAAAAACACTTAAAGAGCAACTCATGTCAGGGAACGTAGAAATTTTTAAAGGCATAGAAATAAGTTTAATGCTCACATACGTTGACCACTTAAACGACAAATACACCAACAACAACAATAAAAAAAAATACATAGTATCAAATTTAACCACATCAAATCAAATGCAATAAAATCACTTACATATTCGGGTTGTCAATCGAGATTTAATGTTAAACGAGTTCCTTAATGTGAATGTAGTTTAAAGATCCCTGTAGGAAAATCAACTAATTTAAAAGTAGTTGATAAAGTAGTTTTTTGTCAACCACAACTAGTTGAAATTCTGACTTTTTTCCATAGAACGAACTAACATATTTTGTATGGTGATGTCCGCTAAATAAGTCAATTGACTTTCGTCTGCATATATTTTCAACTACTTGTTAAATTAGTTATATTTAAACTATTTTTGTAATTACTTTAAAATAGCCAATTGAGAACTATTACTGCTGGCCTAAAGTTAATAATATTTGATGAAATAACATAGTTAAATATATATACGTATAAACTTGTAATCTAATAAAAATTTGCAATTAAAACATGTCAAAATCAGAGTAGTTGCCGCCTTAATATAATTCAAAGTAGTTCATATACTGGATTATTTTAAACTAGTTTTATAATCAGTTCTTTTTAAAAACCAGTTAGTTTGTTCCTATAGGGATGTTGGTCAAATAAAAAGCCGCACACACACACACACTTAAATTGGCCACTTCTTTTAAAGAACTCTGGCGGCTGTAATAAAAAATTGGCCACAGCAAATAAATGTTATTTGAAGTGTGCTATACATTTAAGCAAAAGTGTTTTTTCTTCATAAATTTTTGTACTATGAATTTAAAGTTTTTGTTTTTTTTTTAATTTCAATTTCAATTCATTTAGAAACTTCAAGTTTCATTGTGAAAAATGTTGTGGAACTTTATAGTTTATAGAATAGTTTATGAACTATTTCAATAGTTTTTGCGGTTAGCCTTTAAATCTGAAAATTGACTTACGTAATTTCATTTACAATTTTGTTGCATATTATTGCATTACAGTTTTGTAACACTCAATTTTGTTTCACTTAAGATTGAACGCACGATAGTCTGAAAAGATAGTTTTCTTAAATTATCACCTTAATCTACTTTCTGTAGGTAAATATTTTTTTTTTCAATTAAAATTATATATTTATATTAAAAATGTTGTTAATTCTTTTAGAAAAATTCCTAAAATACTTGCATGTTTGATATACTACTTTTATTAGAAGTGAGTACACACAACTTTTCCAATTAACTTCTATCTACATGCAAATATTTTTTCGTAATCAATATCTATCTGCATCACTAAGTTTTCTTACATTCCACTTTGACATTCCACATAGAATAATCTATGCTACATGCTTGTTGCCCTAGTTGTGGCACAACAGATGAGGCGAAAGACAAAATCCTTAGGAATTTCTTAATGAACTTTTTATTCTGAATCATCTGTATTACGTTGAACTTTGAAAGTAGGAAGTAGGAACATGAGCAGCAATACAATGGCATGAATTATACTTTGTCACTTAGTTATAGGGAGTATTTCGTATATTATTTGACATTTGAGAGAAAGTTAGGGTAGACTGACGAAAGGATATGTTTAAGTTCAACAATAAATTCGCCTAACAAAATTTAACCAAAACTCTATTAAACTGGAATGTTGATGTGATAAACGAATTAAAGATTGTGCGATTCACGTTAAGCAGATAACTAAAAATGTTAACCACTCGAACATGCTTTTTTTGGTATGTTAGACCTCTTACCTCACCAGCTTGGATATACAAATTTGGTGATGTGGGAAGTCTTGTTTCTAAAGAACGTGCTTCGTAAAATCACCTTATATCTAAATATGACCATTTTTCCAAGAATACTTCTTAGCTAAAAAAAAAATTAATTTTTAAAGCACTTCATACAGTAATTTCCATGGTTAATTGTATAGTTTTTTTAGTCTTGATATCAAATTAACAAGAGAAAAATTAACAATAAAATTTTGACGTAGAATACCGTCTTACAGCGCGGTTTGTATGGGGGTATTTTCAGAAATTTTTTCAGGGCCATGCAACGTTTTTTGGTGGACACTTTAGCACCTTATACAGCCTTTAATATTCATCGTACAAAGATAAAATTTATCAATTATTTTGTGCATAAAAGTACACTTCTTTAATAAAGCCACAAAAGATAGCAAAAGAAAAGAAGAAAAATTCACATTTTTGCAGGAGAAAAATGCATTGATGATTCAGTTGCTGCTGACGCTCATAAGCTTGTTGCTTTAGTTCGTGCCGAAATCTTGAACGCAACATCGTGTTGTTTGTTGAATAGAATCGTTTAATGAATGTCTCAGAGCTTTGCAAGCAATGCATACGTATCAGGGATGATATTGGCTTAGTTGTAAAAGGGCCAAAATTTATACAAAAACAGGGCATTTTTGAGAAGAATGGGGCCCATAGTGGTATTTCAATATTAAATACTTTCTATTTGAATATTCTGCCATAACCACATATATAAAAAATGGTTTCGAATTAACTGTTTTCAAAGTTTTTCAGATTTTTCTTTTTTATTTCACTATTTTTACCTAAGCAGGGAAGTTTAATTATTTGTCTGAAAAATAGCTCATTTTAGTTTAAACGATCAGCTTCAAAATCAGAAATTGTGGGTCAGAGTAATATTACTTCGCATTGCATTTTTGATAAAAGGCTTGTGCATTGATTGCAAACGTCAAAAATATGTCAAAAAAAATAATCAAAAATTCTCAAAAAAAAATTTGTAACAAAGCATTTCCACAGAAAACAGCAAATCAGAACGATATATTCTTCGATAGAGTCTTAGGAGTATTCTTTCGAGTCCTTGGTTATATAAATAAGAATGTCAGAAAGATATGATTAATAATATTTAACAGAGTCTGCGTTAAGGCTTGTAAGCAGACGAATCAAAGATGCGGGACAAAATGGTACCAAAATAAAATCAGTTCTAAAAAAAAAAAAATTTATTAAGGAGTGGCGGAATTTTATAAAGAATAATTTCATGAATGTTATAGAATTTTGGAATATAGAGCCTTGAGCAACAAAATTAGTTAAATAAAAACTAATTAAAAGTGGAAAAAAACACAGGTGCGTCGTTGGACACACGAGAGAAGCGAAGCTTTTTCGCAGTTACATAGATTTAATAGCTTAATAATTTTTTCTTTTTAATAAATTAACATTTAAATTCAAAAATTTAAAATAACATAAAATAAGTTACATATATACAGAAAACATATTTACTGCTTATTTTTTTATTGTTGAATGTCAAATTTCCACGCCAATTACATATACGGGCATATAATGCCAGCGACTCTCCATTTTAACTCTCCACACATGGTTGTGAACTTGGCTGCACTGACTCATGCCTGCGTTTGTTAATTCCATATTTATTGATATCTATTTTTTGACACTTAAAAACGCACTTGTCAACGCACTTGTCATAGAGTGTAAATTATTATTTCAGAGTTATTTCACTTAAAAACATGAAGAAAAAAACTCTGTTAACCTCTGTTAACACATGCCAGAGATTTAGCAGAGTTGATGCAATCTCTAGATAATAATTTACACTCTATGCCAACAGCATCACAAACGCATTCACAATACAAACAAACCGATGCTGGAGACACCTTGTGGCAAATATAAGCAAATTTTTGATAGTTGTAGCATAGCAAATACACAATCCTCTATCTATTGACAGATGGTGACGATCTACTGTAGCATAGCTTCTGTTATAATTAGGATTGAATTAACAACTGTTTCTAACAAGTCTTTGTGGCCTAGTGGGATGTGCATTGGACTCTCGTGTAAGAGTACGTGGGTTCGATCCCCAAGGGCAGGCCGCAAAATGTTTTTATTAATTAATTTTAAAGTATTTAATTTTCTTGTTGTAATAAGCACTAGAAACAAAAAAACCATCAAATTTCCAAGAAAAAATCTGTCGAAAATTTTTCAGATTTCACTCCAAGCAAATCACAGAACGAGGAGTAAAAAGCTTCGCTTCAAAAATTATTTTTATAGAAATAATTGTTTATTACTTCTTAAGAATTTATTTAGATAAATTATGACGCCATAATCTGAAAGAGCGTGAAGTTTCATATGGAAATTTCCATAATGTCAAACGTGACCGTCGCACACAATTTAAGTGAAAAAAAGGCAAAGTAAAACATATTTGCATTTTCTTTTTTTTAGTTTACATTGAAGCTCTTAGGTAGCACTTTAATTAGTGCCAAAGTTTATAGTAGGAAAAAACTATAAACTGGTTCAAAAAACTAAACAAAAATGGAAGTAGTTTTCGTGTCTATATATAGAAAATCAGAATTCAGCAAAATCTGTCACAGTTTTTTGGGGCAACTAGTTTTAGAATCTTATGAAATAATGTTGCATTATAATGTATTTTGTTTAATTCAAATATCTTCAGTACTTTTATATTTTTTAATCATAATCTGAGTCTATACGTGACATTTTGAAATTGACATTTTTTCTATTAGGATTCAATTGAGTAATTAAGTAATTATAATTTAGTAATTTAAAAACAAATTAAATATATTTTACGCTCCTTACTCAACCATTTGTCATTATATTTAGCCAATATCTTCCATCTTTACTAAAACAAAAACTTTTCGAAACATTTACTAAAAATTGACAAAAAAGAATACAATGAATACAATTATGAATGCAATTGTAAATGAGTACAATTTAAAGTTTTCTCTAAGATAATATCATAAAATAATAAGTTTTTAATAACTTTTAATTTTTGGGTCACAGTGGACTTTTCTGTGAAAATGCCCATATAGGATATCATACGTCGAAAATTATTTTTGGTACAGATAAAATAAAAAAAATGGGTGAAAGTTCATTGAAAATCGGTTAAGGCTACTTAAGATTACGATGGAGCCTTTTTTACGGGTTCGCCTGTAAGGAATGTATCCTGCTTGAAGCTGCCCACCCACCTCAAAATTCCATTTTTAAACCTATAGAATTACTTTGGGATACTATTATAAGAAAAATCGATTCGAAAATGAAGACATTCTTTTGGAGGGTATGCAGAAATCTTCATACTTCCTCCATTATAGTAGATACCAAATGTTTGTATGGAATTTTCCTGTAGATGTCAATCAATACTACAAAAAAGTGGTTCTTTTGCATAATACTAACATGGTGGCTTTATATAAAATATAAGAACATCAGTTTTTCAAACATTTTCTTCAGTTTTAATAGATTTTTACAACTGTACTATTTCTATAGTCTATCAAAAACGTAACTGCGTAGGCTTATATAGCTTAAAAATAGCTATAAAAATAATAATTGTTTAATTCTATAGCTATAATTTCAAAAAATTCAACAGAACTTAGTATATTGAGAACGGGTTAAAAGCATTTTATCAAAAATTTAAATTTTGTACATCGATGTGACATACTACTTAGATGATAGTTTTTCAGAAGAATTTTTCAATAGGGCCTAAATTGAATCAAAAGGGCTTTGGGGCTTATGAAATGGAAAAGGGCTAAAAAAAGACGTGAAAGTCCCCAAATATCATCCCTGATACGTATCAGAGACCTGCAGCGAATCGTTTTTTTTACGATTCTAAATCGTAGTGCGGTTGCGCACAACAACAACCACTTCCACGCGAAGCATTCTCATAACAGCGATGAGCGACGAGTGTCGCTGCTTTTACTCATCGCTTATTAGAAAGACTGCTAAATTCTAAGCATATGATTCTAAGCAACCTTACCCAGAAGGAAATTTGCTGCTTACAACACAGACTACTATATACCAGACAATGCATCACTCACTCAATGCAGAATTTGCAGAAGCTCGGTGATATGGCCATAAGCACATGGCGAATTGGGACGGACAAGTAAGTGCGAAGCAGCGAATTGATGTTGCTAGCATTGGCTGCAAATGGTTGATAGAGCACAATATCTCTCTCTCTGTGTATCTGTCAACAATGTTGTCGAGAAGCCTTTTTATATATACTTTTCCTAGGAATTCCAAGCCGACGGCTGGCTTGTTTGTTTACTTTTTTTTTTTGCTGGTTTTTGTTTTTGTCGTTGGCTTGGTTTTTTTTTGCTGCTTTTTGCTATTTGCTTGGGTGGATTTTGTCGATCGTCAAAAATGATATTTTTACGATTTTGTCTATTTTGAAGTTATAGATATGTAAATCGCTGTAACTTCTTTATTTCTGATTTGATTTCAATCCACCCAAGGACAAAATGTTGGCAAATTGTACCATATTTAAAATGACAAAATTTCTAAATTTTTTATTTATTTTGTACTAAATTTATTCATTTATTTCCTATTTCTTTGTTCTATTTACTATGTTGAAACTATACTATAATAGAAATAAAATAAAAAAAAAAATAAAAATAAAAAAGTATATGCCAGAAAACGGCAGTTTAAGGATTTTTGGAAAAAAAGTCAAGTTGCAACAGCTGTAACTATTATATCCGATTTTCGGTTTTCTTAATTTTTTGCACAAAATAGCTCAAAACTGTTCTTAGTGGATATCTTGTTTGCATTTTTAAAAATTTTCGTTTTTGGATTTTTGAGAATTTTTTTTGTAAAAGAAGCCTTTTTTTTATATACTTTTCCTTGGAATTCTAAGCCGACGGCTGATTTCCTTGTTTAGTTTTTTTTTTTTGCTGCTGTTTGTTTACTATTTGTTGGGGTGGATTTCGTGGATAGTCAGAAATGGATATTTTTGGCAATATGTGAAGGATAAACTTATAGGAAAATCGCTGTAACTTCTTCATTTCTGATTTGATTTAAATCCACCCAAGGACAAAATTTTAGCAAATTTTACCATCTTGTAGCTGAATAAATTTTTAATTTTTTTACTAAATTTATTCATTCATTTTTTGATCTTTCAATTTTTACCCGCTAAAGAAATGAACAATTTTTGTTGTTCAATAATTTTTTCACCGATTTTTTTTAAAAAATCTGCTATTTTTAATTAAAGAAATAATTTTTGGATTTAAGATTTTTACCTGCTATTTTTCTTTTACTTTGGCCCATTAATTTTAAAATCTACTCAATACTCACTTCTACAACCCTGTTAATATTTTTCAGAGTTACCATTGAGCATTTCATCTCCAATTTTACTTCTTAGGTATGTTTTGAGTCTTCGTAGCGACGAAAACGAACGTTTGCTCGAAGCGACAGACACTGACAAAGTTACAGTTATCTGTAGAAATCGACTGGTTGTTATACATATCTTTTCATCGCAAAACTGAGAGAACGCAAAACATTAAATGTTTTTGGCCGATTTGATCTTTGTATTTGTATTTGATCTTTATATTTTAAATACAAGCATATATATATGGCAACTCATAACGATAGCCAAAAAAAAAAAATACGGCTGCAATCATCATCACACACAGGCATACAGATGGACATATCCAAATCTACTCGGGCTGTGATGCTGAACAAGAATATATGTACAGTGACCGACAAGAAAGTAGGCACATATGATTGGCGACTTTTAAGCCATTGATTTCCAGTTTTTGTTCCAATTTTTTTTTTTTTTATAAAAGTGCCTTAATATCTCCAAAGAAAAAAATGGCTTTGGCAGCCCGTGGCGTGGTGCAATGCGGACATATTAAGAGTCGCTTTAATATTTTATCATAGTCTTTAGTCTGACTTGACTAAATTTCACTAATTTCACAATTTTGTTGAAGGATCCTTAATAAATTTATTACATTGACCTATGCTAGTTGAACTTTTGTTTAGGGATGCCATTATGGAAAAAATAGCATCTCATATCACAAAAAATTTTCACATAGAAAGTTTTCGGAAATGAATTCTAAAACTTTACCTAATAATACTTTATTTATCTACAATGTGAAATCCAGCTATAAAATAAATAAAAAGTTACAATTATTATTATATGGCTTATTTACGTAGCCATTCAACCAGAAATGAGCTCGAAAAAGTTGCCCAAAATTGGACTTTCCGAATGGACCACCTAAGACGCAGCCGCGGTCAACATTTAAATGAAATTATCTTCAAAAAGTAAATGTCATGGACCAATCTAACGTTTCAAATAAAGAACCGATGAGATTTTGCAAATTTTATGCGTTTTTTTTAAAAAAAAAGTTATCAACAACAAAAATTGTTCATTTCTTTAGCGGGTAAAAATTGAAAGATCAAAAAATGAATGAATAAATTTAGTAAAAAAATTAAAAATTTATTCAGCTACAAGATGGTAAAATTTGCTAAAATTTTGTCCTTGGGTGGATTTAAATCAAATCAGAAATGAAGAAGTTACAGCGATTTTCCTATAAGTTTATCCTTCACATATTGCCAAAAATATCCATTTCTGACTATCCACGAAATCCACCCCAACAAATAGTAAACAAACAGCAGCAAAAAAAAAAAACTAAACAAGGAAATCAGCCGTCGGCTTAGAATTCCAAGGAAAAGTATATAAAAAAAGGCTTCTTTTACAAAAAAAATTCTCAAAAATCCAAAAACGAAAATTTTTAAAAATGCAAACAAGATATCCACTAAGAACAGTTTTGAGCTATTTTGTGCAAAAAATTAAGAAAACCGAAAATCGGATATAATAGTTACAGCTGTTGCAACTTGACTTTTTTTCCAAAAATCCTTAAACTGCCGTTTTCTGGCATATACTTTTTTATTTTTATTTTTTTTTTTATTTTATTTCTATTATAGTATAGTTTCAACATAGTAAATAGAACAAAGAAATAGGAAATAAATGAATAAATTTAGTACAAAATAAATAAAAAATTTAGAAATTTTGTCATTTTAAATATGGTACAATTTGCCAACATTTTGTCCTTGGGTGGATTGAAATCAAATCAGAAATAAAGAAGTTACAGCGATTTACATATCTATAACTTCAAAATAGACAAAATCGTAAAAATATCATTTTTGACGATCGACAAAATCCACCCAAGCAAATAGCAAAAAGCAGCAAAAAAAAACCAAGCCAACGACAAAAACAAAAACCAGCAAAAAAAAAAAGTAAACAAACAAGCCAGCCGTCGGCTTGGAATTCCTAGGAAAAGTATATATAAAAAGGCTTCTCGACAACATTGTTGACAGATACACAGAGAGAGAGATATTGTGCTCTATCAACCATTTGCAGCCAATGCTAGCAACATCAATTCGCTGCTTCGCACTTACTTGTCCGTCCCAATTCGCCATGTGCTTATGGCCATATCACCGAGCTTCTGCAAATTCTGCATTGAGTAAGTGATGCATTGTCTGGTATATAGTAGTCTGTGCTTACAATATCATTGATGTGTTACACACCATGAAGCACGAAGCACTTCAAATTCTAATACAACTTTCCATTACTTTACACAGCACTTGGCCGCCTTAGAATCAATGAATTTTCAATACGCATTGTTTGCGGCAAAGTATCAAGTCTAGCTACTTCTTGCGCCTGTAAATGCATGAAGAAATAAATACACTTACTACCCTACGGGGAAAGCAGAGTCAATTGCCCTTAAATGACTGGTGCCGTGACAGCTCCAATGGACAGCTATCACAGGACAGGTCTTATATAACTCGTCACGTAACAGGGTTTTTTATGCCTGCTACGGAACAGATCTAACTTTACTCAACACGGGACCAATTTTGAATGATTCAAGTGGAGACAGATCAATTAAAACTCAAAGCTGTATTGGTATTGTGTGAAAATTAAAAATATATAATATATAAAAAAATTATAAAATATAATAAAAACATGGAAAGTTGTGGGTTGGATCTCAGTAGGTTGGGTCACAAATCTGTTTTCTAGGCCGGTCACTGGACAGGTCTTTGGTGATGCAGCAGGTGGCAATTGGTCCCTGTCAATGACAACGCCATGTAAAAGTGACCGGTCGGTTTCATATGTTGGTGGCAGAATTGGGTCAGCTCCCTAACCCTTAGGAACCTATCACATGGTAAGTTCTGAACCGGTTTCTTTTCGTCATAAAAGGTCACCAATCTACTCTGCTTGACCGGTTACTGGACCGGTCCAAGGTGATGCAGCAGGTGGCAATTAGTCCCTGTCAATGACAACGCTATGTAAAAGTGACCGGTCGGTTTCATATGTTCATATGTTCATATGGCAGAATTGAGATAGGTCCCTACCCCTTGGGGACCTATCACGTTATAGGTTCAAAACCGGTTCTTTTCCCCGTAGAGTACTTTCTCGATGTAACGGTGTGCTCAGATTCAGCATACATCGAGTATTAAGCAGTAGTTTGCTGTATATACTTCCGTTATTGTTCACAAAAGTAGTGCTACGGAAGAAATGTATGAAACCATGCAAGAGATTACCAGTACTCGGGTTATTTCCTTCAGGGTAATGACTCTAGAGCAGTGATGACCGAACGCACACAACTTAAGCTGCTTGCATGTATGTGTTACGTTTAAAGCTTCTCTTTGAAAGAAATACAACGTCAAAGCATTTTGACACCTTCCTGAAAGCTTTATGTACAAAAATAATAACAAATAGACGCAAATAGAAAAATTATGAAATCACGATCTATTTTTTTTTTTACTATTTCTTTTATATATTATTATTATATGTTTATTATATATAATCATATTATTATTGCAAATATTATTATACATTAGAGTGTAGATAATTCGGATATGGCCTAATCCGGATCATTCCGTAATCTGGACAGATTGAAAAAATTAAAAATTTCCACTTTGTCCCTTGCAATTCGGACCGATCACATTTTACGGTTAATCCGGATCGCATCTTATAGAGTACAATGATTAATAATACAGTGAAATGAAACACGTTTAGCCTACAATCTTTTGTTGCATTTCGTATTTATTTGGGGACTCCCCGTTTTTCAAGAGTTAAATAAAGCGTGCATAGCAATAGGTGGCATAAAGTGTATAAACGAATAAGAAAAAAAAGGCGTGTAAGTGAATACAACATACCTACACCGTGTAGGAAATGACAGAAATTGAAGTTTTGCTGAATTAATGAAAATAATCAACTATCACAATCGGAAATTTGTGAATGGCTCGTTGGAGATGAAGATAGTTTACCCCTTGACAGTGACGGCAATTCCTCCGTTAAAGAAGTTGACAGCGATGCAATTTTGCACATGAGCTTTGATATATAATATGAACCCTCTCTATGATATATGGCAAAATTGGATGAAAACCACGCCTACCTCCAATACGAAGTGACGTCATCCAAATAGGAAAACTTTCGTAAATATATAAAACTGAATGCCATCATGTTTGTCGTGGCTAAAGACTTCGAATATACTTCAAAACGGCCGCCGGTACCCTGCCGAAGCTCCATTCCTTACTAGTTTTTAACTAAATTATGAGTTTATGTACATTTCATTACCTTATACTTTTTTCTAACGTTTATCTTGAATGAATTGCTTTCTTTTTTTTTTGAGTTTTATTTATTATTTATTATTATAAATAAATAATCATTTGCAAATGTGTTTCTTTTATAACTTTAATAGGCCTTTGGCAATCCGGATAACGCATAACCCGGATCGGGCCTGTTTAAATTGATCCTGATTAGCAAGACTCTACTGTGCGTTTTATTATCTATATTATGTATACATATAAAACAGTTGAACCATATATAATTTAGAAAAACTAATGCGGCTCATACCATTTATAAGGATTTTGCCCATTTGAATGAAACCCCTTAATAGTTTACACAATATGTCAAGAAAAGTCAAAAAAAGGCGAGCTTCATTTTCGGATTATAAGGATATTTATACTTATAGATGAATATCTACACAAGTGATCCCCTTCAGCAAGCAAATATATTCATTTAAAAATTATATTTAGAAAGAGTACAAAACATTATTTATTATATTTGTGAATTGTACTTACCTTATTCCTGCCCCTTAAATTAAATACTAAATATATAACCTATTAAAATTTTTTCGGCATTTTTAATACAGCCTTGTTTAGAGAAAATTATCCTTAAAACAAAATATATATAAAATAACCTATTTTAAACTTGCAAACTACCCAGTAGGCATTGGCAGGCCTTAAAATGTATGTAGGAGGCCTATCCTACTCATATCCAAGCCCATATACTTTTTTATATGAAATTGCCAAATTTTCCAGGCCTTCCGCTCTCCTTGCTTAAAGGGGTTACATGACATTTTCAGTGATTTAAAATTTTGTATTTTAGTAAATATTCTTAAGATTCTAAGAAAAAAAATTTCATGGAAAAATTCTTATGGGTTCAAAAGTTACAGCCGCATTAGGGAGAGCGCATTTTTAATTTTTGCGCTACCTACGTACGGCAGCTGGTATATACTTGTTTTACTTGCTACCTGACTTTTGGTGGTTGTTATTTCGTACCTACTTGAAGGGTGAAGCCCGAATTGCTAAACGATTGCAAAAAACTATAAGAAACAGCACAACACAAGCTAACGAAGGCATACAGCAGGCATAGCAGATTGAAGGTAACATTTTTTGCTTTGTTCACAAGCGGCACTAGCGGGTTTATTTTTTGATGAAATTTTTTTTTTTTTGTAGGTATTTTTTAAACTTGATTCGTTATCGTATGACACGAGCTTTTTTTTTAATTTTTTTTTTCGATTTTTTATGAATTTTTAAAGCCAATATTTTTTTCGAAAAAACACACTTTCAAATTTGGAACATCACCAAAAATTGAAAAAAAATTAAAAAAAAAACTCGTGTCATACGATAACCAATTTTGTTAAGATTTAAAAAAGTCATTTTTTTCCAGATCGGACAATTTTTGCAACTCCCAGCGCTGCAACCACGAGGCCCCGTTTTTTTCTCTGCCGCCAGTTTGGAGCTCTATAAAACCATGTTGGAGTGAAAAATATATTTTTTTGAATTTTTTTTTCTTGTAATTTGTTCAATTCTCTACAATAATAGAAAAAAAATTTTGGAAAAATGTTTGTTTTTGACTGAGGTATGAATTTTTAAAAAAAGGTCTATTTTCTCTGCCGCGAATGTCATGTCCCCTCTTAAAGAGGCCTGCTATAAACAGAGTGGCTTAAGAGTGGCTTAAAGAAGAGGTTAACCAAAACAATTAAAAATATTTTTTTTTTTTGTTTCTTTGTACAATATGTATACCTAACTATTTATTCTGTGATTTTATTTTATTTTACATACTTTTGT
Organism: Coremacera marginata; assembly: GCA_914767935.1. NCBI lineage: Eukaryota > Metazoa > Arthropoda > Insecta > Diptera > Sciomyzidae > Coremacera > Coremacera marginata. Next base: position 23,054,121 of record OU612044.1, read on the forward strand.
CAGATAAGAATATTTCTAAGTCATGGCGTTGATTATTATTCAGTATTTTCGAACTAATATATATGATATTTTAACTTTTAACGAAAAAGTAACCTTGAAATATAAGCAGAATCAGTTTTTGTAGGAAAAATATAATTGTTGTACTGCCCTGGGTAGCGAAAAATTAAGCCTCATAGAAGCGCTCACAGAAATAGAGAAGAAGTCATGTGTCTTACCGCCAAAAGTATCAGTAAATGCATGCCTTCGTTAGAAGAGACCTAGCTTCATTGCCTATTGGGTATGAAAACAATGCTGGCTTTCATAAATAAAAAAAGCTGCGTTTCTTAAGTATCAAATTTAAACAAATATAACAGAACTATGCATCGCTTCCTTATTTTATTCTTTTCGGTGTACAAACTCAACGTAATTATTTTTAAATCCAGCGAAAAACGCGACGTGACCATGACTGCTTCGAGTCCGCCACTGAAAGCTTTTTAACAGCCGAAGAATTTATATACGTACACATTTTTGAAAAAGCTCTTAGCTCGTGAGCTGATTATGTTCGTAGCTGCTCTAGAGCACAGTTGCGCAACGCACGGTTCAAACAACAACAACAAGAATGCAAAGCTTTACACTGAAACGAAAAATTGGTAAAGCAAAGAAACATTGCCGAATGTTGGTCATTCACAAACCGTTTATTTCTTTATTTTTGCGTTTCTTTCTCGCTTATTTTATTATTTTTTTTTAATGTTTATATTTTATATATTTTTTAATTTTTTTTTATTATTTTTTTTTTTTTTAACTTATTTGACTACAATATAAAAATAAAATGCGTAATTTAACAAAAAAGGAAAAACAATTCATTTAAAAAACCATAATATTAAAACAAATAAAATAAAAAAAAAAGTAACATAAAAGTTGAGCAAAATTATTGACAAACAGATCAGTTTCAATCAAAAATATGCAATAGAAAAAAAGAATAAGAAGACGGAGATATATGCAAAAAAATTAAATATAAAAATATTCATTCATTGCAAAATGAGTATAACTTTTTTTTTTTAATTTTTTATTAAGTCTTTTTTTTTTTTTTTTTTAATTTTTTATATTTTTTTTTAAGTGAGTTCATCTAAATTTATTTTATCGTTAAAACACTTGATGCGATGCAAATCTTCTAAATGGTCGTCAGTGAATAGATTTCTTTGTTTTGTTTGAATTACTTTCATCAAGGAAAAGCCAACTTCACATAAATATGAACTGCCAAACATAGAATACAGTTTTAAAAGTTCATTTGTAAGAGCAGGATATTTGTCGTACGGTATTGATTTCCAAAACTGAGAACCGTTTTCAAGTGGAAGCATAACATCATTTTGCATTTTTTCTTATTCATTTCTTAAAAATATGGGTTGTTTTTGTATATTACAGTTTATTGGGTTATCGTGCAACTCTACAAGGCTCTCAATTTTGGAAAAATCCTGAAATCTTTTATCATATTCGGTAATTAAAGTTGATATTATTTTTAAATATGGTTCAGTATTAAAATTTATTTGGTTTAAAATTAACAAATTGTTGGTTCTTATCAAATTTGCAAAATTATTATTCATTATATTTTCTTGAAGGATAAGCAATCTTTTATAAAAAGTTTTTACATATGATCAAATATGCACCTATTTTTTCCTTGCAACGTCGTATTCAAATTATTAACAATTTCAGTTATATCTGTTAAGAAAGCCAAATCTAATTGAAACTGAGGATTTTCTAAGGAACTCACTAAGTTCTTACTTTCTACAGATAAATCTCGTTTAAGAAATTCCAAAACCTCATGTTTAAGTTCAAAAAGCCTTTTTAAACAATTGCCCCGACTCAGCCATCTTACCTCAGTGTGGAGCAATAGATCTACATGATGTGCGTCAATTTCTTTCAAAAATTCACAAAACTTCCTATGGTTAAGAGCATTGTGGCCTCCTTTGATTTTATTTATAATTGCTATGGAGGTTTTCATTGCAGGAAAGGAGCTAAGCGACTTAAGCGTTAATGTAAATTGGTGAATTATACAATGAAATGTTGGTATATTTATGCCATTGCTATGTAAAAAACCAACAAAACCTGTTTTTTTACCCAACATCAGATTAGCTCCGTCGGTGCACACTGAAGCCAGTTTTGGAATACATTCTTGGGGCAATACACTTGTTTGTATAGCTTCATATATTACATTTCCAGTTACATTTCCATGTAGTCCAATGAGCCTAAAGACGTCTTTTTAACCTACTAACACCTTTTATATCAGTGGTGTCATCAAGGCATATAGAATAATATTTGCATTCAGACATTCGCGTTTTCATTAAATCAAAAATATGATAACTTATTGCTTCAGTGCGACGTGTAATTGTCGATCTTTGCAATGGAACTTTTTCCAAAACATTTATGACTTCTCTTCCCTTCTTACCAAAGCATTCAAATACAAGTTTATTTAGATCTTTAAAAAAATGCCGTCTTCATATGGTCTGGATTGCTGTGATAGACCTAGACTTACTACATATGAAGCTTTAACCAATTGTTTTTGTGTCACATTCATTGTAAAATCAATGGCCAAATCATCATCAGCGCTATCATCCTTATTATTAGTGCTACCGTCAGCTACATCCCACTCATTCACATCATTGCCAAAGAAGTCTGAAAACATTTTTCAATAAATGAATCTTTTAATAATTGAACAAAATGTTTCCTGACTTCTTCCCCCCTTGAATGAAATTCAGGATGGCAAGAAAGATAATGCCTTCTAAGATTATATTCCTTCATATGTATCTTACCATAGCATACCATACATTGGGCTTCGCAATAAAAATTTTCTGAAACAAGAAATTTTAAGCACCAATCCTCATTAAACATATTGAATCATAGAAAGCATACATATAAAAAAGCAGCGAGCAATACACCCTCCTCGCTTGAACGCCAAAAGCAAACTAAGCATAAAATCAAAACACAGCAGAGAAACAAAAATTTACGCAGTGTACGATCGCAGCGAGCCGATTGCTACTTCGTGTGCAAAAACACAAAATTTCACGACGCCCGCGGGCTATGGGAAACCATCAATTGCGCATCACTGCTCTAGAGTTATTAAATGATTTGCGTGCACTTCAGTATTGGCGTGCGTTTTCCTTGTTTTACTTTTGTTTTGTGTTTTACGTGTTGATTAAGATAACAGCCAGCTTCTACGTTGGGATAGCTAGTTCAAAGAATTAAATTATAGCAAACTTACTTTATAAATACTTGTATGTTATCTATTATTAATTAAACCTGCCCTTTAAACCAAGTTGTTTTCGTTGAAAATATGTTAATATGTAAATCAATAATTTTTTTATGTATGTATTTATATAATAAGAACTTTTGAAGGAATTTTTTAATTACTTTTTTTTTAATAATATTTAAAATGATTTTTTGTCTGTTTTTCATTAATTTTGAAACAATTTTATTTAATATTTTTATAATTCTTAAAAAAATTTTCCAAAAATTTTGAATATTTTTTTTTTCAAAAATATTTTCACAATTTTTCACTAATTTCTATCAATCAATTTTTTTTTATTAAGTATATGCATTCAAATATTTTTTAATACTATTTTAAGATTTATGTTCATACATTTGCCGAGTCCGCTAGTACTATATGTATATAATAACAAATTTATATATTATATGCCTGCGATTTCCCTTAATGACTCTAGAATCATTGGAATCATTGAGCGGCATTCTTATGAGCGATGAGTAAAGGCGACGGCAATCGTCGCTCATCGTTGTTATGAGGATGCTTCGCGTGGAAGTGGTGGTTGTTGTACGCAACCGCACGCACTCGCATTCGGTTTTAGATGGATGATTTATAGTCATTCGTTCGAATCATAGACTCGTTGCAGTTCTCTGATACTCATTTGTTTTTATTTTCATTTCTTTTTAAAAGATATACACTGTAAAAAATTTGAAAATATCTCTCAAAATACAATTAGTGCATGCATTCAAACAGCTGTAACTTCGAAACCGTAAGTCGTACAGATTCAAATGAGCATATATTTAAGAGTCCTTAAATGGATCTTTCTTGTAGTGTCCATTTTTTGGACTGTTTTATGAAATTTTTATTATTTATTTACTGATTACCTTGAATCATATGAAAATCATAAATTTTTATATGAAGGTGTAGTTTCTTAATATTACGATGGTTTGAATTTTCTCCTCACGATAACAGCATCTTGCTGATATTTTCAAGCAGTTCGCAGAATTCGAATCTTTTTATGCCCGAGTGAAGAACTCGAATAATTTCTAAAACGCACAAAGTCACAAAACAATATGTTCGAAAATAATAAGTTTCAAGTTTATATTGTCGAAAAATAATAACCAAACTAACGCTTGGTTTTTTATTTTATTATATGACTCATAAATATGTTAACTGTCACATAAAGATACTTTTAAAATAATGTGTTCTCTCTTATCGAGTTGATATTTGAATCAAATTTTTTTATGTTCCTAAAATTTAAGCAATTAACACGAGCGGAAATAAGCTAGATATTGCAGCGTAATTTGTGGTCATTCCATTTCGTTTGACCTTTTGTAAAGACACAAAGCAACTTTATGAACTTCCTGAATATCTTTTACAAATATCTCTGCGAGAGAGCTAAAACTTTAGCGTGTACTTTTGTGCAAAACATAGAAATTCAAAGGAATTAAAATTTTTGTGCAGCTAGAAAAAAGTTAAAACGGAACAGAAATAGATGCTGTAAAGAGACAAAAGGGAAATTAAATGTCATGGTTCATTGTTGAGTCAGGAATCAAGCATGCAAACGTAGCTAGTGAGAGCTGTAGCCACATTTTAATGACACGCACTTGATAAAGTTGTCTTTGACAAAACCGCACGCACATAACACCCACATACATACCATCACATACCCACTTTTACCAGCATCAGATTTTAGTTTGCTGCACCCGACCCTCTCCCGACAGTCAATCTTGCCCCAACTACTACTCACCAAGTGTTTGAATTCGAACCATAACTGCAAATGACACTCAATCCTTAAGGATATCTGCTGTAGCTGTATAGCTCTTTATAAGGATAAAAATAAAAAATCATAAAAAAAAAAAATACAAAATTCTATCTATGAATGATAAAGTGGTTCTATTAAAAAGCATTCAGAGCCAACGAATGCGTGCCGGTATGAGTGAGAATTCCTCGGTAGCCGAGGGTGTTTTTGGTTGATTTCATTTTTGTTTTGCTCTGTGTTCTCCGTCATTTATCGGGTGTTAATGGAATTTGAAAAATTTAATAAGCGTGTTGAATGCGTTTGTTCCTTCAACGCCTGCCTCTGTATTACCCACTGAAATGTTCTCAATGGTCGGGGGTTTTTTTTTATTTTTACTTCAATTTTATTCACCCTACTCTTAAGCGTTCTTTATTTCGCATACTTTTGCGCCCGTGTGATGAAATGCTATAGACATTTTTTTTTTTTTTTTTAACCACGTTCAATCATAAATTGATTTTATGACTTAATTTTGAGCAAAAGTTCTGGTGCGTGATACATAAAATTAACGCAATTTGAAAAAGTAAATGAAGCTTTATTAAGAAAACTTAATAAAATAGCTCAAGTAATCAATTAGTTCTTTGTAAACCGGTTTATTAACCGGTTATTAACCTTTTATATAAAAAATAAAATAAATATAAACACTACAAATTGCTTGATAGACAGCCTTAAACAAGATCATGAAAAAGCATATTTTTAGCAACGTGGACACACGCAGAGAGCGCTAAAATGCTGTTTTTCCATTTGCACTTGGATTTCAATGAGCACTTCTTCGATCAAAAATTAAAAAATTATTTATTGCTCTACCTCACTCAATTGCCTCACAAATTGATTGTCATTATCTCGGCGATAAGCCAAATCAATCTTAAACGATAGCATTGACATCAGTAACAAAAGTCGTCGCTTCACTACGTCACAATTTTTTCCTACAGTGGTTTAAATTTTGGAATTTTTTGATCAAAAATCGAAATAAACAATATGAAATTTCATATGTAAAACTTAATTTAGCGTGGTTCATGTTTTGGGAAACCTATATTAAAATTTACCGAGGATATTTTCTCACAACATTTTAATCCTCTAGCTGTCACCTGTATGAGTAATTTTTGGCCTCTTTTTAACGCTCTAAAATCCAACTTTGGGGAAAGGTCAAGGGTTAAAACCATCCACAAAAATATTCTTCAGAAAATTTCATTAAGGGTCACTCAAGATTAGTAACCTCTAGCAGTTAAAGGTTACATGTAAAAAACGAAATGAAGCAATATGAAAATTCTTTTCAATTTTTATTTATTTACTAGCAATACCCGGTATGCGTAACTATACGTACCAACTATATTGGAAAATAATAAGTATATTCAAAACTTTTATTAGACCCTTAGTTAAGACATCGCGGTCGCATCATAATAGTTCTATGATTCCATAATTAATGAATTCATAGCAAAAATTAAAATTAATGCATATTAAAAACTGTAAATTTTTATTTTTTTATTTTGGAAAAAATAGAAAAAATCCTAATACTGCGCTGAGAGCAGAGTTCGTAAATACTTAACATTGAGGAGTAAATATCCCTCACTCACCTCAATACAACTCAACTCAGAGCATTTCGGTTTGTTTCTTTCATTGGAAATTAAAAACAAACGAGCGATCATTCGTTAATCTCCGAATGAGCGAGCGAATCGTTTATTTGCATTTCTTTTTCGTTGCTGTTCACTGCATGCGCTTTTGCAGAGCATAAGCCGATAAATGAACTCGCTCTTTTTTTCTCCTCACTCAGATTATTTGAAAATGATCTCTCACTTTTTTCAATGATAGTTATATACAGTGAGAACTGAGTGAGTTTGATTTTGATGTCATCATTTTTTTTACCATTCGTTTCTATTGGAGTTTGTTTGTTTTGTTTTTGTTACGAATTCGCTGCTGGGGCCAACACTAGGTAAAAATGGGTCGCTGAATCCGAATTCGAACACAAATGGAAGGGTCAATCGGCCCCCCATTTACAATATTTTTAAGGGGGAACCAAAACATGTGTTTGCCATACAATTTGACTTACAGTGGACAGTTAAGCACGTGTTTCGATGAGTTCCCCTAAAAATGTGCAAAATGGGGGGCTGATAGACCCCTCTATTTGTGCGTCTCAGAAATTCTTCCCCTTTGAAATAAGGCACTTTTTCCATTTTTTCGAAGATTTTTCGAGGATTTTTTGATATCTTTCGATTTTATGTTGTTTCAAATCTCGAAAAATGCCTTTCCACTTAGAAACCCACAAAAAATGGTTGATTCTTACCTATATTGCTTCTTACTAAGCAAATATTAAAATGATAAATATCAAAATACTTATCATTGATGAATTCAAATGATTTTCAGCTCATATAAAGAGCACATCATTTGCAGAACTCGAGGGATGAAAACAGTGACGATGTTCTCACAACGATGAGCGCTCTTTGTACACGGACGAATAACCAATACAAGTGTTTGAGGAGCTTATGCGAGAGCGTAGCGTTCAACGAATTGCTCTGAAAAGATTATTCATTGCTTCTGTTTTCATAAATGATAACTCGAAAGAGCGAGAGCGAATTTTGATTGCTCTACGCACTCTGACTGAGAGTAAATATGTGCATGAAATTTTATAATGAACTTTTGTGTATAGAAAATAGAAAATATAATTTCATCTTCACTAATTTGACCAGTTCTTATTTTTCACGTGAGATTGTCTTAATAGCATGCAACTAACTTAAAAAGTTACCGACCATTCAGGCGTTCAATTTAAATTAAAATTCATTCAATTATTCAAAATAAATAGTTTTTGTTTTTTGTCATATCGACTGTCTTCTTTTGAAGTAGCTTTAATACCGACAAGCAGTCAAACAACATCAAACCACAAAAAATTTATTGAGAATCATAAAAATCATCATCAGGTTAATCTTCAACAAACACAGCGTAAGATCACAATAAAAGAGAACTCAGATTAAAGCTGTCCATGGTATGTGTAGTTATATTGAAATTGGGAAGCTATTGCTAAGGCTTAAAGAGTGGTTTAAATAATACCAATTTTTTGCATACTTGGGCATTAAAAATTGCTTCAAGTTCGATCGAATAAAAAAACCAATTAATGATTAATGAGCGTTATAATAGCTATCAATGCCAGGGGCGTCACGAGACATTTTCAAGGCAAAAGGCAAACTCTGATTTTGGCGCCACTCCGCTTTTATACAATTAATTCTAAAATTGTGCAAGCTTCTGCTACTTCTAACATTCACTAAAATAGCAAACACAATGGAAATCTTATATTCATATTATCGATAAATAAAAAAAGAAATGTAAAGTTGTGAAGTCCAAAAATCGAGAAGAAACTGCATACTTTTGAACGATTATTTCTTGCAGTATATTTAGTTGTTTACATATATGAAGGTACCGTTAGATTTCTTAAACTGTCAACTACGAATGTAGGTTAAATACCCAATAGGAACAAACTAAATTGTTTTTAACAAAAAACAACTAGTTAAAAAACTACTATATAAAAAACTAGTATATGAACTACTTTAAATTATATTAAGGCGGCAACTACTCTGATTTTGACATATGTTAATAGCAAATTTGTATTAGATTACAAGTTTATATATATATTTAACCATGTTATTTTATCAAATATTATTATATTGAGGCTTCACTCACATTTTGTTTCAAAAAGACATATTTTTGTATTTACGACATTGAGCCGCAAGACAGACCTGGTCAACACACTTTAAAACTGATAGACTGCCTCAAAATCCAGTGAAACGATTAAAAATTCTTTATTATTTAATATATATTTAAATTACAAAATGGTAGTACGGAAATTGATGCATTGCTTAACCATTCAGCAAACACCTCATCACTTCAGTAGTAAAGACGCAAGCCTTTCCCTACGAAGCGTCGAGTCTGCTCCATCGCTTCATTGAGATGATTGATGGTTGCAAAGCGTGGAAAATCCCGCCGACACGGTTGTTTACCTCATTTTTTGAAATAAAGCATCAAAAAACTGGCTTGTGTTAAACAACAGGCGCTGTATCCACACAATTCCGATCAATTGGTTTGGCACCTTCGCTCATGCACCCAGGTGGTGGCGTGCCCGTTTTTGGAGACTGCTTCCGTAAACTGCATTCACGTGACGAATTTATGTATATATTTTTTATATATATACACAGCCAAATAAATGATCTCTTTGATGTATAGAAATTTAAAATTTTTATGCTTATATTCATCTTCATTAAGTGGAATATTAACTAGTTTTCTATTGATTTATTTTAAAGTAGTTAAAAAATTATTAAAATTTAACTAGCTTAAAAAGTAGTTGAAAATATATGCAGACGAAAGTCAATTGACTTATTTAGCGGACATCACCATACAAAATATGTTAGTTCGTTCTATGGAAAAAAGTCAGAATTTCAACTAACTAGTTGTGGTTGACAAAAAACTACTTTTTCAACTACTTTTAAATTAGTTGATTTTCCTACAGGGTAATGATGGGTTGTCATTTGCCTATATTTTCACTTCTTATTTTTTTTTTACTTTTTTCGTTTTCTAATTTGTAGCATTTTTGGTAATCTATGATCGCCAAAAGAACTGTTACTACCACCTTTTTAGTTGCATCATGGGTTAAATGAAATATTTTACTCAATTAGTTATCGAGATGACACGAATTGAAAAAAACGTACGCGAAAAAATTGTGCGACAAACAAGGAGTTTCTTATAGAAAGTTGGCGAAGCGTTACTCGGTAAAAGCTAGTAAGGAATGGAGCTTCGGCAGGGTACCGAAGCAAAAATATCCCCCGCAGCCGTATTGAAGTATATTCGAAGTATTTAGCCACGACAGACACGATGACATTCAGTTTTATATTTTTACGAAAGTTTTCCTATTTTGATGAGGTTTTTTTGTATCGGAGGTAGGTGTGGTTTTCATCCGATTTTTTCAAGTATCATAGTGATAGTCTACATTAAATATCAAAGCCTATGTGCAAAATTTCAAGGCCTTACTTTAATTTGATCAGATTTTTAAGAGATTTTACTGTTAATATAAAGCTACTTTGTATTGAAGGTAGGCGTGGTTTTCATCCGATTTTTATAAATTTCATAGTCAGTATTTATATTGAAGATCAAAGCTTATGTGCAAAAGTTGGAGGCATTTCTTTAATTTTTGTGGATTTTTAAGAGATTTTACTATAAAAATAAAGTAACTCTGCATAGGAGGCAGGCGTGGCTTTCTTTTGATTTGGCCCATTCTCGAACTTGATCTTCCTTTTTTAAAAATAAACTTATATTTTGAATTTCATCCCGATAGCATTAAAATTGCGGCTGTAATCGTGTCGACAGACGGACATACGGACAGACAGGCAGACGGACAGACGAGTTTAGGATTAACAAGTTGCACCTGCCGTAAGGCTTAAGCAACTTGGGTCATCTAAAACCTAGGGTAATAGTTCATGAAACAGACAACCAGAACTTTGTGTTGTACCACAACACGGACCCGTTTATGTTTTAGACAAGTAAAACATACGGGGCATCCGGTGTGGCAACACGAACATAGAAGCTGTTTCACAAACACAAAGCATCACCCAGTGCCCTGCTGATTAGGAGCATTATGTAATAAATTACATACTGCCCGTAATAGCAGTACCAGTTTAGACTTCAGTAGTGACGTACTTCCATCCATCTACTGGTGGAGACGAGACGTACCCAATCTTTTGCATATTAAGACAGATATGCCAGCCCGGTCGTAGCATTGCGCGACCCCGCCGGTCAATCTAGACCTGTGTAGCATTCACACAACCACAGCCAGTACGAGACTCCCCGAAGGGCCAGCCCACGACAGTCATCTGGGCAACTCGATCCCGTCAAATGAGGATCCACAACATCCCCGCAAAAAGACCAAGAACACACAACCGTGCTCAATGAGGGCTAGGTTAACAATTTGTAGTTGCCGACTCAGCTGGAAACTATTGCTCATGACTGGTACCTACTCTGTAGGACCTTTGCAATTGCCACTCTTACTCTGGCCGTTCGGATTTCAACATCCAGACATAGAGTATTGGCCATTGTTCTCAGGGACTGCCGTGCTCAGTATGAGAACGCTAGTTGATCACAACCATTTTCAACACTTCCCTCAGTGACTGCCGTGCCAGTTTGAGGGTGCGAGTCAAACTCTTGACAAGCAATCCACTTCGGAAAGCCGAAGAGCCGACACTTTTATGCACGCATGCCGACACTTCACAACTGTTTTAATACGCCCAATTAAGGTCTCAGTGCGGTGGATAGATAGGGTCTACCCCATTTGACAGGTAAAGACTATCCCCGTACTAACAAGTTTGAAGGTCAATTGCTATACCTTCGCAGGCTTGTTTCATATCGATATGCCGAATATGACCTGCTACCAAGATGGGCGCCACCCCGAGCTCTTGGTTGGCCCTGTTTTTACGTTTGCAGGACGTATCCTACAAACAACCCTCCTCCTTTATCCTGGCTTGGGACAGGCAGGCGCAAGCTAGACCTGGCGGAGTTAGACAGACGGACAGACAGACGGACACACGGAAATCGACTCAGGTGGTGATGTTGATTGAAAATATATATACTTTTCTATACCTGCCACTCCGCCTTATCGGCTTTACATACGGAATGACAAAGTCAATATACCCCTTGCGCAGTACGCGTTGGGGTATAAATATTATTATAAAGTTTGGGTATGCGTGTATTGGCAGGAATTTATCATCGGCCCGGAAAGAGAGAGTAAAGTACAGACAACTTGAAAAAAATTCCAAGATTGAATAAAAAAAAATTTATGTTTATCCATTCGCGATTTGGCCAAAAAGGCGAATACAAGTCAGACCCGTAGTCAGAATTTTTTTTTAGGGGGGATTTTAATAAAAAAATCTATAAGTAGATACCAGTAAAAACTTAAAAGCAAGCATATGGGAATTTTTACAAATAAAAACATTTTCATTTAAGATTAATCGTGGATGTGCAGTTTTTTTAAATGACCATGGATATCAATTATGTAGGGATGGCAATATTAATCGAATGACTAACATCAATCTAGTATTTCTTTTTAATAATCGATTTAACTGCCTCGAATACTCTGTTCCGATTAATCGAGCAATTAATCGATTAATTGCAATTATTTAATTTCGAAATAACTTTTGTTTAACTCAAAGAATCTTCAGATATTGAATTTGACTTATGGTCGCTTCATTAATCTTTAGCTCATAACAAAAGACGAGCTGAGCTTTTATTTGAATTGCAAACTCTTAGACTTGAAACGGAACAATCGTTGGAGCATGGGAAGAAATTAAGGTGGCTTTTCCGAACCTTTATTTGCTGTCTAACAAATATTCGTATTTGATTGGTACATCAGTACTCACCAGAAGCGTAGATAGGGAGGGGATTTAGGAGATAAATCCTCTCCCTTCGATCGAATTTTTTTGCACTGACTTACGTTGGTATATAAAGATCATTTATGGTTTAAAAAAGGTTAATAGTACTAAGTTTAAGCTTGCAACTATTATTTAGAAAATGTAATTCCTTTTACTTTAACTGTCTTTATAAGATGATGACTGGTATCTTTTGCTTGTAATTATTTCATTTATATGCACTGCTGCTGAGTGTGTACGTCTGAGAAGGTAGACTATGGGAGATTTCTTGGAAAATGTAATCGATTCGCGGAAAATGTGATTGATTGAAGATGAGTGGAAATAGAATTTTTTAATTTTTTCTTTCAAAATGTGTATTTGAAGCTAAAAAAGCCAATGGTGAAAAATTTCAGGCCTGTCTAAAGTAGTCTAGAAGTAATAGGCGTCAGAAGTAAGGGAAATGGGCCTAAGAACTTGTGTTTTTTTTTTGTTAGTTTCCCTACAAGCATCATGGGTATCAAAAGAAACGTTATGCTATTATCTATGCAATGAAATATTAGACAAAAAAATCCATGCGTTGATTTTGAAAATATAACTGTTTTTGTACTCACAATGCGCAAATTTATTATAAAAGTTTTTCATGTTTTAGTGATTTCGTATAAGGATGAACATGTGTACAGTATAACGTATACCTAAACGATATACCTAAAATGCAAAAAGGCGTAACAACATTTTTAATTTTTTATAGTAGAAGCCACAAACGTTTTAAAATGGAACATATTTTGGACTTTAAGGCCATTCTTTGGACAAATATCCAAAAGTATTTATTTTATAAACAAAACTAAGGAGTAAGTATGACTTTTAATTCTTATATATGTGCGATTTTAAAACGTTTTCGCCTTCTCCTATAAAAAATTAAAAATGTTGTTACGCCTGTTTGCATTTTAGGTGACGATATGCAAAATAATTATATGCAAAATAAAAATCGGGCATTTTTTTATAAAAAAACTTCATGTTTTGTTTATGTCGTAAAAGGGTGAACCGTTAAGTGTGCATAATAAAAAAAAAAAAGTAAAATTTGAGTATTCATTCATATTCAATTATGCCCGATTCGCTGTAATCGAAGTTAAGCAACTGAGGCAACTTAGTTAAATTTGGGAAATCACAGCAAATCAAGCAATCGCACGACACTTAACTATGAAAAATCTTAGTGCGCGTTAAATGCTCATTGAATGAATTTGCATAAAATTTAAGTTACCATGTAGCGATTTTTGATAAATTAAACGACAAAAACGTACGAAATGTTGTGGAAGATAAGAAAATCCGTTGCTTTAATACTGAAAAAAAAAACCAAAATAAAAGGCAGATAGTATTGTAAGCCTTTTTTATACAAATTTTCCCATTTTTATTATGATTTCCACAAAATTTTTTTTATGTACATATGCATGTCTCGAAAATAAATTTCAGTTCCTCCCACTGTAAAAAGCTATCTACGCCACTGGTGCCCACGAACCGTCTATTTTGATAAGGTGGGGTAATCGCTTCGGAAAACCGAAACAGACTGACAACCAAAACACTTTCTAAGTTACCTAAGTAACATATCTAAGTTAAAGGTAACATAAAAAGATTTTTTGCTGTTAATTCGAAAACTTGTCTTTCCACAGAACCAATATCTTATATCTAATATCTTATTTGAGTTATCGCATGAAAAAACCATTTTTTTTTAAATCCTTACTCAGCTGAATAAATCTTTATAAAAAGAATTATACAGTTACTTTTTCTTTAGATATTTAAGAATTTGTTCAGTCGTAAGAAAAACAGAAAATACCTACTGCGTATTGCCTAAAATGATTTGGGTAACTATTTTTGTATGAAGCCTAAGAAATTTGTGTAAATTTCATAAGTTTTTTGTCCACTAAGGTATGCCAAAATTGTATAATATGCCAAAGATACTTGGGCAAAATCAAATTGGGATTTTTACAACCTTTTCTCTCATTGCTATTCTTTCTGTCATACGCGGTCATACACTTTCCTTTTCTGATCATTTGTACTAACGTGCATGTATTTCCCAGTAATTTATTCGTTACATTGACGAAACATATAGAACATAAAACAACTTAGTGAATCATAGCGAGAATCACGCAAGACTACTGATGAGAAAAAAAAATTAAATACATTAAAAACAGAATAACAAAAAAGTGTCAAACATAACTGAAAAGATGAAAAAAACAAACAAATCATGAGAGAACAACGCAAGCGCTTATTACTAAGGCCTGTGCAAATCTCCACTAGTATAATCATAACTTAACTAAGGCTTATGATACCTAGGTCCCTATTTAAATTTTATAATTTAACACTTATTTTCCTCTGTGTATTATGTTTGACAGTTTTTCACTTTTTTGTTTTTCTGTTTTTAATGAATTGAATTTTTTTTTTTAATAATGTCAACTCATCAGTAGTCTTGCGTGATTCTCGCTATAATTCCCTAAAACTTCCCGCACTTGGCTACGGGCCTGACACAAGTTTAGCAATAATTTAAGAAAAGAAGCAACTTAAGGACATATAAAAAAAAACAAAGAAACATTTGATTGCATTATAACGGACTACGGGACATATGTATGTAAAAATGAACTCTACAGCCTTGTCAGGTTCAGAACTCTGCACAAAACTTACAGGGCAAAATGTCGATGATTCAGTCAACAAAATTCAACTATAAAATTTTGGCCAGAAAGTTGCCAGATCTGGCAAGGTATTTGCAGTTTCGGCCTTAAAACATGTTTAAATACCATAAAAAAAGCTTCTCTCTCTCTTCTTTCTACTTAATTTTAAGCATCATTCTGCCATTCCAGTTTTTTGAGTTTGTGTTTTTTGACTGCATGAGCGTTTCCCTTATTTAAATTTAAAATATTAACTGATAAAAACCTGTATTACAGAATGTTGTTGCTTTGTTTTAACTTTATTTTGCTTGCAGACAAAATGATTTTTTTATGTCATGTTTTTTTTTTTTTAAGATTCAAATTTAAGATTGAAGGTGGTTCAAATAATAGATTTATGTATGTGAAGAATGAATATTTTTGAAATCCTCAGTGAGCAGTTATCAGGCTTTAAGACTGGGTCGCGCACGTGTAAACAATCGTACGAGCATGAATACGTTCCGAAATTTTAAACAATTTTTTGTAGACTTTCTTATGTGAAAAGGAAAAAGTGATAAAAAAACCGTTAAAGAAGAATTTATTTATTTGCATTTTAATATTTTAAAAGTGAAAAAGATTTGCTTTATACGATTTTTAAGCAGACGTGAGTAGAGTTTTCTTGTGTTGTCGTAGAATTATAACACTTATGATGTGTTTGATAGAATCGTTAAAACGTGCTCATAAATGTTTGAGACTGGTTTAAATAAGAACTAACGTAGTGGCATCGATTACCAAGCGGCTATCTAAATTTGACCACCTCATTAAGAACTCTAGGTAGATAATTATTGGATACGTATTTTTTTTTTTTTATTAAAATCCATAGATTAATTACTAAGCTTCTGACTTGTAAAAGAAAAAAAAATTTAATTGTCTTTAGCCAATCAAACGATGGAAACCGAAATTGATGCAATATTTTGATATGAGATATGAAAAAATTTTTAAATTGTTGTGGTCAATAATTGTCAATTTGACATAATACGTATACTTAAAAAGCAGAGAAATTTTGTTTTAATGTTTAAACAAAAAACTATAATATTTTTATGAATGAAATAGATATATTCGTTAAATCAATGGAAAAATATTTGCTTAAATGATGTATTAACAACAGAAAGTTAGTAAAAAAGACTTTTCTTAAAAAATATTGAAATATCTATATTGAAAAGTCGGATAAAAATGTTGTTTCAAAACATCTTAAATGGAGTTTAGCAAAGTCATGATTTCAATCGGTGCTTTCTTTAAGCATCAAGTCAACTTCTGATGAAGTCGGAATGAAACTATTCGAAAACAGTTGAATAAACGACTTATAAGCGATTCGTTAACGAATCACCCTTCTCCACAATGTTTATTGGGTAATATATAAAAAATTCGTGTCACAAAGTTTGTGGCCGACCTCCTTCGAAACGGCTCGACAGATTTTTATGAAATTTTTTTATATATTTGGTAGGTATGAGAATCAGAGAACGAAAATAAACAACAACAAATAGTTCCATTTCGTTACGTTTCGATCTTTATGGCATACGAAACAAAAACGATTGAAATAATAAATAAAAGAACGATTGAGCGTCTGTTTTGTTTTTCGTTTGCTGTTACGAGCAAAACTATAAACAGAACCAAGGTTGATTTATAAGGTTGTCGCAGGGCTGATCGCACTCTCTTCTCAGTACCCATAATTGTCAAAACCAGACAATTTTGCGAATGACTACGAAAGAAAAACGGATGATAATAGAGAGCACTTGCAGATTTTCTATGAGCTGTCAAATTTGATTTGACACTTATGGGCTCTCTCCCTTGCGACAACCTTATAAATCAACCCTGAACATGGCAGAATTATAAGGTAAGGTCATCACGGAGAGGAATGGAGTAGAAAGCAGAATAAAGCTACATTGATGTCAAAATCAGCTGTTCATCGCGAATTTCTTAATGCTCACGTTTCGCAGTTGTTTTTAGGTTAAAACTGTTACAGGTTTTTTTTTGCAATTTTAAGACTTCTTTCACATTTTATAGTTTTTATTACATTTTTTTTATAATATTTTCACTCAAATTAGCACAAATTTAACACCCGCGACCGCACTGTTTGCAACTGGGAAACATAAAATATTTTCTTCATTTGCAATTTCTACGAAATTCATCGTTTTGACATATATCTTCCTTCTCATTATCCACTGTTCGTTGACGCGTGAGAGCACTCAGCGAAGCGGCCCTACCTTATCATTGTATCATGACCTTGAACAGAACAAAAAAAATTGTGTAACCAAGAGACACAAATAAAACCAAAACAACGACTCGTTCATAGCAGAATTATAAGGTAGGGCCGCTTTGCTTAGTGCCCTCACGCGTCAACGAAGAGTGGATATTGAAAAGGTTGGTTAGTTGTAAAAACGACGAATTTCGTAGAAATTGGAAATGAAAAAAATATTTTATGTTTCCAAGTTGCAAGCAGTGCGGTCGCGGGTGTTAAATTTGTGATAATTTGAGTAAAAATATTATAAAAAAAGTGTAATAAAAACTATAAAATGTGGAAGAAGTCTTAAAATTACAAAAAAAAAACAAGTAAGGATGGAGCTTCGGCAGGGTACCGAAGCTAAAATACCCCCCCGCGGCCATATTGAAGTATATTCGAAGTCCTTAGCCACGACATACATGATGATATTCAGTTTTATATATTAACGAAAGTTTTCCTATTTTGATGACGTCACTTTGTATGGGAGGTAGGCGTGGTTTTGATCCGATTTTGCCAGATATGATAGGGATGATTCATATTATATATCAAAGCTAATGTGCAAAATTTCAAAACATTTCATTAATTTTTGTGGATTTTTAAGAGCTTGTACGTTAAAAATAAAGCCACTTTGTATGGGAAGTGGGCGTGGTTTTCATCCGATTTTGCCATATCATACAGATGGTTTATATTAAATAACAAACCTTATGTGCAAAATTTTAAAACATTTCTTTAATTTTTGCAGATTTTGAAGAGATTTTATGTTTATAATTAAGCCAATTTGTATGGGAGGTAGACGTGGTTTTCATTCGACTTTGCCAAATATCATAGTGATGGTATATATTATATATCAAAGCCTATATGCAAAATTTCAAGACATTTCTTCAATTTGAGCAGATTTTTAAGAGATTTTACTCTTAAAATAAAGCCACTTTGTATGGGAGGTAGGCGTGGTTTCCATCCGATTTGGCCCATTCTCGAACTTGACGTTCATTTTTTAAAAATAAGCTTATATTTTGAATTTCAACTCGATAGCTTTAAAATTGCGGCTGTAATCGTGTCGACAGACGGACATACAGACGGCCACACGGAAATCGACTCAGGAGAAGATGCTGATCAAAAATATATATATTTTTCTATACCTGCCACGCCTCCTTCTTGGCGTTACAAACGGAATGACAAAGTTAATATACCCCTTACGCAGTACGCGTTGGGGTATAAATATTATAAACTATGCAAATGGAGCTGTACGAACTGAAGGCAACTGCTCTTTAACAGATATGAAATCACATACAAAATACGACAGTTTTTAATATCACTTACACATGTATCAAAAACATTTCTGTGAATTTAAATATAAAAATATGGAACTATTGGTAAATGATATAAAAAAAAAAATATGGTATACAAAATACCAAAAACAACAACAACGCCACTAATAATACCAACAAGCATTAAAAACAGTATTTTTTATGCATTTTTCTCTCTCTCTCTCTCTCTTTACTCTCTCCGTCTCTTACACTAAAATCTTCCTTATTCTAGAAGAGAAAGAGAGTTCACAGAGAAAAAGTTTAATTTTTATAGTGGCATGCATGCATGGCAGAATTATAAGGTATGGTCATCACGGAGAGGAATGCAGTAGAAAGCAGTATAAAGCTACATTGATGTCAAAATCAGCTGTTCATCGCGAATTTCTTAATGCTCACGTTTCGCAGTTGTTTTTAGGTTAAAACTGTTACAGGTTTTTTTTGCAATTTTAAGACTTCTTTCACATTTTATAGTTTTTATTACATTTTTTTTATAATATTTTCACTCAAATTAGCACAAATTTAACACCCGCGACCGCACTGTTTGCAACTGGGAAACATAAAATATTTTCTTCATTTGCAATTTCTACGAAATTCATCGTTTTGACATATATCGTCCTCTCATTATCTACTGTTCGTTGACGCGTGAGAGCACTTAGCGAAGCGGCCCTCATTGTATCATGGTGGCATGGTAGAATAATCTAGGCAATAGCAACTTTAACAGTGCTCTCTTTGATCTGAAAGTCTAAAGCAAACAAATAAGTTTTGGGGTGTATCCAAGGTTCATTAATATAGGTTAAATCACTTGAGGGAAGCTCGGTCGAACTGTCAGAACAGATAAAAGGAAATAAAAAAAAAAAAAAAACACCTGAATATGTACAATTTTTAGCTAACAGCGACTTTGACAGTTCGAGCAAAGGCGGAAAAAGAGTGCTTTCTCTCAAGTGACTTAACCTATATTAATGAACCTTGGGTGCATCGTATTTTGTAAGCCATGAACTGACATTTCATTTGACATTAGCTAATTGCTTCTACCTAAATTATTCTACCATGTATAGTGGTGGACATGATACAATGAACAAGGTAGCTGGCCATGATACAATGAACAGGGTTCTTTGTGCTCGCTTTTTTTCAACAATGGCCCGTATGCAGAAAAAGGAGTGATGATTGCTACAAAGTAGTGTTTGCTATTATGTAGCAAAAGATCAGTAGTGAACACTACTTTTGGTATGAATTAAAATTTTAAGCAGACTCTATTTTCCAATTTCGAACTTACTTTGTTCACTATTTTGTTATTTGTTTTGATTACATTTTCTCTTCTTGACAAACAACGGGAATTCAATATGAGTTTAACAGAAAGTGTTGCCTCCTTATTTGGCCAAACACTCATTCAATTATAGCTCATTCCTTACAATGTAGTCTATTATATCGTCCACTCCATGCCAAAAATGCCCATGTGCATTTTTATGTTTTTTGGTAAACTGAGTTTAAAGATTCCATAGGCTCAGAAAAACCCACCTTTTAAAAAATTACTTTTTGGAAATGGATGGTGATTGCCTTCTTAATACACAAGAAGAATTTTGTTCCCGTTATTCCATGAAAACATGAAAAATATGGCTTTTTGTGCAACAATTTACCGATTTATTTACTTTCACCTTAGCGTTTTTGTCATGAAGGGGACGATATGTTTCTGCAATACTTGAATTATGGTTCCTAAAGGCTACCATCCGTAGCCTTCATCACCAAGTAAGATAGCATCCGCAGGATTTTCGTTCTTTACGTCTCGCACAATAGAATTTCTCCAGATTCCATGGCAGAATTATAAGGTAGGGCCGACTCGGAGAAGAATGAAGAGAAATGCTGGCTACTTGTCAAAATCAGCTGTTCATCTCGAGTTTCTTTGTGTTCACATTTTGCACTTGATTTTAGGTTAGAATTGCTACAAGTTTTCTTGCAAATTTAAGACCGCTTCCACATTTTATAGTTTTCATTATATTGTTTTTGTAATATTTTACCTTAAATTATCGAAAATTAGCAGAGTTTAAAACTTGGAATCATTTTATATTTACATTGTTTGCAATTTCCACGAAATTCGTCGTTTTTACAACTAGCCGGCATTTTCATTATTCACTATTCGTTGACGCGTGAGGGTACTAAGCGACTCGGCCCTACCTTATAATTATACCATGAACCCGTTCATCTACAGGGTTGTCCATATTCGAAGCGCCCATTTCAAAAAATCAATTGTAGTGCGGCTTGTGTGTGGTGGCGCGCCGTCTTGTTGAAACCAGTAGTGCCTGATACGCTTTCGACGAACGATTGGCATGAAAAAATTGTTTATCATATCGCAATAACGCTCCTGATTGACAGTAACTCTGTGGCCATTATCATCTTCGAAAAAGAACGGCCCAATGAGCATTTTAGCACAAACGCCGCACCAAACAGTGACTATTGCATCGTGAAGAGGTACCTCTTGAATCTCTTGTGGATTTTCAGTTTCATACAAACGATAAATTGTTTTCTTGGAAGGCGCACTTTTCACTTTATTTATTTTTTTGAAAGCACGTTGAGTTTTTACTATTGACTTGTTTTGTTGAATGTAAATTTCAACAATTTTAGAGCGTTCGCGTGGCGTGTACTGTTCCATTGTAAATATTTGCTTGGAATGACGCTTCAAACGCGGTATGTCATTAGTCGATTTGGCATCACTGCGGAAAGTTACAGTGTTGCCAGATGGGCGCTTCGAATATTGACAACCCTGTACAATACTAACTTGTGACCATCTCATTTGCATTACATGTCACCTTCATATTGAAAGATGTCTGTCCCTTTCGGATGTTTAATTTATCGCCATGATTTTTTGGTTTAAGGATCTGCACGTGAGTGCAGTCCAAAGCTCCGATAGCACTAGGGATTATTTGATTTGTCAAGAATTGAGCGGCAAACTTTCCAAATGGTTCGGCACACTGTTGTTTGATGGATTCTAAAATCTTCACCTACTTCCACCTAAAAATTCAAATTTAACTGATGTTCAAAGAAAATACTAGAATAGCTTACTTGGAAACCTGGGTCCCCGACATATCGCAAAAATGTTTCAAAACATATGTATGCAAGGTAATTCGAACAGTCGTTATGGTACATTTCAATATTTAGTCAGCCCATATTTAATTTTATACAGAGAGTAGAAATACATTTGATGCTTTAATATCTCTACTTCAGCCGGTAAATACTGTAAAAGAAAAAAAAAAGAACATAATTTTTCACAAAAAAAGTTTTGTATCAGCTTAAAACTTTTTCACTACTTCAAGCTACAAACCAAAAAAAAAGGTGTGCTAAACAATTGCCACAATTTCCACAGCAACACGTTTTTCTTTCCTAAACCGGCGAAAATAATGCTTTGAGAATATAATGGCGATATGATAAAATGCAAGTTCAGACAATTAGGTTAAGTTTTTTTTTCCATCTTTGTAACTTTTCCCAAGATATACATAGGTAACGATAAATAGTATCAAGGGTGTAAAATAAACATTACAGCCAACATGTTGACATTTAAGTCAATGGATTTTGACTTTTAATATCAACAAGTGGGAATACTTTAAATGCCGAATATATATATATATATATACATATGTCAGTGGCTAGAAATTTCGATTAGAACAAAGAAAACCACCCACCTTTTATCCAGAGTAAAAATTATACTTTTTCACTCAGTTTGAGGAGTGAAATGTATAACTCATGAGCGTTAAATATTGGAAGCTGCTGCGCCAACAAGTTGTTGGCCTCATTCCGGTTGGGGTGTCCAACAAGTGTTTGAGCTGACTTTATATGTAATACGTATGTATGTTTGTAAAAATATGCTCTGCATTAGCGCTGCAATAACTCACAAATGCACCCTTCAGTTGATGTTGATGATGAAGCAAACTCAACCAGTGGTTGTGAGCAACAGTGGCGGTGCTACTTTTTCTTAAATTCTAAGGCGCTTTGTTAAGCTTTTTGCCTTGAGTAAATCTTAGAATTTTTTGATGAGTTGAACAACCATCACTGCATAAATCTGTAAATGTGCGCAGATACGCACAATCAACTACAACAACAACAAAAAAAAACATCTACAAGAACAGCATTTAGAACAAAAGCTAGACTAGCAGCAACAGGCACTGTATTGAATACGCATAACTTTGAAAGCACGGCTGAGAAGTAGTCTCACAGGACTTCATTCGCCGCAAGGAAGCGTTTAATTTTGAGTCACTTGAATGCGTTATACGTGTAACCAACACACACACACACACATACCCAGAAGCCAACAACTGAAATCAAATCCTTTGGGCTGGCATCCTGGTCGTATATTAGTCAACCGTTACTTCAGTGCGAGACGAGATCTCGTTGCTGATGGAAGTCTTTTTCCAATCTGTCAGCACTGAGAGGAAAAAACCCAAAAAAGTTTTTAAAAATTGTTTTAATAAAATTATTAATATTATTTGTGTGCGAAAACAAAAGGACAGACAATTATTGAGTAATTCGTATAAGAAAGACTTGTAAATAAAATACATTTAAACTAAAAAAAAAACGAACAAAATGAAGTGATTAAAGCAACACAATAAAAAGTACATAAATAAGTTTTAAAACCAAGCAATTTAAACCAAAAATTACAAATAATGTGAAAAGTCTACAAATAAAGGGTGTAAGTTTGAAAAAATATCTATTTATGAGCATTTTGTTTTTCAAATCAATTTAAAGATAATTATAAAAAAATTGGGCTTTAAAATTTAGTTTTACATGAAACCTTTTTAAAAATGAAAATGTTTTAAAAATATTTTTAATAGTATATTTCACTTTAAGTTATGTAACACATAAATTTCTTGTTTCAAGAAACTACTAATAGGATAACATTACTAATAAGGTTCTTTGGTTTCAAAATGAGACTGAAAGTTTTTTTTTAAACTTTTTTGAAAAAATTTTGAAAGAAGGCTGTTTTCAAATCACTTTTTAAGTCATTTAGACTGGGTTTGGAATAAAATAAACTGTACAAATCGATTCCTGAGAAGATTTCCTATAAGAAATGGTGTTTAACTCAGTTTCGTAAAAAATCGCTTGAGTCTCATTTTGGAACTAAAGAACTCATAAGATTTATGTCTAAAATTTTTAAAATTGATATAGATAGAATGGCTTTTTTTCAATACTCAAATAAAGAAGTAGAAGTAAGAAAAGTAAAAATTTGCAAAAATTTGTTTGTATTCGAAAATGTATTTCATGAATTTGAGAGTCGAAATTCTTTTTTACCGACTGTCATTTATATCATCTTATCTTATGTGCATAATCTTATATGCAAATCTCTCTTCAGTGGCTAATGAAGCCACTCTTCCTATCGCAATTTTAATTCTATTCATTACGGATACTGGGTGATGTTTAAATTAAATAATATCCCGATATAAAACAAAAAAAAAAAAAAAATTGTTTTCTTCTCGAGAATTTATCGTTTTTGAAATATATCTTAAGTCCATCTGCAGAGTTGATAAAGATGGACAACTTTTACAACAATTTTTCAAAGAATTTGAAAATTTTTTTGCAGATTTTAATAATTCTCTCTAAATATATGATATTCTAACTATACATGAATGGTTTTTGTTTTCAATATAAAGAATAGCAAAATGTTCTCTAGAACTGAAACTCGGACTTTATTTTTAATTTATCTAAAACCACTCTAATCTATAAAAAAATTAAATTTCTTTCAACTCAACTTTTCTTCAATTATGAAAAATTTTCTCCCGGTAGTTATAAAAGGGAGTTCCGGTTTTGAAGACCAAGTTTAAAAACTTTTTGGAAATTTGTAATTCAAATTTGTTCATCAACCGTCAATATTCATGAGTGTAAAATAAAAAATGAGATGTCTTTGTCTGCTGTCTTAAAAACAGAAATTCCCTTTTACAACTCCCGGCAGAAAATGTTTCATAATTGGGAGATTATCTTTAAGCTGTTTCTCTTAAAATAAGTATTGTTTTTCTCCTCTATATTATTAAATATTCTATGAAAATATTCCTTTCGTAATATTTCATTATGAGTCTCTCAAAATATTGTTATTAATTTGAACCTGCCACTGGAGTGCTAACGGCATTAGTCAACATAAACTCGAAATTAAAAAAAAATTCTAACCGTCAATGATGTCGATATTATGTTTATATACGAAACCCTCCGAACAAATATTAATAATTTATTAAGGGGGGAGATACTTTTAGACAGGGTGAAATTAGTCATGTTTAATGAATTTTTTTGAACTTGATAATATAATTGGATAATCTCCTATGTTCCTATCTTTTAAGTACACCTTTGAACTGTAAAAAAACATTTTAATTATATTTTTTTTTTACAAAATGGCGGCTGGGCAGAGTATCTCATAGGACGTCTGCTGTGAAGCGTCTAAACGATGTCAAAAATTCTCACTTATCTGAAACAAAAGAAGTTTTTTCTTCGATTACTGATATGTTAAAGGATAAATCCGTAAAATAATAAAAAAGTTAAAAATTAAAATTTATATTTTCTGTTTAATCGAAGGGCCAGATTTTCGACAACTTTTTTTTGTTAACAGTTCTAAACCCAAAAAATTATTTTTGGTGGATTTTTATTTATGATATCTTTAAACTTGTATGTACATCTTGCCAGTACTACTATATAGAGAAATCTGTCAAAATTTCAGCTTAATCGGTCAACAACTGTTTGAGTTATAGCAGGAGCATTTTTCGAAAAAGTAGTTTCGAGATAATCAGGTTTAAAGTTTCGATACGGTATAACTACTCGTATAAGTTTAAGTGGCTTACGGCTTAATCTGAGATTCGGAGTCCATACAATAACCCTTTTGAATAACAACAAAAAATGTTTGCATTTTTCCGAAATTATAAAGGTATCTATCTCCCCCCTTAATCGAAGGATTTAAATTCTATAAAGCAAATTGCACTGATGAAAAAGCAGGAGGGCACACAGAAATACTTACAAAATAACGCTATCTTTTATGAGCTATTTTTTATGTGTTTATGAGAGAATATTATTATGAGCGCAGTTTATTTTTCCCCAAAGCATTCTGTGCAGTGGCGGATCTACATACGAGCTAAAAGGGCTTTAGCACCCTCTTGGAGAATTTTTTATATGGAAAACTAATGAAAATAAGCATTCAAAGCCGTTTCAGGCCTACTTCCTCCCAGGCCCCGCCTCCCTTAGGAGTACAACCCTGATTAATAATGGCTCTCACATAGAAGGATGACCTACAAAGGTGAAAAGTAGAGTTAAAATGAAACGCTTGGTTTTACAGCGTGTTAACAAGTTAATTTTATATTGCAATCTAAGGTTGTTGGTCTTGTAATGTGCTTTTGAAAAAGTTACAAAGAATCAGTATTAAATTACACATAATTTTTTAAAATCCTAACAAGGACATTATAATATAACCACCAGGGCTCGCTTTTTATTTCCCTCAAAAACATACCAAAATTACCTAAAAACTTGTAAGGATGGAGCTTCGGCAGGGTACCGAAGCTAAAATACCCCTCCCTTCCCCCCGGCAGTCTTTAGCCACGACATACACGATGACATTCAGCTTTATATATTAACGAAAGTTTTCCTATTTGACGTTACTTTGTATGGGAGGCAGGCGAGGTTTTGATTCGATTTTGCCAAATATCATAGAGATGATATTTCAAATTGTATATCAAATTAATTTGCAAAATTTCAAGACCTTTCTTTAATTTTTGATGATTTTTAAGAGATTTTACGTTTAAAATAAAGCCAATTTGTATGGGAGGTAGGCGTGGTTTTAATCCAATTTTGCCAAATATTATAGTGATGGTCTATATTAAATATCAAAGCCTATGTGCAAAATTTCAAGACATTTCTTTAATTTCAGCAGATTTTTAAGAGAATTTAATTTTTCAAATAAAGCCACTTTGTATGGGAGGTAGGCGTGGTTTTCATTTGATTTTTCCAAATTTCATAGCCAGGATTTGAATTGAAGATCTCAGCTTACGTGTCAAATTTCAAGGCATTTCTTAAATTTTTGTGGATTTTAAAGACATTTTATGGTTAAACTGAAGTCACTTTGAATGGGAGGTAGGCGTAGTTTTCATCCGATTTGGCCCATTTTCGAACTTGATCATCCTTTTTTAAAAATAAACTTATATTTTGAATTTCATTGCGATAGCTTTAAGATTACGGTTGTAATCGTGTCCACAGACGGACAGACAGAAGGACACACAAAATCGACTCAGGAGGTGATGCTGGTCAAAAAAATATATATTTTTCTATATCTGCCACGCCTCCTTCTTTGTTTTACAAACAGAATGACAAAGTTAATATACCTCTTACGCAGTACGCGTTGGGGTATAAAAATTACCTAATGCCCTTAAGAACCGTTAAAACTGCCGTAAAAGACCCATAAAAATTACCTCAAAAATAATATATGAATATAGTAGCTTATACCCGGTGTGCGTTGCTATACCCGGCAACTATATTGGAAAATAATAAATATATTCAAAACTTTTATTCAACCCTTTGTTTGACACCATGCTTGATGTCAAATTATCTGCCCAGTTTCCCGGTAGCAGGACATCACCAAATAGTAACTCCATTCTGAGTTTCAATGTTCTGTGACTTTTACTTCCAAAGCTATTCGATATCAAAAATGTTGGCTATATGGGCGGAGCCACACCCCCTTGACCAATGCTCGTTCAAGCTTTAAAAAGACATAACCAAGTGGTAACTCCATTCTGAGTTTCAATGTTCTGTGACTTTTACTTCCATAGCTATTCGATATTAAAAATTTGGCTGGTATGGCAGGAGTCACACATAACCAATTTCAATGTTCAGTGACTTTTACTGCCATGGCTATTCTGTATTAAAAATGTGACTTGTGTGGGCGAAGCTTTATTCTCTTACCACCACCTTTCATAATTTCTACCGCGTGCATGGTTCAGAAACGCTTTTGGATTTCTGAATTGCAACTTTGACCAATAAAGAAGAATTAAGCACTGAACTAAATTAAATTTTGAGAACTTTTTTGAGAAAAAGAAAATTTTTTTGTAATACATACATATACATGTGAATTCGTGCTTTGAGATATTTGGTAATGGTGTTCATGGCTTTGGGGGGAATCCGCGGGTCCATATCTAAGCCACTGTCTAGAGATAAGATAGACTTAAAGGTAAGGTTGAATACATTATAATGCATGACGAAACGTACGTCAAAATGGACTCCAGAACATTGTAATTCCCCGATTCTACACAATAGAAAAAGGTAGCTTTGTCGATCAGTTGATATCTACAATTGTAGTAGAAAAGTTTGGTGAGAAAGTTCTTATTTGGCAAACTATTTGCTTTTGCGGCCATAAATCCACCCCCTTTTTCACAAATGCACTATATCTGCCGATCTCTTTACATCAGTGGTTCTTAACCTTTTATCGATGGCGGACCACTTAAGCTGATTTTTGTTAGTAGAATACCACCCAAGTAATAATCAGAAAAAAAGAAAATATAAGCAAAATTATGGGCAACAAAGACTATTTATTATAAAAAAAACAAAAATTTTAAATTTACATATGCTCGGAATTATTTTACACATTATTAATGAGATTTTTGAGCTTGCATTTTCTGACTTGGTTCGGTATTGCTCAAATCTACCCTCATATAATTCCTAGCATCCAAACGATGTCTGTGTTTGTTTTTTATTAATAATAGCGCCCTGCTAGTATATCCCTGCTAGTATAGTTTTGTTGTTGAAAACAGAGTAAAATACCGCAAAGCGATTCTTGAATTTTACTAAAATAACCTGGTGTTTGGCTCTAGAAATTTTTAAGGCTTTTACCTGACTGTCTGAAAGAGTTTTAGCTGTCAATGCTTGACGATGAATCATGCAATGCGTTGCTATGACTTATGGAGTCTTTTTTTATTAAGTCTGTAAGACCAGACCGAGAACCAAGCATAGTAGGAGCTCCATCTGTACAAAAGCCAGCCAGCTTTTTCTACATAACACCATGTATATCAAAGTATTGTCTAATAGTTTTCATAACGTCTAAACCTTGTGAGGTGCTTTCCAGTTCCTCTTAAAAAAAGTATTTCTCCTTTAAATAATTCTTTAATATAATATAATATAATATAATAAATAATTCTTTTTTTATATTGACCAC
Organism: Coremacera marginata; assembly: GCA_914767935.1. Taxonomy (NCBI): domain Eukaryota; kingdom Metazoa; phylum Arthropoda; class Insecta; order Diptera; family Sciomyzidae; genus Coremacera; species Coremacera marginata. The sequence continues at coordinate 23,082,907 of OU612044.1, forward strand.
AACTTGTTCTTGGATGTCTATTGACATTTTTTGAATACGCAACCTCACCGCGTCATTTGATAAGGCAATTTCTCGTATTTTTATTTCAGCGTCGGTGTCTAAAACTTATTTGACAGCACTGAGCAAATAAGGTTTTATTACAGATTCATTAATTGTGTGGGATTTTTTTGCTTTCGCAATCAATTTTGAAACATAAAACGACGTAGTCAATGCATTTTCCGAAGATTCATAATGTGTTCCGCTGCGTTCAAGAAGTGATTTCTTTAGAATTGCTAATTTTGCAGGTGATATGTCGCATTGTCGTTGTTCTATACATGGACCTTATGTGGATACAAACAATTTTAAAACTTAAAACAACCATGTTTGTGACTATTTTAGAAATTTACTGCTTGACAAAGTTTGATTTAATGTAGATTTCAGTACATATGTGAGACTTTGAACTCTATTTTCTCCAAACTAGATAATTGCGACATATCACCTTCATTCACTCATGTCTTCAATTGTGGCGGACGTTCACAAACATTGGGACGAACTTGGCTTCGTTGGTAATTGCACATAGAACACATTGAAGCAAAACCGAATTTGATGTAATTACTATCATACTTCCATTCTGCTGTCATTTTCTGAAATCAAATAAAATCTGTCAACAAAATGACACTAAAATTAAATATTTAGCATTAACTAGAAAGAAAACTATTTATAAATTCTCTGGCAACAGGAATACACAGTAAATACTTTAATAAAATAAAATTGCCTTTTTTAATTATTTCTATCATAAATAGCTAAAAAAGCAAAACTTACGCCTTCGCGGACCACTTGCGAAATGCTCACGTACAACTGGTGGTTCACGGACCACCCGTTAAGAACCACTGCTTTACATAAAAGAGTGCTTGTAACGCAGGCTTATACCTTTTTATAGGAAACACAATATTTTAAAAATATTTTGGCCTGACTTAGCCACTGCACACTACGGCCGGTCAACTCTAAACTTGCTTGAAGAGCATAAAATCAATTTCGTTGCAAAAGATGAGAGCCCACCAAATGCCCCTGAATTTCGCCCAATAGTAGGTATTGCGCTATTGTGAAGCTAAGTTTCTCTTCAAGGAAAGATGACTAAGTTGCTGGTGACATTAAAGAATTTAAAAGAAAGTGCGTAGCCCAAGCAGTGCTGTCATAAAATACTTTGTGCAGAATTTAATGAAAATAATCACACAAAAGATTCAACTTATATTAAGAGCATCATTTTTTTTTTTTAGATTTCAATGAAAGTTGAATTAAGATAAAAAATTAATAAACCCGCTATGTTACTAGCAAATAAAAGCGTGCACTTTCTTTTCAGTACAGCCCTTAAATATATTTTTTTAAATTGTAGATGTAGGTGAAAAGTGTGGGGCTCCTTCGAAAAATTTTCAATTCCGAATAGTACTTGTCCTACGAACTTTTTGAATGTTATTTTAACTGTGTCCAATTTTACTCATGATACAGTTGATATGTATTTTGGACATACAACCGTGGACACATAAATAGCACAAAAATACATGTTGGGTGTTTCACATAAATTTAAATAAAATAGATAAAGTAAAACAAGAATTTATTTCATGGTATTTGAGATTAAACATTAAAAACTTAAAATCAGTAGTAACTTTGTAATTACGAATTAAAAATTAGAAAATTAATGAAAAATCTGAAATTGCTCCTTAGCGGAGGTGGACGTATAAATAGCATAATTTGGATTCTGAAAAAAAGTCATAGTGATTTCTTTTTATTTTACAATAAGCTTACGAATATGCTTACTAGTACTTGGTACTGTATCCCGAATTGTCCAAAACAGCCCAACATCTTCGTCCCATACTCACCACTAGCTTCCTGACCCTATTCTTGGGAATAGAGTACCAAGCCTTCTCAATTCCACTCATCTTAATTTCGTAAATTTTGGTTGCTTATGCTGACCTTCACATCATTCCAAAAAGTTTCTATGGCATTGAGGTCTGAGCTTTGAGCCAGCCAATTCAAAATTTTTATTTTTTCCTTTTTTAGCCAATCAATCTTAAGATCTTCATTAAGTAAGTAAGGAGCGATACAGAGAGAAGAGGAGGGACGAGAAACGTCTTTTCAGGCGGAAAAAACGAGAGGCAGAAAAGCGTAAGTGTGAGAAGATTGAGATGTATGGTGACAGAAACGAGACCCGAAAATTCTTCGAAAAGATAAGGCGCCTGGCCGATGGCTCTAAAACCAAGGCCTCTTTCTGCAAGGATGAAAACGGGAATCTAGTGACAGATATCCAGAGTACACTGACGTTATGGAGGGAACACTTCTCTAGTCTTCTGAATGGCGATGACGACAACAATACCGCCAATAGAGATGATATCCCGGAAACCCCAATTATGGATGACAGCGTTGAAGTTCCGCTGCCCGACTATAATGAAGTCTTGACAGCAATAAAACGGCTTCAGAACAACAAAGCCGCGGGAGCCGATGGTCTACCCGCTGAGCGGTTTAAGAACGGAGGCGAAGCTCTATTTAAATGCATTCACGAGCTTTTATGCAGAATATGGTTCGAAGAATGCATTCCAAACGATTAGCACATCAGTGCACTCTGCCCAATCCACAAGAAAGGCGATCCCACTATTTACGCCAACTATCGTGGGATAAGCCTATAAGGTCCTGTCGAGCTTATTATGTGAAAGACTGAAGCCCATCGTAAACCAACTGATTGGGCCTTATCAGTGTGGCTTCAGACCTGGAAAATCTACCACCGACCAGATATTCACGTTTCGACAAATCTTGGAAAAGACCATAGAGAAGCAAATCGACACCCACCACCTTTTTGCCGACTATAAAGCCGCTTTCGACAGTCCAATAAGGAATCACCTATACTCCACCATGTCTGAATTTGGTATACCTGCAAAATTAATCCGTCTATGCAGGATGCCACTGAGCAACACCAGCAGTGGCAGCAGTACCAAACGAGGTTTCAGACAAGGTGATTCTTTATCGTGCGACTTTTTTAATCTAATTATGGAGAAGATCATTAGTGCTGCTGATCTGAGACAAAGCGGCACAATATTTTATAAGAGTGTTATGCTGCAAGCGTATGCCGATGATATTGATATCATTGGCCATAACACACGCGAAGTCAGTGCATCATTCTCCAAATAAGAAAAATAGTCGAGTCGCATGGGTCTTGCAGTAAACGCAGATAAGACGAAATATCTGGTGTCAACAAACAAACAGTCCCAGCGTATTGGCACCCACGTCACTGTTGACAACACCTCCTTCGAGGTTGTGAAGGACTTCGTCTACCTCGGTTCCAGCATTAACTCCACCAACGATATCAGTAGAGAGATAAAACGAAGGATAACTCTTGCCAACAGGTGTTACTTTGGGCTCAATAGGCAATTGAGAAGCAGAGCCCTCTCTCGACGAACAAAAGTCACACTCTATAAGTCACTAATCATGCCCGTCCTGTTATATGCAGCACAAACCTGGACGTTGAGCAGCTCTGATGAAAAGATTTTAGGAGCGTTCGAGAGAAAGATCCTTCGTAGAATCTACGGACCAATCTGTGGTTGTAGACCATTCGGACCAATGGCGAGTATCGAATACGATGGAACGATGAGCTGTATGAGCTATACGCCGACATCGACATAGTAAAGCTCATAAAAATCGAGCGGCTTCGCTGGCTAGATCATGTTGAGCGGATGGAAGACGACGCTCCAGCGAAGAAAATATTCGATTCGATGCCCAGCGGCGGACAACGCAGAAGAGGACGACCGCATCTCCGTTGGAGGGACTAAGTGGAGGACAACCTGACAAAATTTGGAGCTTCCAACTGGCGCCAGCAAGCGCAAAACAGAAATGGCTAACGCAATTTCTAACGACAGGCGGAAACCGACTTACGGTTGTAGGCGCCATCTAAGTAAGTAAGTAAGTAAGTAAGAACTTCATTTTTATTTAATTTTTTCTTAAAGGCTTATGTAAATTTTTCGTTTAATTAATACAAACGTGACAAAACAAGCCCATAGTAAATCTGGTCAGAATATGCAGAAAAACTTGTTGAAACAAAAGTTGTAATTTATTTAGTGGCTTAAATTTTTTGCACGCTTTCATATAATTTTTTGCTTTCTTATTGAAAAACAATAAACATTGAAATCTTTTATTTTTGAAACCTTGAATTGTTGTTGTTTTCCTACAAGCACTCCATAGCCTGACATCGAATATTGGTCAACATACGTTTGCACATAATTATTTAAACGTTATCGTGGTGCGTATTCAAGAGTTTGTTTTTGTAAACTTCACGTATCGTAGCTGTTTTTGACCACAAATCAAATACAGCAACAACTTTTGCTACTTCAACCGCACTCAAGGGGTGACCACCACTTGACCAAGGATGGTCGCTGGACAGCGTTGTGATGTAGTGTGTAACGGTGTTTGGCAAGTATATAAAGGGGGACCAACTCTTCATATGCAAGCGATGATTCAAGTGACAGTTTATTTGTTATTTTTTTTCTGTCAGTTAATTAAACAAAATGATGAAATTTTTAACCAACCACTTTAATAATTCCTCATTTTCAGAGACCAAGTAATAACATTCTGCAATAGCATGGGCTAAGATTTTTTTTTCTAAGCAAAAAAAAAAAAAAGAAACAAAAGAATTATTGAATGTTTAATCTAAACTCTCTTCAAACGTATAGTTTTAGATTTGATTTTTCGAAAAAGCACTTTCACTCAACTGTCTCACTCACGTTTTAATATTTTATGAAAACATGCATAGGAAACACAAAAAGTCGCCCAACAATACATTCCCAGTAGGCAATGGCAGCGCTGCTAGCAGGCCTTCGTAGGGATTTTGTAGTACTGCTGCGCTCATATACAATGACACTTTCTTTTTTATATGAAGTGGGAAGTGTTTTTCATGCCTACCGTTTTTGCTTCGCTATAAAGGCCTTCTTGTAGCACTCTTTTGAGAATGCATGCATAACCTATTCCTTCGACGAGGGGTGATAGAGGCACTGATATAAGCAGTCCTGATTATACAACTTCATTAAGCATGACTGTAAAAGTTATTTTTTCTGTACTCCTTTTCATAAAAAAATTGTCATTTCAGCCCTTGAAAGGACTTTGACCGAGCTTCTTATGATCAATTGTGTTGTGCGTGATGTCAAATGTTTGCACACAAATGATCGAGAACTGGACCTACATGTTTTACGCCAACTCCGAACGGCTTATGTTTTCAAGAAGCTTTTCATGACAGTTTTTACTCTCTGAGATTTGCCATTGTCTGTCTCAAAAAGTCTCAAAAAATTACAACGGCCGAACAGAAAAATTAATTCAATTGAAAAAATTTTCTGTGTCAGATTGAGGATTCGACCCTGGGTTCTCTGGCGTAAGAGTCACACACTCTACCCACTACGCCACGACCGCCACATACTTCTTCCTTTTCATACTTCTTCTTAAATGAGACCTACACATAGTGCTCTTAGAAAAGTGATGCTTACATCGCTTGCCAAATAAACAAAAAGTAGCTTTCTCAAAAATAAATATGCACAAATTCATTAATTACATATGTATGTATTTACATTTATTATTAAACTTAAACAATAATGAGATAATTTTTTCGAACTTTGTTTTTTAAAAATTAACATTAAGTGTTAAGTCAAAAAGTAGTTTAAAGAAAAATAAATAAATTCATTTATTATATTACTCGTTTTCTTCAATAACGGTATAAGCCACAAAATCTGAATTTTTTAATAGAAGAATTTAAAGATTTTAACCGATAATGGAGATTTATTCACCTTTTTTGGAAATTGATTGGTTAGCTCAATTGTTATGATGCTATTGAGGAACATTTTAAATAAACTTAAACAATGATGAGATAATTTTTTGGATTTCAATTTCAATTTCAATTTCAATTTCAATTTATTAAGCAGAATACGTTAGCATATAAGAATAATATTTCTTTTGCATGCTGCACAAAAAAAGTTGAATAACAATAAAATTATTAAGAGATATTACAACATTAAATTATTAACTTATAAAACTGAGATGACTTATTATTTTAGAAAGAATTAAGGTTAAAATAATATGCAACAATTGTAAGGAAAAATTAATTCATTGCAACTTAGAGATAACAATACAAAAAATTTTATATTTAATATTAAAAGATAAAAGCAATCTGACAAAATCATGCCATAATTTAACAATGTGCACATAATAAAGAAAAGAAGTAGTAGAAATCGAGAAAAGAAGAGAACTATGAGAAATATTCGAAGATTAAACGCTTAAAGGCTCTTTGGTTGGAAGTGACCTTTATGTTATTTCGCAAAGAATTTCACAGTCTAATAGCGCTGACAAAAAATAGCCTGCTAGAATTTTTATAGTAGTAGCTCGGAATCAAGAGGTTCATACTTCTATGCGATCTACAGAACTGAAGTTTTTCATGCAGGTAGTGAGGACAACGTGAGTAGATTACTTTGTGTAAAAATATGCAAATTCTTGCTTCAAGATAACGAATGAGGCATCGTCCAAGTAGCTTAGTGCGAAAGAACGATACATGGTCGTATTTCCTCAAGGCATATACATAACGGGAAGCGTTATTCAGAGCAACTAGCAATTTGTGGGATGATCGCGAATCAAGATTACAATAAACGACTTCCGAATAAGTGATAATTGGCATCAACAGTTGTAAGACAAGTTTACGTCTCGTTTCAATGAGAACAAACGCTGCAGTCATTCTCAGATTTCTTAAAACATAGTAGATTTTGCTGACGCAGGAATTGATGTGGTCCTCACAGGACAGGGAACTATTTATTTGGAACCCAAGATTGGATGCCTTACTAACAACTTTTAAGTCGACGCCGTTGAGTAGAATTGGCGGAAAGTGCAGCTTTGTGAAGGGTGTTTTAGAGATTGGTAAAACGTAAGATTTAATGGGGTTTAGTTTAAGTTTATTTTCTCTAGCGCACCTGCTATAATATCTAAATCTTCATTAATTCTAGCACACAGATCTTCAATGAGCCCAATAGGTCTTGACAAATATAATTGCAGGTCATCAGCGTACGCATGCATTGTAACATTATAGCATTTATCGAAAATGTCATTGACGAACATGGAAAACAGAAGAGGGCCTAAAACCGAGCCTTGCGGTACTCCAGTAGTAGTGTTCTTAAATGTAGAAAAAATATTTCCTATTTTTACTCTCTGCGTCCTTCCAACTAAATAAGAATTTAAAAGACGAACTGAAGTATCAGAGAAACCAAAATTGAACTTGAGTTTATTGCACAAAATTTCATGGTTCACTGTGTCGAAGGCTTTGGAAAAGTCCAGTAGGCAGAGTAACGTCAAGTGTCCCATATCAAAGGGTATTCTTATATCATCCATGACTTTAACGATAGCGGAGGAGCAGCTATGTCCGCGGCGGAACCCAGATTGAAGATCCGACATTAGACCGAGAGTATAAATGTGGTTTGAAATCTGCTCAGCCATAAGAGATTCACAGACCTTAGAAATTGAAGACAACACACTAATAGGTCGAAAGTCGCAAGGATCACGCGCGTTAATTTTTTTTGCAATTGGAATAACAGTTGCCACCTTCCAGATAGTGGGATAGCACGAGGTTGTGAAGATGTGATTGATAATGTGCGCAAGCGGACTGAGCACATAGGGCAGTATAAGTTTAACAAACATCAGGGAGATCCCATCTTCACCGGAAGCATTTGACTTGATTTTAGTTATGCAGCGAGAGATATCCACTTCGTTTATAGCGCTAAAATCAAACTATGTAGGAAAGTCGTGGGCAAAATTACTATGATTTAAGGGTTCTAGGGATTCTTCTGTTATCGAGATTGCAGTGAAAAAATTATTGAGTAGATTCGGATCAATTGCACAAGATTCGATCTTATTATTGCAAATTCCAATACTTTTTAAATTATTCCACAACTTTTTAGATGGTAACGTGGGACTGAGCTTGGATAGATAGAATTATTTTTTGGACAACTTAACGGCTGAGGAAGCTTCATTCCTTGATATTTTGAATGCTTCCCAGTTAAACTCAGTTCGGTTACGTTTCTACCTGCTATAGGTTTTGCTGCGCTTTTTTAGAGCCATTTTGACAGAAGAAGTAAACCAGGGGCAAGACGTATTTGTGACTCGACGTGTACAAAGTGGCACATGAGCTTCGAAAAGATCAGATATCTTTTCAATAAAAAAGTTTATGTTTTCATCAACTGAGCTCAGAAACCAACAGTCAGTCCAATTAATAAGAGACAAGCTATCAAACAGTGTTCTACAATCAATATGCTTAAAATTTCGAAAATTAAAAGTGGTATCAGTAACAGATGAAGAAAGATCAATATCCAGAGTGCAAAATATTAAGTCATTATCCGAAATAAATGACAATTGGTCAAAAAGCAATACTGACGTCAGATCAGAAACAACAAAAATATCCAATAAACTTGGAGAAACATTGTTAGCAAACCTTGTTGGAGAAGTTGAGTTGACTATATTGAGTCGCACTTGTGCAAAATTATCCATTAAATTTAAACAGAAATTGTCGTTTGAAAGAATGTTTGTGTCTATGACGTAGCAAGAGATGTCTTTAAGAAGAGGTTCTAAGCTACAGTTACGATTAGGGTTGTACACGCACGAGAGAAAGACTTTAGTTCTATTATTAAAAATTTCAACATTCAGATATTCAATACCTGAACCACTTGATTTATTGAGCACTTTAACATTCAAAGATTTCTTACAATATATTGCAACACCACCGCCTTTTTTGTTTAACCTGTCATGTCGAAACAAATTAAAATTATTTATATTTAAAAAAGAGTTGTCAACGTCTTCGTGAAACCAGGTTTCAGACACGCAAATTACATCCACGGAAGAATTTTCGAATACATATTTAGTGCAGTCCATCTTAAATTCATTAAGGCGGTCTTCTCATTCAAAACCCGTTTTTTTGACCCTTTTTAAAAAAATTCTTATTTGAAAACGCAAAGAACAATTGAAAACTTTTTTTATTTATTGTATTACAAAAGGTTCAAAGTAAATAAAATAATTTTTTTTGCCTCGATACGTGGGCTGTTCAAAAAGTAATGAGACTTCAAAGCTGGTGGTGAAAAAAAAAGGTGTCGTCACGGCGGCCACGATTCCGGGTCTCCGGAGCGTCTGAAATGAAAAAAAAAAAACGGGGTTATAATCAGTATAGATGTAATTCTCGGGTGAACCTCAAGCTTAATTTTGTGATTTTTTTTGACAAAATGGCGGCCATTCAAAAAAAAAAAATTTCAATTTCGGGTTTTTTTTTTTAGTTTAGTGTAAAAAAAAAATAGTAAAAAATTTTTTAAAATTATGGTCGAGGTTCACCCGAGAATGGTGACAATTCTGCGTCGATTCCATTTTGTTTCATGAAAATCGGTTCAGTTGAACTGGAGATATCATGGCCGCCAGTTCGAAAAACGTGGGTTCGAGATAAACGCGTTTAAAGTTTGAAGTAATTTTTTTGGGGAAAAAAAAAAAAAAAATCAAAAATGTTTAAATGCAGTTTTAAAGAGCTGACAATTTTTACTTACAAATATTAGTCGGCGATGCCAGCTCCATACAGGCCACCTTCCTCTTTTTCGTAGAAACTGCTTTCTGCTGCCCTCTCTGCTCTGCGAGCCGTTCTGCCAGCTTTTGATGATGCCGCAGCTCGAGTCTCTGATCGGTTCAATCTGTCTTCATTGCGAGATAGTGCGTATTCGTATGCGTTTTTGCCAATCGCAATACCCATCAAACCCATCATTTTAAGTATGGGTATAAAACCGTCGTTGAAGAGGCACGTTGCAATGAAATTGGCCACTTCGATGGTGCGTGCGCCTGAGTTGATGTGTTTGGGCGAAAGTGACCAAAGAACAGAATTGTAGGACTCATTGGAATTCTGAGTTTCAGATCCAAGGCATCTTTCAAGCAAATTATCTGCCGACAGCGCTTCGTAAGCTGGTTTTATTACCTCCATCACCGTCTTGTCCATCAGACCTTGCTTCACAAAAAAGGCTGTATCTTCTAAATTATTTCGATGCAAAAAAAAAAAGTTGAAAAAAAAGTTGCTCAATGAGAAGACCCCCTTAAGACTTCTTGCGTTAAAATGAACGATTTTCAGGCCAGAGCGTTGCTTGCACAAGACTTCAAGCACTGTTTTATTATTTTCATCAGCGCTGTAGACAAAGTTATTCCCTACCACCATAAATAACAGAACCAACGCAAGCACTAAAAGCGTTTAAATAAGAAGAATTAAAACAAAAGAAATGAAAGAAATGAAAGGATTTCATTTTTTTAAAATGAAAATTAAGTGTAATGACATTAATACAAAAGCTGTAAGCATTTAAACAAATTGGCTGAGTTCCTAAATGCATATAAGCCATGCATCAGTGACCTTTTTCTTTGAATTGGTGCTAAGATGATTCTCGAAACTGCGCAACTGGATTGTTATTTTTAAGTACGCTTTAGTTGCGCAGTTTTGGTGAATCTACTAAGCACCAATTGCATAAATGCGTTTAGGAAATAAGCCTTACTTTCTGGCTTACAGAATACGTTCAGGCCTATCGCGAGTATTTTTTCGCCCTGAATCGGAAAAGGGAATTTCATTTTTTTAAGATTAAGCTCAAGAACTTTTGAAAATTTTTAACGCAAATTTGTTAATCAACCGTCAATATTCATGAGTGTAAAAAATTAAAAGGTGAAGCCTTAATTTCATTTTCCGATTTCGGGCGAAAATATACTCATAATACAACTGATTACTTTAACATAGACATGTCATTAGCAGTGGGCGATTGCCATTTCTTATACCAGAGAAGCACTTATTTACAGGCATACTAGAGGCGGACAAAAAATATCTAACAAAATATATTAGTTTTTTTAAAATTCCTCTTTACTTGTTTTCGTACAAAGAACAAAGATAAGCAAATGTTATTATGAGGCATTGCAGTCTGTATTACTTTAAACAAAAAGTAATGATGTAATGGATTTAATAAGCAAATATTAACTAAAGGCATTACATAATTTTCAAAATGTTTTGCTGGTTTAGTACCAGAGCTGTGTAAGAATGCAATCATTTAAAGCCGCATTCTTTAAAGTCCCAATCAATGAATAAAATTTTTGATTGCAGTATTTTTTCAATTTCGTAAATAAGACTTAAAAAAATGAAGTCACCAATCATTTTAAAAGATTGTGATTTATCAATAATTTTGTGTAATCATGACTTGATTTCATTGTCACCACTCGCAATCAATTGTGATTTAGTATTTTATTTATTTATTTAATTTTATGCTAACAAGAACCTAATCTTATAAATAAGCATAAAAGCTAAGTTGAAAGTTACATTAGTACTGATTTGAACAGATTACTATTTGTCTAAAATTAAAGCATGGATACATAATATATTACATTAATAAATAAAAAAAAAAATAAAAAAAGATGTCATTACTTGTAATTAAATAAAATGGTTGATAAACATTTTTATAGCTGGCAAACATTTTTATAATTATGGAATAAAAGATTTACACATTAGAACGAGAAATCACAATTAGATGTTGAATGCCACAATTACTGCAATTAACTGGAAATAGCTTTTTTAAATTGCGTTGCATTGCTAATACACTGAACGTTATTGGGAAGCGGGTTCCAAAGACGGATAGCATTAACATAAAATTGACGCTCGGACATAAAGCAGGCGAATTTTGGTTGTAACAAACTATTACCTCGGTTAGATCTCAAAAATGTTAGCTTTTCCAATAAATAAGGGGGTTCTTTGGTATTAATGATTTTGTGAAGTGCTACTAGTGTTCTCAAGCTCAGCAAATATGTAACGAGCAATATTATTGTACGCTATTTTCTTTTTTCGCTTGCTTGCAGCATCACAGTATGAATATATTTCACACCCATACAAGAGGGTGGGCACTAGATATGCCTTTGCCAGAAGCATTCTAATCCTTTGCGGAGTATTAATTTTTATTTGCGGAGTTGCCCATAAGTTACGGAGCATCCCGTAAACTTTTCCTACCGTGGCATTAAAATGATTGGACCATGTAAGCGTGCTATTGAAGATGATGACCAAGTTTTTTTGGAGAAGTCACAATCTCGATATATGAATCATTTAGAACAATTTTCGGAATACCCGAGATATTGGTGGCTTTCCTGCTGACTAAAAGGCATTTTGACTTATTTGGGTTTAAACAAAGCCCAATTGTAAACTTGCTTAAGGTCAAGGTTCAAGCTGTCAACGCAGCTGTTAATATGATTTAATGGGCAACTTATATAAAGCTGAACATCGTCTGCGTACATGTGTACATGACAAGATTTTAAAATATTTGGCAGGTCGTTATATTTGACATACAGCCATGGACACTAAATTAGCACAAAATATTTTCAAAAAGGCAAATGAACATAATTTTATTATTTCACTCCAATTAACAAAAAGTTTTATCATAAAAACATAAGATTAGTGTACTTCATCAAAAACAAATAAAATTGTATCCAACTCTCCAGTCGTCTGCCCGCGTAAGCCATCATTTAATTGAATGCGAAATTTTAGTTGGACACTAAAATAGCACAAATTAAAATTTCTAAAATAAAAAATAAAATATTTTAGTACTTAATCAAAATGTGGTTGTTTCTAAATAACCTGGTTAATATTTAGTAGAAAAACCCCTATTTTCAATTACAGCTTGGCATCGACGGGGCATACTTTTGATCAAATTTTGGCAACGTTCTTTGGGAATCGAATACCATTCAAGTTATATTTCGGTCCAAAGATCATCCAAATTTTTGTGTTTCTTTTGAGCTATTTTACGTTTCAATTCATTCCAAAGATTTTCTATAGGGTTTAAATCCGGACTTTGAGCCGGCCAGTCTAAAATAGGAATTCTTTCTGCAGCAAACCAGTCCTTTACAATTTCAGAGGTATGTTTGGGATCATTGTCCTGCATGAATGTAAACGATATTGGCATGTGTTCAAATGCATAAGGTTCCATTTCGTTCTGGAGAATATTCAAATACTGATGTCGGTCCATTTTTCCATTTATTTTCACAATCGGACCCACACCATACCATGAAAATGATCCCCACACCATAATGCTACCTCCGCCGTGCTTAACCGTCTTTTGCGTGTAGCGTGAGTTTAGTGCCTGTCGTTTAGGGCGATGCACTATTACTCTACCATCTGGTCCCATTCTGTTTACCTTAGTTTCATCACTCCAAAGTATTTTTTTCCAGAATGGGAGGTCTTTTGATCTATGGGTTCGAGCAAATACTAAACGCTTCGCAATATTTTTTTTTGAGAGGAGTGGCTTCTTTCGGCTGGCGCGTCCAAAAAGCTGTGCATCATTTAGACGTCTTCGGACAAGCCTGAGTTACAAATTCAAATGAAATTCAGCGTTAATTTCGTTGGCAATATCGCGTGATGATGCGAACGGGTCCTTCTTTGACTTTCGGACTATAGCTCTATCCACAGCGTCTGTTGTTTTTTTTTACACGTGGTTCCTTTTTTTTGCTGTCCGTTATAACATTTTTGTTTGTTTCAATTGAATTAAGTACATTATATTAGTATATATTAGTATATATTATATACTAATTTTCGTGATCGGCGTAGAGTTTCCGCAATTTTAGATGGCTTTTTGCCATCAGTAATCATATTATATATAATGCGCTTTTCCTCGGGAGTACAATCTTTTCCCTGCCCCATTTTAATGAAAAATAACGTTAAATTACTCAAAAATTAAAATAAAAGTTACTTAGAAATCAAAACACGCACTAAAAAATTAATTACGTCCGTTTTACCCACTTTGTGCTAATTTACTGTCCAGAAAAAAAACTGACAATTGCACATTTCAGTGAACAGATAAAGAATAATGAAAAAAAACGGTAAAAAATTTTTGTGTATAAGAAGATCGGAGATCAGCTGTCACAGTACATTCCAAAATAATTGGCCTCCTAGTGAAAAAATGTAAAATAATGTTCATCAAAACTTGGCAGCATTTTTGTGCTAATTTAGCGTCCGTGGCTGTACATGGAAAACAAAAGTGGTCCCAAAATGGAGCCTTGAGGAACCTCGCGGACAGCTGGTAAGAATTCTGAGAAAATATTTCCAATGTTTACAGATTGCGATCTCCCGGACAGATACGTCGACAGAAAACGAGTGGCAGTCGATGAAAATTTAAACATATTCGACGGTTTAGCGCAAAGAATGTGGTGGTCGACGGTGTCGAAAGCTTTAGAGTGGTCAAGTAATACCAAGAAAGTAATCTCGTTGCGATCAAGCTTTGTTCGAATCTCGTCGGACACATCAAGCAATGCAGTAACACAGCTTCGTTTAGGTCTGAACCCGGATTGTCTATCTGAAAGTAATGCATTTCTCAAAAGATGTTGATTAATTTGCTTGTGAATTAAGGATTCGAATACTTAGATAAAAATGGCAAAATGGCAATTGGTCGGTAGTCGTTGCAAGTTTTTGGAATAGGGATTATTTTGGCTTTTTCCCAGCTTGTTGGAAACAAAGATGACATTATAATTGTATTGAAATGATGTGTAACGAAAGGAAGGTTTTGGCATAAATGCTTTTATAAATTTCGAATACATCTTATCCAAACCAGCAGCATTGGATTTTACTTTTAAACAGCACTGATAGACTGCCTCTTGGGTGACACTGTTAAAACTACAGCATGCACCTTGGCCTTGTTGAACTTCCGATAAATTGATTGGATTTGTTGTTTGCTTTGGCAAAGAAATATCAATAAATTTTTTGTTCAGACTATTTACATCGACGTCTACACCTGCTTGAGCAACAAGCCTGCCTACCCCAATTTGCTTTATTACCTTCCAGGTCTGATTTCCACCAATGGCCGAGTTATATTTGTACTCATAGTGTGATAGTTTAGCATTATTACAAGCCTTAACGACATTTTTCCTGCATTCCTTAAATATTCGGAGTAATTCTGGTGTTTTAAACATATTCCAGCGTTTATAAGCTTGTGAATGACTTGTGAATGCATTCAAGTAACCTAAATTTAAAAGTTTTTACACAATATACCTTAGCAAAATTTTGTGCTGATTCTGAATAAGGTTTCCGTTTCGTTCCACTACAAGTTTTTCAGTTATTAACTTAAATATGGGAGTAAAATAGCTTTGCTTCTCTCGTGTGGCCGACGCATATGTGTTTTTTTTTTCTTTTCGATTTTTCCTATGGGAATTATCAATAATAATAATTTCGATA